>SJYO01040574.1:3338647-3348664 GCA_006410555.1 Capra ibex
AATAAATGCTGGAGAGGGTGTGGAGAAAAGGGAACCCTCTTACACTGTTGGTGGGAATGCAAACTAGTACAGCCACTATGGAGAACAGTGTGGAGATTTCCTTAAAAACTGGAAATAGAACAGCCTTATGACCCAGCAATCCCACTGCTGGGCATACACACCGAGGAAACCAGAATTGAAAGGGACACATGTACACCAATGTTCATCTCAGCACTGCTTATATAATAGCCAGGATATGGAAGCAACCTAGATGTCCATCAGCAGATGAATGGATAAGAAAGCTGTGGTACATCTATACAGTGGAGTATTACTCAGCCATTAAAAAGAATACATTTAAATCAGTTCTAATGAGGTGGATGAAACTGGAGCTGATTATACAGAGTGAAGTAAGCCAGAAAGAAAAACACCAATACAGTATACTAACGCATATATATGGAATTTAGAAAGATGGTAACGATAACCCTGTATGAGAGACAGCAAAAGAGACACAGATGTATAGAACAGACTTTTGGACTCTGTGGGAGAGGGAGAGGGTGGGATGATTTGGGAGAATGGCATTGAAACATGTATAATACCACATATGAAACAAATAGCCAGTCCAGGTTCGATGCAGGATACAGGATGCTTGGGGCTGGTGCACTGGGATGACCCAGAGAGATGGTATGGGGAGGGAGGTAGGAGGAGGGTTCAGGATTGGGAATTCATGTACACCCATGGCAGATTCATGTTGATGTATGGCAAAACCAATACAGTATTGTACAGTAAAATAAAGTAAAATTTAAAAAATAAAATAAAATTCAATAGCTAGCCAACGTACTTACAGAATATAAGCAGAAATCAAGTATATTTATAGAATAAGAAAATTCTGGTATATTCAAGACTACAAAATATTTACCTCCTATGTATTCTCTTCAGAATCTTCTAGATAATGAACTTCACTGAAAAATTGGCAGTAAAACAAGAAAGAGAATCAGAAAAGAAAGAGCCAGGAAAAAATTAAAAGAATGTCCCAGGATGATGGTGAGGGCTCTAGGAGGGACATCTGCAAGAAAAAATAACGTCTGAAAACCTGACAGGGAACTGATTCACTTAACACAGATGTGCCTATCAAAACAGGGAATGCTTGCAGAAAGTAAACTCAACTATTTCTGCTTTATTGACTATGCCAAAGCCTTTGACTGTGTGGATCACAACAAACTGTGGAAAATTCTGAAAGAGATGGGAATACCAGACCACCTGACCTGCCTCTTGAGAAATCTGTATGCAGGTCAGGAAGCAACAGTTAGAACTGGTCATGGAACAACAGACTGGTTCCAAATAGGAAAAGGAGTACGTCAAGGCTGTATATTGTCACCCTGCTTATTTAACTTATATGCAGAGTACATCATGAGAAACGCTGAACTGGAAGAAACACAAGCTGGAATCAAGATTGCCGGGAGCAATCTCAATAACCTCAGATATGCAGATGACTCCACCCTTATGGCAGAAAGTAAAGAGGGGCTAAAAAGCCTCTTGATGAAAGTGAAAGAGGAGAGTGAAAAAGTTGGCTGAAAGCTCAACATTCAGAAAACGAAGATCATGGCATCCGGTCCCATCACTTCATGGGAAATAGATGGGGAAACAGTGGAAACAGTGTCAGACTTTATTTTGGGGGGCTCCAAAATCACTGCAGATGGTGACTGCAGCCATGAAATTAAAAGACGCCTACTCCTTGGAAGAAAAGTTATGACCAACCTAGATAGTATATTCAAAAGCAGAGACATTACTTTGCCTACTAAGGTCCGTCTAGTCAAGGCTATGGTTTTTCCAGTGGTCATGTACGGATATGAGAGTTGTACTGTGAAGAAGGCTGAGTGCCGAAGAATTGATGCCTTTGAACTGTGGTGTTGGAGAAGACTCTTGAGAGTCCCTTGGACTGCAAGGAGATCCAACCAGTCCATTCTGAAGGAGATCAGCCCTGGGATTTCTTTGGAAGGAATGATGCTAAAGCTGAAGCTCCAGTACTTTGGCCACCTCATGCGAAGAGTTGACTCATTGGAAAAGACTCTGATGCTGGGAGAGATTGGGGGCAGGAGGAGAAGGGGACGACAGAGGATGAGATGGCTGGATGGCATCACGGACTCAATGGACGTGAGTCTGAGTGAACTCTGGGAGATGGTGATGGACAGGGAGGCTTGGCGTGCTGCGATTCATGGGGTCGCAAAGAGTCGGACATGATTGAGCGACTGAACTGATTAACATGGAAAGGGGTGATGGCTGAGGAATATACAAATTATCAAAGGGGGAAAATTTGGAGGTTGAAAAAATGTGACTCAATGAGTTCAATGACTGATCTGAAAGAAAATTTCATCACTTTTAAATATTTAAAGCATGGTTACAGGAAACCCTAAGAGAAAAAATAATTTAAAACAATTCTACTAACAAAGTTTTGCTAATTGATTTATTTGAAAGCTCTTGATATACACTGACATACCTCTTCAGTGATAGCTAGATTATGTAGAAAAGATTGTTGCCTGTTGAAGGTGCCATTTGTACCTGATTCTAATTACTGAAAGAAATGTCATAAATGTGCCTATCTCGTAAAAACTGTGCAGCAAAATAGGAGAATGAGCTATCATGTGTAACCTTCTCCTAAAATTAGAAGTGGCTAGAAATTAAAATTCTTGCCATAACTGCTATGTCCCCTGAGATGCACTAGATGTCTTATAATAAAATTTTAACTTGGGCTAATTTGAATGGCTACCTATTCCCTGAAACAATCCCTAATTGGTATGTGTAATAAAATATAAGCCATATAAACTGAACAAAATTTCATGAGAAACTTCCTCAACTTGGCTATTTGGTGATGGTTCTTTAATTACATTTTCATTCCTACAGGTAGAGTCTACAAGTATAAAATGAATCTACTTTACCTCATTCTAGCCTCAACTCAAATGTTTCCAATGCTCTTCAGTCATAACTAGCTTATGAACTGAAATTCATTAAAAGGCCTGGCTATTGTGGGAAACTGGTCTTATATGTTGGTTAAATCAAAGGAGGAGAAAAACAAAAAGTTACATAGTGGCCAGGAATGTACAACAAGCTGAGTGTCCAGCTAAGAAGTGAAACAAAGTTATTTAGTAAAAAACAATAAGTAACCCCCTTATTTTCAAACATAATCTCTTTAATTTTACATGGAATTAGCCAAATTGTGCTATTTACCCAGTGAAATAAATTTGACTAGCTTATTATTCAGCCCCCTTCCAGTTTGCAATGAAAAAAGCAAATGCTCATCTCAAAGAAATGAAAATGCAATTGGCTCTAAATTCACACTTACATCTGAAGTCACCATCTAAATCTCTGGAAATTAAAAAAAAAAAAAAAACATAAATCCTAATATTCTCCCCAAAATAAATAATCATTTTACCTCTCCAAATTAACCTACCTCAAAAGTAAAAATAATCATTTGAACAAATGTTCACATGGTACTGCTACTGCTAAGTCACTTCAGTCGTGTCCAACTCTATGTGACCACATAGACTGGACTACGCAGCCCACCAGGCTCCCCGTCCCTGGGATTCTCCAGGCAAGAACACTGGAGTGGGTTGCCAGTTCCTTCTCCAATACATAAAAGTGAAAAGTGAAAGTGAAGTCGCTCAGTCGTGTCCAACTCTTAGCGACCCCATAGACTGCAGCGCACCAGGCTCCTCTGTCCATGAGATTTTCCAGGCAGGAGTACTAGAGTGGGGTGCCATTGCCTTCTCCTCACATGGTACAGATATATACAATAATACCAAAAGTAGTTCCATGAGTCACTGAAAGTTTTAAATTTTGGATGTAACCACTAGCTTAATTAGTGAATCTTTCAAAGTTTGGGGTTTCTTTTGAGATAATAGAAACCTACCTCAGGGGCAAAAAGAAGAGATCTTTAACACGTTACCTTCTTAAAACCTAAATGAAAAGGATGCTAGTCTGCTTTGGGAAAATTTCATTTGTGATTAAATATATGGTCTATCATCTGGTAATATTTAAGCCTTTTGATAACTATACAGAAAAAAAATATCTTTGCTTCTCACTGAGTTAAATCACATGGATTTAATTCAAACCTACACACATGAGACAATTCCAATAAAAACATTTTCTAAACTTAACAAAGCATTGTCCTTCCTTACTTCACCTGAAACTACAGTGTAAATTCATTCCTGTAGAACCATTATAAAATCATTTTAGATGACCCTTGACAACAGTAAATTTGACCTTATTATTTCAGTGTACTCACACATTTTGTTCACAGGCTCAGGACATAAGGACTCAAAACCACTTCTGATGCTATTTGACAGATTGGAGATGAACTGGATTCCACAGGGTACACATAAAGGACATCTAGAAGCCAAAACAAAAAATTTAACATCTCCAGATTCTGTGTAAAAATAGGAGCAACTCTGTGAATTTTAAACTCTGAATGTACCAAGAGAGTCAAGTCCATTTTTTATTAACTTTGCTATGTTTCAAGATTTCATTAAAAAAAAAAAGCATTGTTTTCTGAAACCAGTTTTTGTATATCTAAAAAGTTGGCTCTGTAATTTGTTTCTATTTGTCTCAGTTTTCATTTCAAGAGGAATAGAGTTTAGGACAGGGTGTTGACTTTTTGCGAAATTTATTCAAACATTTCATGAGTTTTATAACTAGAACTTTAATTCATTCACAGAAAGGACATCTCAAGACCATATAACATAATAAACATAATAGGTAAGACAAGCTTTGAAGAGTTACCATCAGTTGAGTTGCAGCCTGGTTTTTAAAGGTGAAATGGGAATGTGTGTGTGCTAAGTTGCTTGTCATATCTGACTCTTTGCAACCCTATGGACTGTAGCCCACCAGACTCTTCTGTCCATAGAGATTCTCCAGGCAAGAATACTGGAGTGAGTTGCCATGCCCTCCTCCAGGGGATCTTCCTGACCCAGAGATCAAACCATGTCTCTTATGTCTCCTGCATTAACAGGTGGATTCTTTACCACTAGTGCCACCTGTGAAGCCCAAAATTTGGAACACTAATATCTACTTCATGATGGAGATGTAGGATTAAATTTAGCACAGTCACCAAGACATAGAGTTTAGAAATGTGAGAGTCGTTGTTTTCATCTTACGCCACATTCACTCAAAATTCACACATACTTAAAAAGCACTCTTCTTACTCACTTTGCAGGTTTATTAGCTCTGATAGACTTTTTGAAGGTTATTTAGGATTTTCTGTATGTAGGATCATGATATTTGTAAGCAAAAATAATTTTGCTCTTTCCTTTTAAATTTGGACATTGTTTTTCCTTGTCTAATTACTATGGCTAGAGTTTCTAATACAGTGCTGAATAGAAAAGGTGAAAGTGGGCATCCTAATCTTATTCTTGATCTTAGATGGAAAACTTTAAATCTTTTATCTTTGGGAATAAGTTTGACTATATATTTCTAATAAATGCCTTTATCTTGTTTATTTACCATCAAATTTTCATCTATTCCCTATTTTTAATGTATTTACCATATCATTAAAGGTACTGGGTTTTGTAAAATCCTTTTCCTGCATCAATTGATATTATACCAAAGCACAAGTAACAAAATAAAAAAATAGATAAGTTGGATTTCATCAAAGTTAAAAAATTTTGTGCATAGAAGAACACCATCAAGAAAGTGAAATGGCAACCTACAGAATAGGAGAAAATATTTGCAAATCATATAGCTGATAAACACATACAATACAACACATGTATGTAAATAAATGTTGATAGTAGCACTATTCACAGTAGCCAAAAGGTGGAAACAAACTAAATGTCAATCAACTGAAGACTGGGTAAACAAAATATGGCATACACATAAAATGAACTACTACCAAGCCATAGAAAGAATGAAGTACTCATAATGTGACAATGGGGATTAACTTTAAAATTATGCAAAGAGAAAGAAACCAGATACAAAAGGTCATGTATGATTCTATTTATAAGAAGTATCCAGAATAGGTAAATCTATAGGCAGAAAGTAGATTAGTGGTTCCTGGGCAGCAGCAGAATGGTCCCAACTCTTTATGGGCAAACAGTGTATTCTTTTGAAGTGACAGAAAGGTTTAGGAATAAGATAAAGCTGATATTTGCACAATACTGTGGATTGCCACTGAACTACACAATTTAGAATGGTTATTTTTATGTTATGTGGATTTTGCCTCAATTTTTTTTCCTGTATGTATTCTTTTTTTAACTTTATTTTACTTTACAATACTGTATTGGTTTTGCCATACATCAACATGAATCTGCCATGGGTGTACATGAGATCCCAATCTTGAACCCCCCTCCCACCTCCCTCCCTATACCATCACTCTGGGTCATCCCAGTGCACCAGCCCCAAGCATCCTGTATCATGCATCGAACCTGGACTGGCGATTCATTTCATATATCCTATTATACAAGTTTCAATGCCATTCTCCCAAATCATCCCACCCTCTCCCTCTCCCACAGAGTCCAAAAGACTGTTCTATACATCTGTGTCTCTTTTGCTGTCTCTCATACAGGGTTATCATTACCATCTTTCTAAATTCCATATATATGCATTGGTATACTGTATTGGTGTTTTTCTTTCTGGCTTACTTCACTCTGTATAATCGGCTCCAGTTTCATCCACCTCATTAGAACGGATTCAAATGTATTCTTTTTAATGGCTGAGTAATACTCCATTGTATAGATGTACCACAGCTTTCTTATCCATTCATCTGCTTATGGACATCAAGGTTGCTTCCATGTCCTGGCTATTATAAACAGTGCTGAGATGAACATTGGGGTACACGTGTCTCTTTCAATTCTGGTTTCTTTGGTGTGTGTGCCCAGCAGTGGGATTGCTGGGTCATAAGGCCGTTCTATTTCCAGTTTTTTAAGGAATCTCCACACTGTTCTCCAAAGTGGCTGTACTAGTTTGCATTCCCACCAACAGTGTAAGAGGGTTCCCTTTTCTCCACACCCTCTCCAGCATTTATTGCTTGTAGACTTTTGGATCGCAGACATTCTGACTGGTGTGAAGTGGTACTTCATTGTGGTCTTGATTTGCATTTCTCTGATAATGAGTGATGTTGAGCATCTTTTCATGTGTTTGTTAGCCATCAGTATGTCTTCTTTGGAGAAATGTCTATTTAGTTCTTTGGCCCATTTTTTGATTGGGTAGTTTATTTTTCTGGAATTGAGCTGCAGGAGGTGCTTGTATATTTTTAAGATTAGTTGTTTGTCAGTTGCTTCATTTGCTATTATTTTTCTCCCATTCCGAAGGCTGTCTTTTCACCTTGCTTATAGTTTCCTTTGTTCTGCAAAAGCTTTTAATTTTAATTAGATCCCATTTGTTTATTTTTGCTTTTATTTCCAGTATTCTGGGAGGTGGGTCATAGAAGATCCAGCTGTGATTTATGTCGGAGAGTGTTTTGCTTATGTTCTCCTCTAGGAGTTTTATAGTTTCTGGTCTTATGTTTAGATCTTTAATCTATTTTTGTGTATGGTGTTAGGAACTGTTCTAGTTTCATTCTTTTACAAGTGGTTGACCAGTTTTCCCAGCAGCACTTGTTAAAGAGGTTGTCTTTAATCCATTGTATATTCTTGTCTCCTTTGTCGAAGATAAGGTGTCCATAGGTGTGTGGATTTATCTCTGGGCTTTCTATTTTGTTCCATTGATCTATATTTCTGTCTTTGTGCAAGTACAATACTGTCTTGATGACTGTAGCTTTGTAGTAGAGCCTGAAGTCAGGCAAGTTGATTCCTCCAGTTCCATTCTTCTTTCTCAAGATTGCTTTGGCTATTTGAGGTTTTTTGTATTTCCATACAACTTGTGAAATTATTTGCTCTAGCTCTGTGAAAAATACCGTTGGTAGCTTGACAGGGATTGCATTGAATCTGTAGATTGCTTTGGGTAGTATACTCATTCTCACTATATTGATTCTTCTGATCCATGAACATGGTATATTTCTCCATCTATTAGTGTTCTCTTTGATTTCTTTCACCAGTGTTTTATAGTTTTCTATATATAGGTCTTTAGTTTCTTTAGGTAGATATATTCCTAAGTATTTTATTCTTTTTGTTGCAATGGTGAATGGAATTGTTTCCTTAATTTCTTTTTCTACTTTCTCATTAGTGTATAGGAATGCAAGGGGTTTCTGTGTGTTGATTTTATATCCTGTAACTTTACTATATTCATTGATTAGCTCTAGTAATTTTCTGGTGGAGACTTTAGGGTTTTCTATGTAGAGGATCATGTCATCTGCAAACAGTGAGAGTTTTACTTCTTCTTTTCCAGTTTGGAGTCCTTTTATTTCTTTTTCTGCTCTGATTGCTGTGGCCAAAACTTCCAGAACTATGTTGAATAGTAGCGGTGAAAGTGGGCACCCTTGTCTTGTTCCTGACTTTAGGGGAAATGCTTTCATTTTTCACCATTGAGGATAATGTTTGCTGTGGGTTTGTCATATATAGCTTTTATTATGTTGAGGTATGTTCCTTCTATTCCTGCTTTCTGGAGAGTTTTTATCATAAATGGATGCTGAATTTTGTCAAAGGCTTTCTCTGCATCTATTGATATAATCATATGGCTTTTATTTTTCAATTTGTTAATGTGGTGAATTACATTGATTGATTTGTGAATATTGAAGAATCTTTGCATCCCTGGGATAAAGCTCACTTGGTCATGGTGTATGATCTTTTTAATGTGTTGTTGGATTCTGATTGCTAGAATTTTGTTGAGGATTTTTGCATCTATGTNGGCCTGTAGTTTTCTTTTTTGGTGGCATAGACACAAACTTTAAATGATTCAATAGACCAGTTAGACCTAATTGATATCTTTAGAACATTTCACCCCAAAACAATGAATTTCACCTTTTTCTCAAGTGCTCACAGAACCTTCTCCAGGATACATCACATCCTGGGCCATAAATCTAGCCTTGATAAATTCAAAAAAACTGAAATCATTCCACGCATCTTTTCTGACCATAATGCACTAAGATTAGATATCAATTATGGGAGAAAAACTATTAAAAAATCCAACATATAGAGGCTGAACAACACACTTCTGAATAACCAACAAATCACAGAAGAAATCAAAAAAGAAATCAAAATATGCATAGAAATGAATGAAAATGAAAACACAACAACCCAAAACCTGTGGGACACTATAAAAGCAGTGCTAAGAGGAAAGTTCATAGCAATACAGGCATACCTCAAGAAACAAGAAAAAAGTCAAATAAATAACCTAACTCTACACCTAAAGCAACTAGAAAAGGAAGAAATGGATAACCCCAGGGTTAGCAGGAAGAAAGAAATCTTAAAAATTAGGGCAGAAATAAATGCCAAAGAAACAAAAGAGACCATAGCAAAAATCAACAAAGCCAAAAGCTGGTTCTCTGAAAGGATAAATAAAACTGACAAACCATTAGGCAGACTCATCAAGAAACAATGGGAGAAAAATCAAATCAATAAAATTAGAAATGAAAATGGAGAGATCACAACAGACAACACAGAAATACAAAAGATCATAAGAGACTACTATCAGCAATTATATGCCAATAAAATGGACAACGTGGAAGAAATGGACAAATTCTTTAAAAAGTACAACTTTCCAAAACTGAACCAGGAAAAAATAGAAAATCTTAACAGACCCATCACAAACACGGAAATTGAAACTGTAATCAGAAATCTTCCAGCAAACAAAAGCCCAGGTCCAGACGGCTTCACAGCTGAATTCTACCAAAAATTTCGAGAAGAGCTAACACCTATCCTCCTCAAACTCTTCCAGAAAATTGCAGAGGAAGGTAAACTTCCAAACTCATTCTATGAGGCCACCATCACCCTAATACCAAAACCTGACAAAGATGTCACAAAAAAAGAAAACTACAGGCCAATATCACTGATGAACATAGATGCAAAAATCCTCAACAAAATTCTAGCAATCAGAATCCAACAACACATTAAAAAGATCATACACCATGACCAAGTGGGCTTTATCCCAGGGATGCAAGGATTCTTCAATATC
>SJYO01040576.1:0-62309 GCA_006410555.1 Capra ibex
TTTTACGAATAGATTCTTTATCTATAAGACTTTGTTTTGAGTCAATTTTTAATGAAAAGGTAAAACGTAATTAGACTCTTTCCGTATGATATGTATCTAGTTTGACTCTTTTGTTTAATCTCATTTGACAAAAATAATATTCCCCTTCCACCTTGCACGGAGAAAAAACTTGAGAATTGTAAACTGTGGGGATATGGGGTTACAAGTAACGTTGTGACAAATATTATCGGTCCTGTACCTTCGTTGGATCTACAGGTAGTCGTCTACTTACCTATTCTTTTGACACCATGTATATGTGTTACCTCATAATGAGTCGGTAATTTTTCTTATGTAAACTTAGTCAAGATTACTCTACCTACTTTGACCTCTGATTATATGTCTCACTTCATTCGGTCTTTCTTTTTGTGGTTATGTCATATGATTATATATGCCTTAAATCTTTCTTCCATTGCTATTGGGACATACGTTCTGTCGTTTTCTCTGTGTCTACATATCTTGTTAGAAAACCTAAGACACCCTCTCCCGCTCCCGTCCTACTATACCCTCTTACCGTGACTTTGTACATTTTATAGTATACACTTTACTCTTTTTTTATGGTTTTAAATTTTGTTTCAGTTTTAAAAAGAAAGACGTTAGTGTAAACTTATAACGGTTCAACTACGATTTCGGTTCTTTTACAATGTAAGACATCAGTTTTCTAAAAAGTTAATAAAACCTTTTTACTTTACGTAAATTAGTTTAATTTGTGAATTACAAAGAATCCTCAATTTCCACAAAGATTTCAATTCGTGATTGTTTTCGTCAAATAAATGACTCCTCACCAGTCCATGTATGAATTTTAGTGGAAAAACAACTTAGAGAAATTACAAGTACGACTTAGTCTGAAACGTTAGATACGACGACGATTTAGTGAAGTCAGCACAGGTTGAGACACACTGAGGTCTATACCGTCGGGTGGTCCGATGGGGCAGGGACCCTAAGAGGTCCGTTCTTGTGACCTCACCCAACGGTAAAGGAAGAGGTTACGTACTTTCACTTTTCACTTTCCCTTCAGCGAGTCAGTACAGGCTGACAAGCGCTGGGGTACCTAACGTCGGATGATCCGAGGAGATAGGCACCCTAAAAGGTCCGTTCTCATGACCTCACCCCACGGTAACGTTAGATACCTACGAGACATTAAATCTATCTGAATGATGTTTGAAAAGGTGAGAAGACCAAAATAGAAATAAAGATTATGCTTTAAGTGGTTAATCAGAGTCACGAAAGAATAAATATTGATACCATTGCCTTATGGAGTACTCTAATAACTAAAACAGAGTAGTTGACGTTACTCTATATTTTGGAATGAATGTCAAAATTTGTTTTTATTACGGATTATATAATTGATAATGGTTTACCACTCTTCTACTGGACGAAGAATCAGTATTAATCTAAATAAGAAACACTATTTAAGGAACGAGAAATCATTTTTCGGGATGAACCACAATAGTGATCGTTTTTAACTCTCTCTTGTACATATAAAGATTCTTGTAAATAAAAGTAATCACGAAAAATCCACCTATTCTATATATATACTAATTCTTATTCAGTAAATGAGCTAAAGAAGAGGTTTGTGAAGGAGATTTACAATTCCTCTTTCCTAAAACATTGATTCACATCCTTCCGTCGATAGAAAAAGTTGGAAAATCCGGTTCATAAATTTAATCTTATAAAGAATGTTCAATATTCTTTATATCGAGTTTGATATTTTTATACGTAGAACATTAGTCTGTACCAGGATCAAAATAAAGACAATATCATTTTGCTGATGGACATTCCAATTAAAATGTGAAAGCGTTGAAGTACTTACATTTTTCTTTTCCCCGTGGACAGGTCAAAAGTCGTAAAGTGGGGTATAGTGGGAGTTTTTAGAGGAAGGGAGAGAACGGGGAATAACCTGGTATACAGTTCGGGGTTTGGATAACATGCCGACGACGACGATTCAGCGAAGTCAGCACAAGCTGAGGCACGCTGGGGTGTCTACCGTCGGGTGGTCCGAGGTGGTAGGGGCCCTAAGCAGTCCGTTCTTGTGACCTCACCCAACGGTAAAATGACTTAATGAGATTAACCATTCCGGAGTCAGGTAACGGGTGTAGATGTCTTTCTTCACCTCAGAAGGGAAATCTTTGTGTCTGACAAGAAGAATCTCTTAGTCATCCTCCAGTGACCTTCTCTACATTTTCTTTATAGTTTATCTTTTCGTCGTTTACCAATTAATAAAAGACCGGTCCGAGATAATATACACGAAATGTTTATAATTATAAAATTATAAGTCTCTTTAAGATACTCCAGAAAATAACATTCCCCTCCTTTGGTTCTTAGATTCTTACATTGTTGAACGGTGTCCAACATACCTATGATTGTCTTAAATATAAGGTTAGGTCCGTCAGACCAAAGGTTCATTTTCGTAGACATTGGAAGAAACCGTCTATATCTCAGTATCCATATACTTTTTTTTAATTATAGTTCAGACTTGGTCTCTCACTCCTCACTCCTTTAATTCCTTCTGGCATATCCTCTGGAAGACTTCCGGACCCCTGATCGGTTTAGTCTATATTTGGGTGTTTACGGGACCTTTTTCCTCTCTAGTCCATTATTTTGTATGAGACACTGTCCCTGAAGGGACCACCAGGTTACCAATTCAGAGACACGGAAGTTACGTCCTACACGTCTAAACTAGGGACCAGTCCCTTACTTCCAAGGGTGTACGGAGTCTCCCCGATTTTTGTATGAGACTCTGGTTGAGTTTGTGTAACACTTTAACTTTCACTTCAGTAAGTCAGTACAGGTTGAGAAACACTGAGATACCTGACATCGAATGGTCCGAGAAGTCAGGTACCTTAAAAGGTCCGTTCTCATGACCTCACCCAACGGTAAAGGAAGAGGTCCCCTAGAAGGGTTGGGTCCCTAGCTTGGACCCAGAGGGCGTGACGTCCGTCTGTGTACTGACAGACTCGGTGGTACCTTTGCGATGATTTTTTGTGTAACATCATAAGATCTTATTAGAGCTAAGGAATTGGTTCTTTCACATTTTGAAGGTGACACTATGTCTCGACATAAAGATCACCCTTTCTCTAAACCCCTCATCTTTCAACCCGTTCTAAATATAGTAATCGTTCATCTTCCAGATTACTATAGGAACAAGAGTAAGACGTGATAGGATATAGATCCCTATTTCGATGACCTGTTGTCATTAACTATGGTCTTAAATGGGAGAGACCTCGGTGTAGGTAAACACCTTGGTTAGTTTATGTCATGTTACTATTTCTTTCTGACCAGAAAGGACCACCGAGTCTACCATTTCTTAGACAGACGTTACGTCCTCTGGATCCAAGTTAGGGTTCCAGTCCTTATACAGGACCTCTTCCTTTACCGATGGGTGAGGTCATATGAACGGACCCTTAAGGTTTCCTGTCTCCTCTGACCACCTGATGTCAGGTACATCAGTGTTTCTCAGTTGTACTGACTCGTTGATTGTGTGAATCACGGATTATGACTTAAACAAGTTTCATCCTTTATATGTATGTAGTTGATGATTACAGAGACTGTTCAAAGTTCCGGGTAAATCAGAGACTATGATAGAAGATTTACGGACCAATAAAGAGTGAAACAAGGTCTTATGTTTTAGACGTGGAAGGTTTAGTTCGAGGAGTAATTTATTTGGAATCATTACAAGTGAAGGAATCGAATAGAACAAAGGAATAGAACAATACAAAAACGAACAAAAAGAGTTTAGAAAACTAAAAACTCCGAATAAACTCTAATGTTTAAGAACGTACAAATTAACAGAAGTAAACACAGTCAAAGAAGAGGGGACGACGTAGACATAAAGTATAAGTGTAAAGTAACGTAAAGTACAGTATGTATAAAGTGTCTAGTACTGTACTACATCATAGAGAACTCTTACTTCTATTATAAAATATACATTACAAATAGGAACGTTTGTTTCAACGAGTCTTGTCTGGGAAATATACATTGACAACTAATTTCATCTTTGATGGTTTAGATTATGTATTCCCTGTAATTAATACTCTACTTCGGACTGTGAATTTCGTAAAAGTAAAACTATGAAAATTTTGTTATCGTTACTATTATTTTATGTCTTATTTCACATTGACTTAGGTTCATACGGGATGATTATAAACAGCTTCCAATTATACATTAAAAGAAATTAAAAAAGTACTTTCATCTTGTAATACGTATTTAAAATTTAGATAAAAAAAAAGAGAGGTGTTCAGACAACGGCAAAACGATACATAAATTATTCATAGAAAAATCTAACACTCATAATATCTTTAGTTTAATCAATTAAGTATATCATAATGTTAAATACCGAAACAGTATTTATATATGTTTACTCATATGTTCACGTATATTTATCTATATACACGCGAATAGGATATACATGATGTTCTTCACTTTATGTATGTGTATGCATGTATATACATTTGAATATTCTCGTTCTTTCGATATCTCGTATTCCAGGTCTTTCGACTCTTCATGTTTCGATTTCTAATCTTTCTCACCCTTTTTTTCACAAAAAGTTCATAAACGAACTTAGACTACGTACTTTCTTCGACAACTACTACTTTTTGAAATTCCGTTCTAGTTGTTTCTCCCGTTTGTTTTTAAGAATCATTCACATTACTTTAGTAGTTGACCGAACTTATCTTAGTCTGAAGTCTCTTTCTTAGACTTGTGAACATCTTTCTCGATCTTTTAGACGTTAAGGTAGCAATGGTCTGAGGCCTCAAGTCCTCCGTACGGACTCCTGTAGGACCACCACCTCAAGAAGATAGACACCTCCGGAGGAGCCCGGGTGGTGACTGCTCAATTCAGTCGGAATCGTCGTCGTCGTCGTATCTAAATTGTAAAAGGGTATGTTACTTCGTGACTTCCTAGGTTTAAATATTGTATTACAATGTAGAAGGGACCACCGAGTCTACCTTTTCTCAGACGGACGTTACGCCTACTGGACCCAAGTTAGGGACCCAATCCTTCTAAGGGACCTCTTCCCTTACCGATGGGTGAGGTCATCAGACCGGACCTCTTAAGGAACCTGTCTCTAACCGTCCGATGTCAGGTACTCCAGTGTTTCTCAGTCTGTACTGACTTACTACAAGTGTAGAATACGTGAGATAAGATTCACCTTTTGTCACAGAATTTATTTTCTGTGACATAAATTTAAACCGTAGTATTTTACATATGAATACACACGTATACACACATATGTGTACATACATATCCCTACACACATATGTGTACATACATATTCCTACACACATATAATAAAGGTTCAAAGTAAAGAAAAGTGATAAAGTTTGTTACGACGTAGATTGTGAGAAGTGTCGGGAGGAACATATGTACAACATAAAGATTTTCGTCTTACTCATGGTTTTAACGCAACCAATATACGTAACGTTTATAAAAAAAGTCTGACAATTAAAGGAAAACTAAAATACCCTATTAAAACAGGAAAAAAAACCATTAGAAAGACGTAACTACAGTGTTTATACGAAAGTGTATATAAGAATATTTAAAACGTTACAAAACGAAAAATATATGTCCATAAATTGGGTAGACCTTGAATAAAAACTCATACCACACTCCATCCATAGATTAAATAAGAAGAGGTATACCTCTTGGTCAACAGGATCGCAGTAAATGTCCTCTTCACACAGGAAAAGAACGACTACGTGTCGTGGAGACGGTTTTAGTGGAAGTTTTATAAGTCTCCACACAAATACGGTGTAACGGTACTTAAAAACAGACAGAAGATGATTAGATATAACATCGTATTGATATATGAACCGATTGTCAAGAGACTTTGGTGTAACAAAATTAATCGGTTATTTTAAACTTTAAACTACCTGTTCAAACACAATAAATATTGAAAATTTTTAACAGAACGGATGAGAACGTAAAGAAATATATGAAAAATCTATCGAACTATTCAAAATACTTTTTGAGACGACCTTGTAAAAACGTCGATACAATTTAAATACTCATTGAACCCTTCTTTTTTGAGGTTTTATAACTTAAAAAGGTTTTTTACAATGTAAACAGTAAGAAAGAAAGAACAGGAGATTATTATAAAATAAATTAATATGAAAATCTATAACCTGTTATAAACTAAAGGAATAAATATCTATACGATATCAATCTTATTCTGAAATTTTTAATAATATTTAAACAAGGACCACATAACTTATATAATTAAAAATATATTAAAATATCGACTACTATAACGACTTTAAAGAGTACTTAAAAGTATTAACCAAAACCAAAACCTAAAAGACACTAATTTTTAGATTGTTGATGTTTGTAATCTAAACAAAAAAAGAAAGTTAGGAATTTAGAGTAAAGAAAGTGATTAATTAACGTAACTGTTTTTATAGGAGAACTAAGTCAAAATTTTTAGGTGTTAAATCTAATTCCTTCATTAAGAAATAAAAAGTTTAAATAAAAACACTACATCAAATATTATGAACGAATATTAATAAAAGAAAATTAACAGAAAAAAATAAAGATCGTAATGAAAAATTGAAAGATAACTTCTGATTGTATGTGTAATCAGTATTGACATACTGAATCAATTTAAAAATGTATGTCTATGTGGGTTAAAAGATTCACCAATTTAGTTAAATTTGAGGACGGTCTTTGTATACTCTCAAGACCTACAAAAAGAAACCGTATGTGGAACATAGTAATCGGGAAAATTAATATCAAAAACGCTACCCATATTAATAGAGGACAAAAATGAAACATAAAGAAACTACTAATTACTACAATGCACATGAAAGGGTACGTACAACCTGTTAACAGACCTATATAAAATAAGTTCAGACGTTAAAAGGAAGAATAAGAGAATAAAATTGTAAACTACTTGTTTTTAATAATTTTTAAAAAGGAAAATACCAATTATAAAGGGCACAAACAAATTCTTTTTATTAATAATTGGGTTCCGGTACCTAAAAGAAGAACACCGATGAAAAATTTTCTAGGTAGAGATTAGTTAAAAATAAGCACCAAACTCCATCACAAGTTTCAAAACGATATGAAAGAAAAAGGAAAAAAATTTATCTACAAATTGACTGTCTCGTGGTGAAAAACCATTTCTGATAACAAAGAAGTGGTTGAACGCCGTCAAAAAGAGCAGTATTTCGTACAGTCACATATACAAACACAGATAAATGTCCGAGATAAAACAAGGTTGCTAACCAAAAAGATCTGAATACGGGTTTAGTGGGACAGAACTTATATTATTACAACTCATTGAAATCTCTAATTATAAGTAATTAGATTCAAAAATCGTGTCAATGAGAGGACAGGGATTTTAGTACGCCCGAAGAGCAAAAGATTTAGTCAGAGTGAAAGAAAAGAGAAAACACTCACGAAAGTTTCTCCGAAAAAGATAAAAAATCATAGGCAAAAATAGGAGAGGATAAAATTTATGAGAATGTTAATAGTAATAAAGAGAAGAAAAACGAAATGTATAGTGTGAACAAAAGATCTAACGGTGTTCAAAAACCCGAATTTTTGTATAATCGAATCTCCACACATCCAGTCTTCGAGTCCACTCACAATGACTACGGAGATAAATACCGGTGTGTTCCTCTTTTAGTTCCACAACCGAGGAACCCGAAAACGGACTACCTCTCAGATGGAGATTTGAGAAAACACAGTAACTGTGGTGAGTCAAAGAACTCCGACAACCCGACTGTGGGAGTAAAGGAACAGCATACTGTCGTGACCTCAGAGAGTCGAGAAATATCGGTAGACGAGACTACAGTACACCTCGGGTAGGTAGAAGTCTGATCGTTCAGTTCAGGAAGACCAGGAAGTTTATAGGGACTGAAGGAGGACGGTGTAGAGAAGAAGAAGGACTTTTAAGAGATGAGAATCCTCGAGTCTGTGATTTGTCTTGTACAACATGTGAGAGTGTGAACGTCATAAGCTTTTTGATTTAGATACCAATATTTTTCCTCTAAACCACCAACGGTCCGGTGTCTCTCCCAATCTTAATTAGTCCGTCCCATCCCCTTTGTAAACCCCTCTTATCTTTCGAGGATATAGAACTAATACAAACAATCACCGATTTTCCCCACATGTAAACTGTTTTGAGAACTTGATAGGTAAGTTCTACCCAAGTTAAACATATTACGTTGAATATGGAGTCATTTCAACTAATGTGTTTTGACACCGAGTGATCACAAATCTACACGTTCTAACAAACTGACAAAGTCCTCTACAACATTACATGATCTTTTATTTCCATCGTCTAATGATAGTACATTGAAACATAATAGGACTATACAATCTTTTAAAATGTACGATATATCGTCTTGTTTAAAAAAAAATAATATTTTGTCTCCTCACAAGTCCTTTCTTTTTTTCAAAATTACAGGAACTCGTAGAGTCCGACTCAGGGTCGTCTCTCTTTTATATATTTACAATTAAGATGTTTAAACCTCAAGACTCTCAATAGTTACATACATGATCTAACGTGAAAACGACACGGAAAGATAGGTGTTAAATAAAACCCCTAACACGTAAACCTTATAGAGAAGGAGTCAAAATTACTAAATATATGGTTATTAACGTTTCGTAATTTTTTATTCTTAACGGAGACACTTCAGGTACAATCGAAGAAAAACACACAAGACGTTGTATAAAAGGTAAAACACGATTGATGTTATAGCTACTACCAGTACTGGGGATCGTTTAGGAGGGGGGAGTTATTAATTTTATAATATAAAATTTCTTTATTAGAAAAATCTTTTTAAAGAAATTAAAGTACGAATATTACAAATCTATAGGAGATTTGTGAAATAAACGTTACATTAAATTAAAAATTTTAATACCCTTTTATGAATATGTATTGATATGTATTGTACCCCGAACGGACCACCGAGTCTGTCATTTCTTAGACGGACATTACGTCCTCTGGTCCCAAACTAGAGACTCAACCCTGATAGGGGAGCTCTTCCCTTTCCGATGAGTGAGGTCATAAGAACGGACCTTTTAAGGTTCCTTTCTCCTCGGACCACCCAATGCCAGGTACCCCAAAGTTTCTCAACCTGTGTTGACTCGTTGATTGTATGTATGTACATGTATTTTATGTTACATGATAAAAGTTTTGAACTCACATATTGAGTCACTGTAATTCGTGTAAATATAATAACACTTCTTCCGTTACCGTGGGGTGAGGTCATGAGAACGGACCTTTTAGGGTACCTCCCTCCTTGGACCACCCGACGTCAGGTACCCCAGCGATTCTCAGCCTGTGCTGACTCACTGAAGTGAAAGTGAAATGTGAAAGTACGTAACCTCTTCTTTTACCGTTGGGTGAGGTCACAAGAACGGACCTCTTAGGGTCCCTACCCCCTTGGACCACCCGACGGCAGAGACCCCAGCGTGTCTCAGTCTGTGCTGACTTCACTGAATCGTTGTCGTCGTGGGTCGAGGGGATCAGGACGACCAAAAGTCCCAGTCTGTATACCCGCAAGTAGAAGGGTCACGTCCAGGGGTTCGACCCCTCGGACTACACCTTAAGTCTCGGAGTGAGGAGTCCCTCCTGTAGACTCCAACACGTAGGGAGGACGGACACAAAGTGTCATGGTCCTCACACTCAGGGTCGCTCTGGTCCAAAGGTCACGAGGATTTGTAGAGTCACGCCGAAAAATAAAAATAGGAATCAAAGTTTTATAGAAAAGAAGATCAGAAGTCCAATAAGAGTCTCTATCAAAGAATGTACGTCAACATTAAAACCACACAGACACCCTCCTCCGTTCGGATCCTAAAAGGACGAGGTGGTAGAAGGTCGTACTTAAAGAAAAAAGAAGAAGTGTTTAAGTCTATCTAAACAAGAATAGTCTCTAGAATCGATGGAGTCATATACTAAAACAAAAGGAAAAGTTCATCTCTTGAAAGACGAAAGGTAAATTTCCTTCGTGAAATGACGAAACAACCACACAGATTTAACGGTCGTAGCTATGAGAACACGAAACCCCAGTAATAATTCATTTTATTCCCGATGAACTTGTGTTCGTGACTATATCGTGTTATCGATTAGACTATTGGCTCTACCGACGGTTCATTGATTACCCGTCCTATGTAATCTGTCTTCCTACTAAGTCGTCCTCCCTCCTCGTCCCATCGTACTCTAAGATAATACGATAAGTTTTACCGGACCGGATGTTAAATTTTGAATACTTAACAAATAAGGACCTTGAAAAGTATTATAAAAGTCTGGAATTAATTGGTATCCATCGACTTCGGTACTTTCGTTTTGTCGTCAATTCCCCCCTGTTTACATATTCGTATTGAGTGTAATATATATAATTTGATGGATTATTTCTCTATGATGGATTATTTCTATTATCATAAGATTTAGACTAATAAATTTTATGACCTATATCTCGGATGTTTACAGGTCGCTTATCAGTCGTGTAAAAAGAGATTCACACATAAAAGAGAGTTAACTACTAAGTCACATAGAGTAATGGTAGGTAGACGATTTAATCGGAATGAATATTAATTACAGTAGAGGTTAGTTTTGGACGATGTGAATTTATCTTGTTACGTAATTTTTTGCCTTCAAACAAAAAATTATTTATCTTCTATGAAGCTCAATTTTAAACTTCGTGATACCTTTTATAGTAGAGGATAATCATCCGACACATTTTTAATATACTTTACTTAGTCTTACCGAACTTAGAAGAGGTACGAAGTGTCCAATCTGTAATTTTCCTCCACGTTATTTATTGGGAAATACTGATGACACAATTACGAATGAAGGTCGAGTATAGAGGCGGACCCCGTTTGTTTTGAGACGGTAACACAAGTACCGTCCGTCTCTTCAGATTCTTGTCTGATGAAGCTAAAAATATGTTCAGAAGTGTTCTATCGTCCTTACTCTGAAAGGACTAGAGTCCAAAGGTTATAGACCCTAAATGAAAGATCATCAGTCAAGGTCAAGTGGTCAATAATGGTACACTTACATACTGGTGTAGTAAATAATGAATAAAGAAAGAGAGATGGTTGGTGGGACGGTAAGGGTTTTCCTTTTACTACACTTATTTCCGTTCTTAGTATAATTACTGTTTACAAAATACAAATCCATTCTCCGGAGTACGATTGGTCAAATAAAGTAATAGAGTAAAACTGGACTCTTTGACACCGAATCCTTCTTCTGTACAATCTCAATATGGATTTAGTCCTCAATTCAGACTGTAAAAATCAAACAGTATTTTTTTTATATTATTTATAGTTGGTTTATAAGATTTTCTCAAACATCAATTCTAGTGCGGAAATTCTGGTCGAAAAGGTCGAGGTTATAAGGATAGGCCTCCGTTGTAAGATTATCAGATACAAAATCAAAGAAACGTACTAATGAGGGTAGAAACATCTATCGTAACAAAATACAGTTATAAAATGAAGTAGTTGAAGTCCGTCGTAAAGAACTGATGTAGAATATTTCAATTGTTAAATGGAGTAAAATAGGGGAGAGAAGAACAAGAAAGTAGAAGGGTCACAAACTATCAATATAAAAAATAAAATAACCATAAATAACGAAACAACAACAAGTTAGTGGGTCAGGACAGGTTGAGAAACACCGGGGCACCTGACGTCGTGTGGTCCGGAGGGATCGGGAGTGGTAGAGGACCTCAAACGGTCCATGAATCCGAAGGGACCACCGAGTCTACCATTTCGCAGACGGATGTTACACCCTCTGGACCCAAGCTAGGGACCCAACCCTTCTAGGAGACCTCTTCCTTTACCGTTGGGTGAGATCATGAGAACGGACCTTTTAGGGTACCTACCTCCTCGGACCATCCGATGTTAGATACCCCAGTGTTTCTCAACCTGTACTCACTCGTTGAAGAAGAGTAGAATTTTTCATGTTAACGAACAGATACATGATATAAAATTAGTGAAACTTCATAAGTCGCTGTAGGGATAAAACTTATACTATTATTATCACAGAGATTTTAAGAAAGAGAAAAGAAGGGGGAAAAGTATATGGTAGAAATAAGAAAAAATTCAAATGTAACAGTTCCCTTAATTGTAATATAATATAGGAACTAGTGTGTCAATTTAGACACAGATATAAAACCGAGACTTTAAACTCCTATTGAAATTATAAAAGTAATCCATTTATGACAGGTAGTGATCATACGAACACAAGTTAAAGTCAGATTACAGTGACAGGGACTCGTTACGTTAATTAAGTGTCTGTTTGGAAGTGAAATGAAGTGTATGGACGATTAAAATCTTTGAGTCAGGAGGGGACCCAACAGTGGTTGTCAACGTACCGGGGTGGAGTACTCGTAAGTACGTCGTCGGAGACCAAACATAGAAGATCTCAAAAATTTTCAGAATAGGAAATCATTAGTGAGGAAAGGTGAGAGAAACGACAATTCTTAAATAAGGAAGACACATGAAGATCCTTTTAAAACACTGACTTTTCTTTCGTCGTCATGTAAACTTGTCAGACGGTTACAGTTTTTCTTAAGTACTTTTAACACTGAGAAGAGTGGACAGAGGGAAGGGTCTAAGAAAATTTACATATACCATCACGACCTAAGTTATAGACCTGAGAAAAAGTTAATGCAGGTCTACTGTGACCTTTTAAAAGTTTTGACGAGAAGATCCTTTTATGTCTTCAACACAGTCAGGAGTTTAACAGTACATTTTTCTATTCTACATGACACCATTCGGAAGGACCCTACCGTTTAGTTATTAGTGTGTCATTATAAAAGGGGAAAAGGAAGAATGGACAAGTGACATTTCTCCCCCGAATTAAGAGTGATAGTAAAATGTCGATTCTAGCACAGCTCATAGGTTAATAACAATCGTATAATGAAATAGAACGAATCCCTCTGATTCTTATTTTATGTATATGTCAAAATAAGAAGTCTATATTGATTCGTCATCTCTGAACTAAAAAAAATGACTATTGTTCTGTGTTTGTATTCTAACGATAGGAAATTATTGGAAGGTCCTTTTATTTTATTAGTGTTGTCCTAAGGTATTAACGACAACGAGGGACAACCATCCGTACCACAGACGGTGTGTCCCATGACTTTAGGTGTCCCCCTACCACCGAGTTCCCTTTTCATTCGTTTTCCTTCTCTCTTTGTGGAGTCGTCCCGTCCACTGGAGAAGACAAGACCTTCCTTTGATTCTAAGTTTTCCTATTCTCTTTGATTTTAGTTTCATTTTATTAAAGTTTGTTCGACTGAAGTCCGTAAATCTCCTTGGCGAAACTATCCACTCTTAAGTCCCGAACCGTTCATTTTACTACATAGAAAGTCGTAAGTTCGTCGTAATGAACCTTGGTTTGAATTCAAATATAACTAATGTCCCTACAGGGTCATTACTACCCCTTTTTTAAGTCTTAATCCTTTATTCCATTTACTGTTCTCTTTTCTTCACGTTCTCGAGAACGAGAAACTGGTCATATGTCTAATTCTATACTTGGTTCCTTCACCCCTTAGAAATCCGTCTTAGATGATTGGACTCCGACTATATAGGGTAACGTAGAGTCAAGTCAATCCAACATCGACGAAACAAGATCGTTATCCTACTCTCTGACGAAGGTTTGGGGTCAAGAACCGTTTCCTAAAAGATTATAAGACATCAGAGTAGAAGAAAACCAATCCGACCCTCTCTACACCTGACCATTAAATGGAAAGTCGAAATACTTCAGTTTTTGAATTTACACTCAATTTCTTCACCTTTTAAGAAATGTTGAATTTCTTAACATTTTAAAAAGAAATTTAAAATAAATTCACGATGGCAAAATGAAGTCAAGAAGAAAAAATTGGCGAAATTACGTTTAAGTTTTTAGTTGTGAACTTATGTGTTACGAAAGATTACCCATAGGTGTCCTGTTTAGTCTGTGAAGAAGGGAAATACGAGGCACTTGACATATATTTCCAATTTTTTTTTTTACCACTTAAACCGTGTTAGTTAGGAGAAAGAGACTAAAAGATAAAAGAACAAAAAAAGGGGTGTATGGTGTAATTCGTGGGTAGGTTTTCGTAATGGTCTTTTAAATGTTACAAGTTCTTATTGAACGAAGAAATTACGGTACTTGGAAATTTTATATCTTTCGATTTCGATCTTTAAGTCCTATTAAAGTCAGATTACTTGTGAGTTCTGGGTTGGTCAGAAACTCTTGACCAGTCAGATTTTCGAATAGTTTTTAGTAACCCAGGGTAGATAAATAATAACTACGATAGTAGGTTGTAGAATTCGTAGAGGATTTTCGTCCGAATTAATACTGTCTTACCCCAATAATTTACATTTCATAGTCTTTTCGATTTTGATTTCGATTTCGATTTTGATTTTTTAACATACTTTGAACCTAGTTTTTTACACTATATCTTGTTTTCGTGTATTACACAATTATACATAAAATTTTATATTAAAATGATAAACGTAAATTTACGTTTTTGTATACAAATAATCTTTACCTTTTGTATCTCTCTTTCTTATAATCTTACAAATTCTTAGTTATCTCCCCAAAAAAGCCAATAACGAAAACAAGGAGAAAGAAAACAAACAAACAAAATTTAGGTAACTGTACGGGTCCCGTTCTTGAACGTTACGTTTGCATACGTTTCTTAAGGTGAAGATCTTTCGTTGGATGTGATCCGGATTACAAATTCTTGTCGAACTTAAAATATCTGTTTCCCACCGTGTTGATGAAATTATTTCGAGTGGGGACGACAAGAACGACTACCATGGAGGATGTTACGTAATTTGAAAGAGACACACGGTTTATCGACACCAAAATTAGGTGTTAGTAATTTTATGGTTCAAAATTTTTAGGACGTCCGTGTCTCGAATATTGATTTGTTATCCTTTTTTCTTATTTTACTACAAGGTTCCTCCTTAGGTCAATAGAGATTCTAGTAGTATACTTGAAGATTCGTCAAACGAACACCTGTTTTTGTTTTAGAACCTAAGACAGTTTCTCATACATTTTTTTGTCTAAAAAAGGACTTAACTCAAAATTAAAAAACAAAAATATTTGTAAGTAACATACGTGAATTTTAATCGTACTTTAAGAGTATAAACAAACTATCTTTTAAAAAATTTTTCGTTATCTTCGAGATTAAAAGGGTCAATCTGTTTTTCATTTTTAATCCCTATTATACCCAACGTTTTCGTCTATATCTTAAGTATAAAGTATCAGTACGGTTATAAAGTTTATATTAGTTAGAGTTCTAAAAAAAAGAACATAAAGTTGATTATACTTAAATAATAGGTAGTGTTCACTGTGGAAAAGGAAAACATGTTGGATTAATACTTGGGCATTTATCATAGTCAAATTTGTGAATGTACACATACTGACGGGGATAAATCTTAATGTATAACGTAAAGTCATACTATTTTATAAAAACTAATAGATTGTGAATATCACTAAGTCATTGACATGAACACCACTAGTAGTGAACATCCCGCATATCTATAACTTAAAAATGAGACATTTAGACTTTGAATATATTATTTTTTACCAAACTTTACTACCACCTAGAGTACGTTAAGACACGGGAGACTACCTAGGTTTGTATTTATTCATTACATAGACTATCGAGTCAACAAATTCTTAGACGGACGTTACGTCCTCTGGGTCCAAGTTAAGGACCCAGTCGTTCTAGACGACCTCTTCTCTGTCCGATGGGTGAGGTCATAAGAACCCGAAGGGAACACCGAGCGGTCCCACCATTTCTTAGACGGACGTTTCACCCTCTGGACCCAAACTAGGGACCTAACCCTTCTAGGGGACCTCTTCCCTTTCCGATGGGGAAGGTTACAAGACCCGACCTCTTAAGGTGTCTGACATATCAGGTACCCCAGTGTTTCCCAGTCTGTACTGACTCACTGAAAGTGGGGAACAAACACTTATGACTCTATGACAATGAGGACTATTGTCCGAAAACATGATGTAGAGGGATAAGAAACTAACTTGGGACACATAAAAGACACGGTAACACTTGATTTTTTATCTAAATAACAACCTCGATAATAAAACATTACATATAATGTATAAAATAAGTATTTTCTATATAAAGTTATATAATCTTCAATCATAGAAAGAACTCAGGTAACGAACAGAGGAGAAGTGAATCGAGAAGACTCCAAAATAGAACAACGTAGTAGACCCTGTACAAGAAGACGGAGGAGTAAAACCGGATTCAAAAATAAACACACAAATACATACACCATTCAATCGATGGAAAGAGTCAGGACTTCTTCACCGGAAGACATCCTCTGAACCCGAGACCTTCGTAAATCCGTGGCAAAGACAACTACCCCGAAGGGACCACTGAGTCGACCATTTCTTAGACGGACCTTACGTCCTCTGGGACCAAACAAGGGACCCAACCCTTCTAGGGTCTTCTGTCTCTTCCCTTACCGTTGGGTGAAGTCATAAGAACGGATCTCTTATGGTGCCTGTCTCCTTGGACCGCCCCGATGTCTTGCACCCAGCGTTTCTCAACGTGTCCCTAAACTTTTCTGGGACTACGACCCTTTCTAGTTTCCGTCCTCCTCTTCCCCTGTTGTCTCCTACTCTACCGACCTACTTAAACTCATTTGAGGACCTCAACCACTACTTGTGCCTCCGGACCACACGACGTCAAGCACCCCAGTGTTTCTCAGACTGCGTTGACTCACTTGACTTGACTCGTCGATTGTGAAAGTCAAAGTGAAAGACGGCCGACTCGACCCGACAAAGAGGTCCGACCGATAAATCTAACTCCGACGGTCCGGACCACGAATAACCGACAACCCTTCCTGGTCCACAACTGGTGACTACTCGTTCTCCTTCCTAAGGTTCTGTCGCCGGTGGAGTCGCAGAAGGAAGTTTCCTCGAGGGTTTACTCCGACGACGAACACACAAACAGAGGTCCTGTTCGACATCGATGAGGAAGGGAGAGTTCTAGTCGTCCATCCAGACTGGGGACGACGGTAGTTTAATGGTGAAAACGGGATCCAGAGGTACTTGTATATAACACACATAAATGTAGGGTACCTGCCTCCTCGGACCATCCGACGTCAGGTACCCCAGCGTTTCTCAGCCTGTGCTGACTCGTAGAAGTGAAAGTGAAAAGTAAAAGTACATAACCTCTTCCTTTACCATTGGGTGAGGTACAAGAACCGACCTCTTAGGGTCCCTATCCCCTCGGACTATCCAACGACAGATACCCCAGTGTGTCTCAGCCTGTACTGACTTCGCTGAATCGTGTCGTCGTGTGTGTTCTCTTTCCTTCAGAGACGAAGGGGGTCGCGACACCCCGAGGACTTCCATTCGAGATGATCGGAAAGGGAGTGTGAACAGACTTACCGATGGTATTTGTTATTGTTTATGCTTCAGAACCACTCCTATACTTCTTTTCCCTTAGGAGGACGTGACAACCACCCTTACATTCAAAACGAAAGGTCGGTGACATCTTTTGACACTTCAAAGAGTTTTATGCTTATTACTTTTATGGAACACTGGGTCAGGAAGGTAAGATCCCATACATAAACTTTTTTGTTTTTACTTTTCGTTCTTTTAGGATACTTAACCAGCTCAGGACGGGACCCAGTGTGTATACTCCGGAATGTGGTTTCGGAGTCTTCGTCTCGGGTCTTAGTTCAATAGAGACTTCGACTGACTGGATGAAACATTGGAACCGTTTTCGGGGGACTATTAGTGATTGTTCGAAGGACTGAGAGTTAATTCGTTTCTACGGGGGAGGTCGTTTGTGGGATATCACGGGGTTGATTAGTGGATTGAGGTTGAAAGGACGTCCTTAAAAGAAACAGAACTCCGATATTTTTAACCGATAATTGGGTACTTTTGACAGGTGAGAGGAACCAGACAGTCCTCCAACCGGACGACCCGAGTGTCACGGGTGAAATAGAGACGAGAAACAAAAATTAATTGAGTGAAGACTTTACGAGATACAAACCTTTAATAAAAGTTTGGACACGAGTCTCATGAAGTTGCATCAAGTTTTCTATGTACGTGGAGTTATCGTCACAATAAACGGTTCTATGTCTTCGTTGGATTTACAGGTAGTTATCCGTTTACTCATTTCCACACCATACACATATATGTGTCTATAATATATATATATATATATATATATATACTACCTTATGATGAGTCGGTATTTTTTCTTATTTTAAAACGGTAAACGACGTTGTNTTACAGGTAGTTATCCGTTTACTCATTTCCACACCATACACATATATGTGTCTATAATATATATATATATATATACTACCTTATGATGAGTCGGTATTTTTTCTTATTTTAAAACGGTAAACGACGTTGTACCTACCTGAACCTCCCGTAATACGAATCACTTTATTGTACCTGTCTCCTCCTTTTTATGACATATTATAGTGAATTTACACCTTAGATTTTTTACGTCGTTTGATCACTTATATTGTTTTTTTTGGGATTTTTATCTATGTCTCTTGTTTGATCCCCAATGGTCACCCTTCCCCCTCTCCCCATTATGTCCTCATCTCATTCTCCATGTTTGGTCAACCATATTTTATTCGATGTTCCTACACAAATTTTGTACCTCTTATGTCGGTTATAAAATATTGTTGATATTTACATCATATTGTAAATTTTTAACACTTAGTGATATAACATGTGGTTATTGTATAACATGTCGTTGATATGAATTTAATAAAAATTTTCAATCATGAAAAATTTTCATAACAATAAATCCTTGGTACTTTCGATGACTTTACTAATGAAATATATTTTTATGTCAGGTAACAGAGTGAGGACACAAGAACGGACCCTTTAGGGTACCTATACACCCGAGCCAGGTACCCCAGTGTTTTTTCAGTCTGTACTGAATCGTTGATTTGTTGTTGTTTAATAAGGTTCCTTGTCAGAATTTCTCGTTATTATTAAAAGAATATCATATATATTTTTACTATTAAAATAAAATTATATAATAACTATCCCTTTTTAACATGGGATTTTTAATATTAAAACATTTACCTAACTTTATAGGAAACACATCAAATTTTATTGTAACCTACCTTAGAGTACTTTTAATGTTCGGAATTTCTAAATTATAGGAAAGTAGAACCGGTCATGGAGAACCAAAAAAAACAGAAAAGACAAACGTAAGTTACTTCTTCGTTCACTAGTGTTACTTGAAATCTGTCAAGAAATAAACGGATCCTGAGTACTTCCTTTACCGTTGGGTGAGGTCACAAGAACGGACCTCTAAGGGTCCCTGCCACCTCGGACTACCCGACGTGATACCCCAGCGTGTCTCAGTCTGTACTGACTTCGTTGAACCGTCGTCGTCTTCGTCGTCGTCGTACCAAACTCTTAATAACTGAAGCTCTACTTTTAGAATAGTCCAAGGTCAACGTACACTTTCTCTCGTTCTAACTGGAAATAACTTTAAATCAGGGTTTTATTGTTTAGGGTAATCGTAGTCTTAGAGAAACGAGAAGGATAAGAATAAAAGGGAGACGAATCCCATTTTCGTTTCACTAGGAAAGAAGTGTAAGTTCCAAATACATCAATAGTCTCATTGTCTATTGTACTGTAGTCTCAATAATAATGAAGTTTTTAGACTGTTAGATAAAAAAATCCCTTATTACTACTCTATCTTAATTGTTTTTTCTTAAACATTATACTTCCGTAATTTTTTAGTATGACTCTGGAGTTACATTCAATCTTTTTTTGGGATTAAAGTAATCGATGTTATAATTGTCTGAAGTGTGTATCAGACGTGAATACATAACACAAAATTTAAGAATCATAAATAAATTGTGAAAAGACGTATTACCTCTTTGGTTCCCGGACTTCCAAAAGTACTCATACGTTCATACGATCAAATGTCATTCTTGTCCTTTTGAGTTCTGGTATCCCTTGTCACCCTTTTCGTTCTTTTAATTATGATACTTACCCTGTGTAAAATACATAAATTAAAATTTTTATAAAATTCTACCATACAACGTAAAAGTAAAAATAAGTCAACTTTAAAAACAAACAAACAAAAACCGGTACACCGTACACCCTAGAATCAAGAGGACTGGTCCCTAGTTTGAACGTGCAGGACGTAACTTTCGTGTCTTAGAATTGGTGACCTGGTCGAGTTAAGGTCTTTTTATTTGCTGGGTTAGTTTTTTACCCGGTTTCTTGATTTATCTGTAAAGAGGTTTCTTCTGTATGCCTACCGATTGTTTGTGTACTTTTCTACGAGTTGTAGTGAGTAATAATCTCTTTACGTTTAGTTTTGGTGTTACTCCATGGTGAAGTGTGGTCAGTCTTACCGACGCTAGGTTTTTAGACGTTCGTTATTTACGACCTCTCCCACACCTCTTTTCCCTTGGGAGGATGTGACAACCACCCTTACGTTTGATCATGTCGGTAATACCTCTTGTCACACCTCTTAGGAATTTTTTAACGTTTATCTTGATGGAATACTGGGTCGTTAGGGTGAAGACCCGTATGTGTGGCTCCTTTGGTCTTAACTTTCTCTGTGTACATGGGGTTACAAGTAGCGTCGTGACAAATGTTATCGGTCCTGTACCTTTGTTGGATCTACAGGTAGTCGTCTACTTACCTATTCTTTCGACACCATGTATATGTGTTACCTCATAATAAGTCGGCAATTTTTCTTAAGTAAACTTAGTCAAGACTACTCTACCCACTTTGACCTCGGTTAATATGTCTCACTTCATTCGGTCTTTCTTTTTGTGGTTATGTCATATGATTGTGTATATATACCTTAAATCCTTCTACCGTTACTGCTGGGACATACGTTCTGTCTTTTTTTCTGTGTCTATACATATGGCCTGAAAACCTGAGTCTCCCTCTCCCTCTCCCTCTCCCTCTCCCACCCTACTAAACCCTCTTACCCTTAAGATTGTACATATGACAGTACATTCTTAACTTAGCGGTCAGGTACAGACTGCATCCCACGTCGAACGAACCCCGACCACGTACCCCTACTGGGTCTCTCTACAACACCCCTCCCTCCACCCTCTCCCCAAGTACAAACCCTTGCGTACATTCTTAATTTCTAAAATTTTAAATTTTTTTTTTATTTTTTAATTATTTTTTTTTAGTGTTAAATATTTAATCACGGAGTCGTCCACCTTAGGTCTGGTCTCTCATACACACGAACTTAGAAACTAGAGGGTGGACAATCAACCTATGGAGACCCTTACAGTAAAGTGTGGAGAATACGATTGTTACCACTACTATTATCATCGTCATGAAAGAGTATCCTAATAAACTTCTAGTTTACTTAATTCTAGACACTTCACAATTTTGTAGGCTAGGAACATCCGTAATTTACCAAATAACAATAATCACCCACTTCTTTTTTACTTTTTTTATCGATTACTCTTGTCCCTACTTATCAATTTCATAACCGTTTAAAATTCGTTGTTGTACCCGTCTTGTATAGGTAACAAAAACGAAGTAGATTTTTAGTGTAAATGTTATTATATAAGTCTTGTTAAACTTTTTGCATAGATATTATCTAATTTCCACTCTAATAAATCAAGGTAAGAATATCATATACGTCTAATCTCAATGTCCTTTTAAATAATGTTTGTATAAAGTTCCTAGAAGTTTAAAACCTTTCGAATACTCATATGTAGAGGAGAGGATATAGGTAATCGGAACAATGTATAAAAGAAAAGAAACAAAGAGTTAAATAAAACCTAAAACTTGTGTGAAATTAGAGGTTTAATAAAGTTGTAAAGTGTGATTTTACAATAAAAAAGGATTTCTCACGGGAGTTCTACATAAAATATAATAAATTCATAACGGATCCAAAATAAAACCAGTTAGTATCCACTATGGTTTTCAATTGAAATCCAATAATATATCAGACGAGGTTTTCACATAGTCCATCTAACTTGGATGACCCAATGTCAAGAAACCAAAAAATCACCCTCGAAATCAACGTAGTTGTAAGTAATCAAAAGTATGTCTTATTGGTTAAGGGACCTTGTCAAAATTATATTTAAAAGGGATAAAATATTAAAGTGTAATACTAGACGTAGTAAATTTGGTTCATATTTATTTCGTTGACAAGACTTGTTTCGTCTGTTTCCTTCGTCAACGGATCGTTGTCTTTAGTGTCTTGTCTAGGACTTGAGGATGAGTCTACCTTCGAAGGATGGGGTCGGGGCACCACTTTTGTAAAGAATCCTAGATAAGAGAGTGGCATGTACGGGGAGTGTAACCCTCTTCTTCGTGGAAAACCAGGACGATAATCTACCTTAACCTTTAATTACCCGAAGTGATCTCAAACATGGTAAAAGAGACTCCAAGTACTTAATGATATAACCTTTACTACTTATTCAATGTACAGACTGTACGAGAATGAAAACAAAATCTCGACTCACTGACACATGGACTCTTAATAAGAGTTACGAGTTCCCTACTGGTATACCCGACTCTACCTCTAATTTTACGTAGACTTAGACACACACTTGTTTAGGTTTTGTTCGTGACCCCGTCGGATCTTTGGTTTAGTCGAACTACGTGGGAATAACCTTTACGACGACATATGTCGAGACTCTTAACACATACTCCGAAACACTAGGGTACGTTTAATGTTGATTAAATCCAAAATTAAGTATAGTATTAAAGGACACAAACCCGTTTCCTTAGAAGTTTTTACTACTGTCTAAAACAAAAGAACGGAACGCACATACACACACAAAATTTAAAGAGGGAATTTAACCACATAATTCTTTCTGGTCATATAAAATTTAATAAAACTCTAACAATTCTAAAAAAAAAAAAGGAGTATCTACAGTTCACGTGTAATAACTTGACCTATATAGAATTAAAGACAAAGAAACATACTATAATAGTAACCGGAAACATTCAGGTGACGTAAATTTTATAAATGAATCGATCGTTATAAAAAAACTCACGGTTGATATACAGATCCCGAAGGGACCACCGAGTCTCCCATGTCACAGACTGACGTTACGTCCTCCGGAACCAAACTAGGAATCTAGTCCTTCTAGGGGACCTCTTCCTTTACCGTTGGTTGAGATCATGAGAACGGACCTCTTAGGGTGTCTGTCTCCTCGGATCATCCGATGTCAGATACCCCAGCGTTTCTCAGTCTGTACTGACTCGCTGAAGTGATATACAGATCAGTACAGAGTACTTATTCAGTTCGGACCAGTGACTACGATTTAGATGCCCAGTTAAGTACATTATCAAAGTCCTACCTACTCCGACCTTACGGGAGGGTTCACCCGTTTACTTTTGATTAAGTTCGGTTTTCATGGTTGGACTTACCTTATATTTACTTTTTCTAGTAATGTCTACACCGTACTTTACATTTCCCTCCAGCATACTCTGGTGTCTGTTTTCTCCGTCTGTCGTCTTGTCCTCGGTTTCGCAAATGTCTTTGTATTTCTCTCACATTTCACATTACTCCCGATACCAACTCCTGGGTCTGGAACCTGGTTCATCAGCTAAAAATCACTCCTGACAGACACACCTATACCACCACCCGGTTGAACCACCGACTTTATGATACAAGGTCAGTACGGTCCGTAACACGAGGTCCAAAGTTTCTAGTTCCCTCATTTCTTTCCTTGATACCAATGACGAGAGTTCTCAAGTATTAATTTGTCTTCTACTTGTACATTTACTCACTAAGGATACCTTATGTCTTTCGAGTTCTTGTCTCTACAAGGGTTCCATATAACGTTTTCTTTTTCCTCACCCCCCTTATTGTGACGTCTCCCCTCCCCATCAGTCTTATACTAAACGAATGTATCTGTCGTGAAAGATAAGTAAGGTCTTATCAATTTAAGTGGAACTACCTTTCCTTAAAGGTCCATAGAGACGTGTCTCCAAGTTATAGGTGACGTGTCACCACAGACGAAAGGTTTTTATACTGAAGGGTGTCAAGGATCTCGGGATTGTCAAAGATAGTTAATACATTGAAAAGAGTGGATAGGTTTAGTCCTGAGGAGATTCAAAACGAGAGAGCCTCGTCAACTGGAAAGAGGGAGAACTTATATTTACGGAAATAAAAGAGGGTTTCGAGAAAAAGTAAAGTCATTTCATCAAAGAAAGAAATTTCTGACGTGTTTACATTGTCTTACACTTGTCAAATTCCCGTGAGTTAATTTACAAGAAAAAGTGAGATACTGACAAAAGTGTCAAAGTTTGAACGATACTTTGGTTTTGTTCGTATATAGATCTTTTTCGGTGACCTTGACCGGTTTCACGATTAATAAATAAATGGAGAATGGAAAGATTAAGTAACACCACTTTACGTACACTAGTCGTACCCCTAAATAACGTCCATCTACCGAGGAGATTATCTTACAAGGTTTGACGGGTGTAATAATTTGAGAGATAAATATAATATCTGAGTAGAAGGAACTTGAAGGTGGAACAAATCATTACGTCTCAGGTAAACCTAACTTGAAATCCTGTAACAGGAGAAGGATCACTATAAAAGAAAGACATACCATACACTGTAATCTTTTGTGGTATTCGAGGAACTTAACCTAACTTTAATTTGATACTAGTCACCGTAGTCCTCAACAAGTAAATCGGGACTTCGTCATAAGAAGGTACTTTTCTTTTTCGTGTCCTTTAACTTCTAAATTCTACCGACCAAAACTGAAGTAGTAAATGAATGGTATACCGAAACAATCTATCAATCCCTAGAACCTCCAGTTAAAGGAAACGACTTTTTACTCTCAATATATATTGAGAGTCTCAATCATAGTCCGAATTGACTCTATCGTCTTGTTTCCCCAGATCGTGTATTCTCGAGTTGTTTACGACCTGGGGGAAAGAAATCAAAGGGGTAAACGAAATAAGACTACGTTAGTCAGAATAAGGACTTACCTTATGCATTCTATAACCACCCTATAGATAATTACGATTAAACAGTTATATTCGTGACTTATAACAGTCACCACATTGTTACAATCACCATATTGTTACAATCACCATACAGTCTCTATACAACAACAAGTATGGAGACGAGATCACTTTTAGATGGACTACTTTCTAAAAGTAGGGAAGATTTAACACACAATAGATCATCACAAAAAGAATAACACTTGGACTGTAAGGTTTACGTAAGAGGAATAAAGAGTCAAAGATGGACGTATTGACCGTTCACCTCAAAAAAAAAGAAAAAAACTTAAATGTCTTCAGACGTCGGAAAATTTTTATTATAAGTGTGTATTACTATAGATACTGTTAATTTAAACCGGAAGTCTTTAGATGGAGGACGAGGTATCCCTCTCCGGGAACTGTAGACTCTTCATTACAAAGTATATATAACTATTCTGACGTAACCATCAATCCCTAAACAGGAGGAGGACAAAACTGTCTCAACAAAGCGATATAAAGACAAACAAGTAAACAAAAAAATAATTGAGTATTTAACGAATGAATAAGTGGTCAACAAATTACTCACGACTAGTATAAGGTTTGCCAGAAGATAAACGGTCAGAAATACAACGTTTCGTATCTGATACTGAAAGTGAAAGGGTATTATTGAATGAATCACTTTACAGAATGTGTAATACTAGTGAGTTAAGAGGACTTTTATTACGAACCCTTTCTTAACGAAATTATGTAAATGAAATGGTAAAAGACCAGAGGATACTAAACTATTTTGTCCTTTCCTCTACCCAACGACGACGACGACGACTCACCTATAATAATTATATTTCCGTTATTGAATTGTGAAAAGATACAACATACATAACTAGAAAATAATAACCTTTGACCAGTTAATACAACGTAGTATGAGCACGATGTAGAAACAGTTAAGTCACAAGTTGACTGTAAAAAATTATTTTTATCATTTTAAACCATTGACTGATGTCTTATTACGTTTTTAACCTAGCGAAACCCTTTATGGGCCTTATGGGACTTTATAGGCCTTTATGGGAGCATACTTAAAATGTCTACTATAGTCATTTACGGTTTCCTGTTTTCTTGTTATTTAATGGTAGTATTCCGGTTTTATTACATTATGTTACTGAGAGAAAGAGAAGAGAGAGATAACTCTTTTTTGTCCAAAGTGACAATTCACTAATAAAAGTTTTATGGTTAAGGAGAAGTAAAAAACTTTCAGTAGTGATACATATCAGATTTATATCAGTTACTTATTTATAGTCTTACGACAAAACCCCATTAAAACCCGATACGAAAACCGAATACCCTAGAATCTAAGTCCTGGTCTCAAACTTGGACCGGAGGGGACGTCACCATCGTGTCTCAGGATTGGTGACCTGACGTTCCTTTAAGAGGACTATCTAAAGATGGAATCTAACGTAAAAGAAGTTCGATGTCACTTTCAATATATGACCTAGAATGATCTATGAATTAGATTAATTTAATAGTAACCACATATTTCTACAATATCTACTACTTTAATCTTAAATTCTCTGATATTTTCTGAACAGGTAAAGGTTGGGTGTCGAAGCTTTGGACACATAGGTGATAGTGAGGTAGACACTAATTAAAGATAAAGGATTATACTGACACTAAAAACAACCCCGATATATTTGGATATCTATCAGAATGTTTGTTATGTATTTTTATTCTGGACCTAAAACGACTGGTTTAGTTGTGGTAAACAACCCTGTAAATATAAGAACGAAAGTTTACGTGTGTGTCGGAAAAGAGATGTGTTTACGAAAGGTTTCATATTAAATCTCCAAGATGGGTAGTCTTAGTGTACCCTTCAAACTGTCTGTTTATAAACGGACGGTAAATTTGATGCACCTAGTTTATGTTACCCTCATCCTTGGACCCCTGAATAGTAGAATTGTTCTAAGAGAGTAGTAACAATACATGGGATTTTACACTCTAGTCGGTGATTTACTAACACTAACACGGTAAGGGTTTTCTACTCTAATATAAAAGGTTGTGAAAACTAATAGACCTCTTCAACAGGTCCGTACGTCTCGTAGGTCGGTAACTCTCGAAACGTCGTGTTTACTAGGAGTGTTCTTATCTACTATGAGTTATCATATCGTGTCATTTTAGGAAAGTCTCTTTTCTGTGGATGTGTCTCGTGTCTTGTATAACAGAGACGTTTGACCTTTCAAAGTCAAAGTCCACAGATACTTTGACCCTTAGTGTAAGGAACCTTTTCACTTAAAGAAAGTTCACACTAGTCGGAATGACACATATGATTCCTCATATAAACATTCAAACTCAGATTTTATGGTTAAATGAAAAATTTATGTATAAAATGAAAAGAATTTTTCCGTCATTTCTTAGTTGATTCTTTAACTGACATACAAGATGACTTATGTTTCAACAGATTATGTTTATATAGTTTTAATGTTTACACTCGTTACATACCTTAAATTTTAAAAAGACTCTCACTGTATTATTTTTTTCCTTTTTTATTTGTACAATCCAAGTACTTAGTTCCGTTTAACCTTCACCAGTTTGTCCTCTATCGTTCTCACTTGCAGTTGTAAAATCCTTAGTCACTTGATTTTACCTGACCTTACCTACTTAAATTGAGTCTACTGTTAATATAGATGATGACACCCGTTCTTAGGGAAACTTCTTTACCTCACCGGTAGTATCAGTTGTTTTTCTCAGACTTTACGTCATGAACTTACGTTAGAGTTTTTACTGTCTTACTAGAGAGAAGTAAAGGTAGCGTTTGGTAAGTGATAGTATCATTAGGTTGAGATACGAGACTGGTCATTACGACTTCTTCGACTTCAACTTGCGAAGAAACTTCTGGTCGTTCTGGAAAATGTTGATTGTGAGTTTTTTCTACAGGAAAAGTAATATGCCCTGACCTTACGTTTTCATCCTTCAGTTCTTTGTGGACCTTATTGTCCGTTTAAACTGGAACCTCATGTCTTACTTCGTCCCGTTTCCGATTATCTCAAAACGTTTCTTTTGAGTGACCAGTATCGTTTGTGGGAGAAGGTTGTTGTGTTCTCTTCTGAGATATGTACTTGTAATGGTTTGCCAGTTGTTGTTTTAGTCTAACTGATAGAAGAAACATCGGTTACTACCTCTTCGAGATATGTCAATCGTTTTGTTCTGGTCCTCGACTGACACCGAGTCTAGTACTTGAGGAAAACGATTTAAGTCTGAATTTAACTTCTTTCATCCCTTTTGGTGATCTGGTAAGTCCATACTGGATTTAATTTAGGGAATACTAATACATCTAATACATCACCTTCACTGTTTATCTAAATTCCTTGATCTAGACTATCTGTCTCACAGACTTCTTGATACCTACCTCCAAGTACTGTAACATGTCCTCTGTCCCTAGTTCTTGTAGGGACTCTTTTTCTTTACGTTTTTTCGTTTTACCGACAGACCCCTCCGGAATGTTTATTGACACTTTTCTTCTCTTCACTTTTCGTTTCCTTTTTTCCTTTATATTTGGGTAGACTTAGGTCTCAAGGTTTCTTTTCGTTCATCTCTATTCTTTGGAAGGAGTCACTAGTCACGTTTCTTTATCTCCTTTATTATATTACCCTTTCTGATCTCTAGAGAAGTTCTTTTAATCTCTATGGTTCCCTTGTCAAGTACGTTTCTACCCGAGTTATTTCCTGTCTTTACCGTACCTGGATTGTCTTTCTCTTCTATAACTCTTCTCCACCGTTCTTATGTGTCCTCTTGACATGTTTTTTCTACAAATACTGGATATATTAGTCTTACCACGCTAGTGAGTGGATCTCGGTCTGTAGGACCTTACACTCCAGTTCACCCGGAATCCTTCGTAGTGATGCTTGTTTCGATTACCTCCACTACCTTAAGGTCAACTCGAGAAAGTTTAGGACTTTCTACTTCGACACTTTCACGGTGTGAGTTATACGGTCGTTTAAACCTTTGGACTCTTCACCGGTGTCCGGACCTTTTCCAGTCACAAGTAAGGTTAGGGTTTCTTTCTGTTACGGTTTCTTACGAGTTTGATGGTGTGTTAACGTGAGTAGAGTGTACCATCATTTCATTACGACTTTTAAGAGGTTCAGTCCGAAGTCGTTATACACTTGGCACTTGAAGGTCTACAAGTTCGACTAAAATCTTTTCCGTCTCCTTGGTCTCTAGTTTAACGGTTGTAGGTGACCTAGTACCTTTTTTGTTCTCTCAAGGTCTTTTTTGTAGATAAAGACGAAATAACTGATACGGTTTCGGAAACTGACACACCTGGTGTTATTTGACCTTTTAAGAAGTTGTCTACCCTTATGGTCAGGTGGACAGGACGGACAACTCTTTAGACATAAGTCTAGTCCTTCGTTGTCAATCTTGACCTGTACCTTGTTGTCTGACCAAGGTTTATCCTTTTCCTCATGTAGTTCCGACACATAAGTAGGACGAATAAATTGAATGTACGTCTCATGTAGTACTCTTTGCGACCCGACCTCTTTCGTGTTCGACTCTAGTACTAACGGTCCTCTTTAGAGTTATTGGAGTCTATACGTCTACTGTGGTGTGAATACCGTCTTTCACTTCTCCTTGATTTCTCGGACAACTACTTTCACTTTCTCCTCTTACTTTTTCAACCGAATTTCGAGTTGAAAGTCTTTTGATTCTAGTACCGTAGACCAGGGTAATGAAGTACCTTTTATCTACCCCTTTGTCACCTATGTCACCGTCTGAAATGAAAAAACCCGAGGTTTTAGTGACGTCTACCACTAACGTCGGCACTTTAATTTTCTGTGAATGAGGAAACTTACTTTCAATACTGGTTGGATCTGTCGTATAACTTTTTGTTTCGGTAATGAGACGGTTGTTTCCAGGTAGATCAGTTCCGATACTAAAAAGGTCATCAGAATATACCTACACTCACAACCTGATACTTCTTACGACTCGCGGTTTCTCAAATACGAAAACTAGACACCAAAACCTCTTTTGAGAACTCTCAGGTAACCTGACGTCCCTCTAGGTTGGTCAGGTAGGATTTTCTTTAGTCATGACTTATAAGTAACCTTGCTGACTATACTTCGCTTTCGGGTTACGAAACCGGTGGACTACCTTCTCGAGTGAGTAAACTCTTCTGGGACTACGACCCTTTATAACTTCCACCCTCAACTACCCCTGCTATCTCTTACTCTACCAACCTAACGTAGTGGTTAAATTACATGTACTCAAACTCATTTGGGGCCCTTAACCAATACCTGTCCCTCCGGTAGTCCCGGAAGTGTCCCTCTTCCTATGTAAAATTAAGACATTGATCATATGTTTTTAAAAACAAAGATGTACGTTAGTTTTACTTTTAATAATTACTCTATCAAATACAGATAAAATACAGTTCAAAAGTTTCAGACTATACATAAAAACGTGAAAATTTTGTAGAGTAAAGTTGGATCGACATATAGTTCACAAGTATCAATGTACACAGACGACGATGACGACGATTCAGCGAAGTCAGCACAGGTTGAGAGACGCTGGGGTATCTACCGTCGGATGGTCTGAGGCGACAGGGACCCTAAGAGGTCCGTTCTTGTGACCTCCCCCAACGGTAAAGGAAGAGGTTACGCACTTTTACTTTTCACTTTCACTTCAACGAGTCAGCACAGTCTGAGAATCGCTGGAGTACCTGACGTCGGGTGGTCCGAGGAGGCAGGTACCCTAAAAGGTCCGCTATCATGACCTCACCCCACGGTAACGGAAGAGACATATACACAGATTACTGACAGTATAATCTGACACGTCAAGATTATCCTCCTTTTCTCAAAATAAGTTTAGAACACTAATGGTGAAGATAAGGACCACTACAGACAGTGTAATGTATTGAAAATCTCACCATCAAAAGAGTAAACTTGTTTACATTTAATCCTTATTATGTATTACATATAGAATATGTTGTAGGTACAGTCGACTAGATATTTGTGTTCCTCGGTCAATAAAGATATGTACATATACGACCACACGGTCATAGTCCCTACTTATTTTTTTCCTGTAAAAGTAGTAGTCCAAATTATTTTTCTATGCAAATACAATTCTAATAGGTCCTTCAATTCCTGTGTCTTTATGAGAAACGTCCCACGTCTCTATTTCAAATACTCGTCGGATTATCACCTTAATATTAAAACCAAAAAACAGTACGTCAAGGAAAATAAGAGTGTCTTTACCACATATCTACTGTCTTGTTGTCATAGACGGCGTATTGTTACATGGTAGTTAGACACGAAACCAAGTACTTCCGTCTATTCCTGTCGATTCTTGTTGGACTAAGGTCACTCAATAACCCGTCGAATCAATAGGTAGTTGTAGGATCCAGATATTTAACCTTCTCAGTATAGAAATGTCTAGTGAAGTGGTTCTTTTCTTTTTATAGACTCTACAGAATATAAAACCGATGTATTATGAGTTTCTTCAAGTGGAGCGGTGAAATCTGGAAATATTGTTAATACCTTTCCATAACCGTAATATTTTCTGTAGACTCTAATAAAGGATAAAAAAATTAAATTTTCTACTCTGACGAAGACTTGTGTTTTCATAATCGATACGAAGTAACATAAGCCCCTAATATATTAAATATCGTATTAAACACAGTGTTTACTTTACTGTTTCCCTATTTTCCTATGAATATAAAATAAATCTATAAAGTACATTCTTCTCACCTCAATTACATAAAATAAGTAAATAAATATCCTTTGCATGTCACTTCGTTGTTAACATGTTGTAATTGATGACTTTGTCCAAATTATCGATGATAAAATAAACACTTGACATTTCCTTTTTCTATTCACCTCTCTATGTTCCTCCGAACCCAAAAGAATGAAACTAAACCTCTTTTAAAAAACTTGATTTCGACATTTACTGTTCAAAAGAATGTGAGTTCAGATGACTTTAAGTACCGTAAAAACCGAAATTTTTTAATAATAAAGTACTCAGACGTCGGAACATAAAAAAAAACTCTCTGTCAGTTCCTCAAACGTAAGAGATTGGGTAAGAAAGATCCCAGACTTGTGTGTCTATCGATTATTAACTTTCATACACAGTACCGAATGGAATAAAAACGAACGAATAAGTCAGACCTAACAAAGAAAACCTCGAAACGTACAGGTTTTATCAATTTGTTTAATCACAGAAAACAAAAGTCGTCTTGCTAGAGGTCTCCATTAACGGAAATTCGATTACTAAATCCAATAAGAAGGGTGTATGCACTGCACGGTACCGAACCGTACTAAAACAAACGTTAAGAGTCTCATACTCCGGGTCTGTCGTACATGTTATAAGTGTCGTTCCTTATCTGTGTGGAGCAACTTTCGTTTTGTTTATTAACTTTTATCGTTTCGTGTGTAGGGTGAAAAAGAAGTGAATAAAAAAGAGTAATAGTATCTAATAAAAGGTCTTTACCGAAGAATCGTCTACTAAGAGACCATTTTTTAGAAAAATTTCAAGTTAAAGAGAGAGAACTCGATCAAGAATAAATCCCACCAACTTTCACAACTAATAATTGTGACGGGGTAAGTCTACGGAGTCGTCCGTAGAAGACTCTCAGTTGTTTTGACACTACGATACCACCCCAAACATATCTACTTTGTCGAGTGAAATTCCCTGATAACAGGAATGCTTCGAATATTTTTATTCTTTAATTTTACATCCCTAATTATTCTCTATATGTTTTTCATAAACTTTGTTGTATGTACTAATTCTTTTGGACCTAAATTTTCGGTAACATGTCAACAAAGAACTATAGACATCCCGCGAACAAGTTCCTGAGGGTATCTGTACTTTTTGGTGTCTACTGATTTAGAAAATATATTTTATCGTATCATCAATACGTGTGTATCAAATACGTGTGGGAAAGTATATCAAATAGAGGTATAATAAATATCATGTTATTTCATATTTATATTATATATTTATCAATATCTATGTTGTATTTACGATATATTTATCAACATTAGTACACCGTTTAAGTTCGAAGTGAAAAACTTTGAAAGACCTTAAAATAAAGAGTTTATATAAACTAGTCATCAACTAACTTAGACCGTTGTACGTTGAGTACCTATTCCTCTCACTGACATAGACGTTTTTATGGAACAAACATTACTCACGTCTTTTATGAGAATTATTTATCGACACAGTAAGAATGACGGGTACTTCGTGTCACAATTTTAGGTTCTTCTCATTTTAGATCAAAGACTTAAGTATCCCGAACTATGACCACCTCTCGTTAGTGTGTCCTAATTACAATCATGTCATCAAGGGGGGGGCTGGGGTGGGGGCTGGGTTAGGTGTCCTCAATGCAACGTTCTTGAGGTCATCTACGGAATTTGGAACCTATCATTGTATCGGATATAAACGGTACATAAAAAAAGGGGATATTATGTATAATATTACTGTAAATTAAATATTACATCCATGTGATTCTCTAATTGTCGTTACCGATTATTTTGTCTTGTGGATATTGTTATATGACACTATATTCAATACATTTACACCAGAGAGAAAAAAGTTTTCTAGAATAACATGATATGAGTGTAGAGAAGAACACTATTACATTCTGTTAATTTACGGATATACAATTCTACTTCCCTCTACTTACTGTATTCGTAACACTATATCACAATACGACAAAACTGGGGGTTTGTTATATAGTACTCCTTCCCGGGTTATTNGGGGGGGGCTGGGGTGGGGGCTGGGTTAGGTGTCCTCAATGCAACGTTCTTGAGGTCATCTACGGAATTTGGAACCTATCATTGTATCGGATATAAATGGTACATAAAAAAAGGGGATATTATGTATAATATTACTGTAAATTAAATATTACATCCATGTGATTCTCTAATTATCGTTACCGATTATTTTGTCTTGTGGATATTGTTATATGACACTATATTCAATACATTTACACCAGAGAGAAAAAAGTTTTCTAGAATAACATGATATGAGTGTAGAGAAGAACACTATTACATTCTGTTAATTTACGGATATACAATTCTACTTCCCTCTACTTACTGTATTCGTAACACTATATCACAATACGACAAAACTGGGGGTTTGTTATATAGTACTCCTTCCCGGGTTATTTGGTGTTACTGTCGTTACCAACCTACAGTCCCCGTCTGCCACAACTACCCACTCCTAGGATTCACCCTACTTCATCCACCCTACCCACTTTCTAAAGTAGTGTGATGAACTAAATTTTGAATGTTTAAAAAAAAGACCATAAAAGGAAAATTATTAAAGTCTAGATCCAACTGATACCTATTGACTTTGACTCTTTTAATTTCGGTACTACTCCCATGTCCCATGACATTATGTATCTTAATAAATTATCTTAACACCGACCCAGTAAAAAGAGACTCCTCTTCCAAAGTCCTCATCTGAACTGACTTCTTCGTCATGGACCTATTTAGACCTCCCTACTCATTTACAAACGATTCAACTGTTCTTCTTTTTATAAGGTCCGTCTTCTCGGTCGTTTTCTCTGATACTGAGTAAATCACTTTGTACCCTACGATTCCTTATATACCCTTATACATTCTTACAAATATCCTTTATCATGTTTGGTCTAGTACTTTTCTGATCTAAACGAACGATATAAATTTTAACGAAGAAACACCGAGTAAATTTTATCCTCTAATAACGTAATTGAAGAAAGGAACTTTTTTGTGAGACGAACTTTCAAGACATCCGTATCTTACTCTGAACCTCACCCCCTCAGATCGATCTTTCGTTAATATAGTCATTATGGATTCATTCCCTACCCCACCTATGTTTGATTTCATCATCCTCACTTTTATCTTTTCTCGACCTAATATCTCTATACAACCTCAGTTTTTACTGTTTTACTAAACACGTACCTATACCTTTAACTTTCTTTGGTTCTTTAATTTGATATTAAGGATATAAACTTCTAACCCGTTAACCTACCTACAAGTAAGGAGTTTGGTTTTTGGATCACATATCCTTATCTCCGTTCAAGTTCTACACCCCACCGACGACATTAAAAATGATACAAACCACAGATTCAGAACAATGTACTCCTTTGGTTCCACACGTGAGTATTCTTAAGTTTTCCCTAGAATCTTGATTTTTGAAGAATCAAGATCCTCGTTAGACAAGGAAAATAGGAGTACATAATAAGATACCATGACGACTGATATGCAGATTTCCTCAGAGTCAAGTTCCGACGTCCATGAAAGAAGGAGACGAAAGGAGGGTATTAATGACGTTCAAGTTCGAGAAAAATAACCTTAACATTTCGTCGACCTGACTTCAGTCTATTAAGTGACTTGTTCATCACTCTGTTTCATACTTATTATTTTTCAATCTTAGGTTGTCCACTAAACTGTCTTAGTATCTTCTAACCAACCTGTTACTTACACCATCATTAAGTAAGATCCCTGGGAAGCTTTCACTTTCAGTAAGCGAGTCAGTACAGACTGAGAAACACTGGGGTACCTGTTATATCAGGTACCTTAAGAGGTCCGGTCTTATGACCTCACCCATCGGAAATGGAAGAGGTCCCCTAGAAGGGGTGGGTCCCTAGTTTGGGTCCAGAGGACGTAACGTCCGCCTAAGAAATGGTCGACTCGGGGTACTCTTCGGGTCTCTGGGAGATGTCCGAAGGTTTTAGATAAAGTGATATCCCCTGTCTTCATGATTGATCTAAAATTTGACGTTTTGAGTTTCTGAGTTAGTCTCTATTATTTTGGTGTCTTTGCATCTATCGAATAATTAACTCAGGTCAACCGAATGTACTATAAAAGGTATCGAGAAGGAAGGAAGACCCTAGTCTTACTCAATTACGATCATGTAATACAGACAGACTCATCCACTCATGTAAAATACTTAAATGTTATCATAATATTAGAGGTGTAGAGATGTCTATCAGTTCTAGTCTCTTAAAAACATTACTTTAACACTGGGACCTTCGTACGGTACATTATACGTAAAAACATTTTATCTCGGATCTCCACTAACTTAACTCTTAGAGTACCAAAAGATCCTATTGCTCTTTATTTACTTCTTCCCGTCTTAACGAGAAGTATGTAAGACAATTACGTACTTAGGTACACGGAAAAATTCCGTTAAAGAGTAGAGTTCTACTAGTCTACAACGTACACGACCCCCACTCCATAAACACACAGTGAAATCCGTTTTAATCTAGATTCGGTTCAAATATAAACGGCAGGTTTAAACACAAAAGGGACGGAAAGAGGGGTCAGCGTGACCGACGGGAGGGTGAGGTTGGGGAGGTCTGTGAGACACAATGTGAGGAAAGAACGCAAGAGGTAGGAGTCAGACGGTTTTCGAAGAAAGTTCTTCCTTGACCTATTTGAGGAAGTGTAATGTCGAGTATAAGAACTACTCCGAATTTTACAAAAACAAACAAACAAACAAACAAACAAAAACTCCCTCCTCTAATCGAAAAGGAAGTCGACAACCTTCCTTTACAACCATTCTCACTTGGGTTTTCTACGGTCGTTTTACCCACTATTGATAACAGTAGAAAGGACCCAGACGAATGGTAGGGGTATGAGAATAATTGACCGTCGTAGTTTTGTGTCAACGAGAGAAACGGAGAGACACCAACGTGGATCTTTACTCCTTTTTATACGATTTTTAATAAGTCTATAGGTTCAACCAAAGGAATGAGGGACGAAAAATCGTCACTGGATATCTCTATAAGGCCTCTTCCGTTACCGTGGGGTGAGGTCATGAGAACGGACCTTTTAGGGTACCTGCCTCCTCTGACCATCCGACGTCAGGTACCCCAGCGACTCAGCCTGTGCTGACTTACTGAAGTGAAAGTGATATCACTATAAGGTCCTCCAATAGATGACAATCTAATCAAAAAAGAGGACTACGAAAAAAAAACGAAAAAAAAAAGAAAAGAGAAAAACGTCGTTCCGATTACCGATTCGTATAAGAGGAAAGAAGAGATACACAAGACATTGTAAGATAGTGTACCCTAAGAAAAGGTAAGATTTAGATAAGGAGTGGGGAGTGGTATATGAGGTCCGAAGTATGAATCAATAGGGACGCCCCGACGTACGTCGAGTATTCTTATTATCGATTGTTTCGATTTAAGACTTATTATTGGGCAAACTTCGGAGTAATTCCCGGAATAGTTATCGAGGTATATGGATGGATGTTTTAGTAAGTATCTTAACAGGAAAAGGAACCAAGTCATTTTACTAGAGTCTAACGATTTTCGACAGACACTTTTTACGTTTTAATAATAATATAAAAAGTCGATTCTTAATATTTTGATTTTTTATTTTATTTTTGTAAGATTAACCATCTAAAAATTTCCTCCTGTATTAATTTTGGAGACATTCATTCGTTTTTATAATGTATATATAAAAATATGGATGTAAGTTCTTTATATAGTCAGATCGACATGACTGACTAATTCGTAGATCTGTATCTTCTCAGATTTTAAAAAGACTTCCGTAGTAGTTTTTTTGTACTTATACCTATTCACATATATATATATTGGTTTTTATTTTATTCGTTAGTAATTTGTCTACCTATGAAAATAAGTGAAAAATCAATGAGTTATAAAAAGTAACGTTTGAGTACAGTACATATACAAAATTTTTATGTATTTACATATAAATAAGTCTCATATAATTGATAGTCACTTTTCTAAAATAAGAAGAGATCGATAAGGATGAATTTTGGTAAAGGGAGGAGGGTGGAGTTTTTTAGTCCACAAGTCCCTTCTGTTACGCGTACCACTCATCCTCCCTGTCCTGGTCAAGTCAGGTTTGTGTCTCGCTCACAGGAATAAACCGGAAGAGACTTCGACTACAATCCTAACAAAATCTTCAATAAAAGTAGAAATTTTACATACGGGTCCTCTGGATCATATTAAACAAACTATCTCCTTAAAATCTTGTAAGGATCCGCGGTTCAATAAAAGGAGGATACTGACAGTTAAGGGTTTAAGAAGTCTAAACGTCTCTTTGCTAAAGTCTCTTGAATCGTTTTGGATGAAAAAGGAGGACTCTAGTAATTGTCTTGTAAAACACCTGAATTAGTTCCTCTATGGAGTAAACATTTTACAATGTCGCCCTTATCGGTAGAAAATGGGTGGAAGTGAAGGGATTATCATTGACTACTACACTTTGGAGTCTTTTAACCCCCTTCCCTATAGGAGGTTTTATTTCCACCTATACCTAATTTGTCTTCTTTGACTTATCTGTAAAGGTGATCTCCCAGTGATGGAATCACGTCACTCCCGACTACCACCCGTGTCGAATTGAGAACCTCAACCTAAAACCTACCAAGTCTGTAAAGTATTTTGTATTGTAGAGGACGTTGTATTAGCATTTTGGTTTTCGAAATTGACTTTTAAGAGATGACGAACATACGACGACGACGATTCAGTGAAGTCAGTACAGACTGAGACACGCTGGGGTGTCTGAGGGTAGGGACCCTAAGAGGTCCGTTCTCATGACCTCATCCAACGGTAACGGAAGAGGTTACGTACTATCACTTTTCACTTTCACTTCAGTGAGTCAGTACAGGCTGAGAAGCGTTGGGGTACCTGACGTCGGATGGTCCGAGGAGACAGGTTCCCTAAAAGGTCCGTTCTCATGACCTCACCCAACGGTAACATATCAAATGAAATTTTTTTTTTTTAATTACGTCATAAGTTAGACAACACCATTACCAACGTACTCCATACTCCATTCCTCGATTGTAGGATTTCTATTCTTGATGTTCACCAAGTTGACATACAGGACTTCTAACAAGACAAAACGAGAAGAACCTAAAGTCCTAGACCGAAATTAAAGTCTTACTAAAAAAAAAATTAGTGTGGTCTTTATCGGTAAAATGATTAAAATTGTTAGAATATATTTAACAAGGACAACTAAAGTTAAAGGTTAAACAATTATAACTACTCAGAGAAACTAAACAAAGGTTGTAGAGAGTTTTCTCCTCACTAACGGAAACATGAACACCTCTCCTTTCATTTAGTATCTGAACTTTTTACCAGAGATAAAGAACTCGAGATTCCTCAGTACGAGGAATGGGTGACATCGAAACTAATATAATTTTGAGACTCACCTATTAAACTCTCTCTTATACCTATACTCTTTCTTGTATGACCTACCGAACAGTCCCCGGGACGACACTAAGAACCCGAGGTCGAGAGTCGAATGAGACCCCCATAGGACAGTCTGAGGTTGGAGTCTCGTCACGACCGAGGAAACCGACCCAGGGACGAGAGGTCAGACAACGAGACTCTCATTCCCACTCAATATAAGTTAATTAAAGTAAAACTGACGTAGCGTGCAAACGGTCGGAAGTAAAGAAGACAAGTATCCAGAAACCTCCTAAGACAACCCTCTCTTTACACAAAACGATAACAAGTATAAAAGAAAGAAGAAAATAAATTTACGGAGACCCGAAACCAAAGATAAATCCCATCATACAACACAAGAAAACTCATCTAAAACGAGAGTCGGATGTTAGTAGACGACATGAGGTAGATCTTATAGGAGCTGTGAGAATGGCACTATAACCATAATACATGAAAAGGATTAAAATGAAATTTTTCGTATAAATAACACATGAAAGGACACTTAAACTCCTCCCTCCTATTCAATGACCTTGAAAAAGAACGAAAGACTATGTAAGGAAGAGATAGAAAGGCGTGGTAGACAATAAGATGGACGGAAAACGGAAGTGGATACTAAAACTAACACACATTTTACATAATTCAAACCAAAACAAGTAGAAAGAGGGGTCATAAACAATTGGATGAAACCATCCATTCAACCATAGGTTTACTAACACTGGTTTAGTGTTGAAAAAGATAATAAAAAGAAGAGAAGTTTATATTAACAAATGAAAACAAAAGGTACAATTAGTGTAAAAGTTTAAACGACTTTTTCTCTAAAATTACCAAAAATTACAGGTGACAAATGTAAAAAAATTGAATTCAAACTCTTAAGAAAACGAAACTACTTCACTTTTAGGACTCAAAAAAGAGGGTAATGGGATTCTCTATATATAATAAGAGAATCTCTTACATATAAGGGATTCAGGAACTTAAAGACCTTTACAGGTTCATAACGAAAATGTATTCTTTTTGTTGAACCTTCCGATATTTTAACATACTTGTATCTTGTTTATAAAGTCGACTATAAAGAAGTAACAGAAGGTCGTAAAGAATAACTAACGAACAAACACCTGAGTGAGTAATAAGTGGGTACACGATCAATTTAAGAGAAGGATCTTAATATTACCCCCCCCCCGCACCATCTCCCTTCCAAATACACGTTTAGAGGATCGTTTTAAAGGTCCAGAGTCATCCGTAAGTGGGTTGAAGGGAGACAAGGAGACTTCACGAAACGAACATGGATGTCAAACTATGAGGTGATGAGACTTTACGACCCCGTGAACTTTTATAGTCTTCCGATAGAGGGTCTTTTGTGGATGTACATGGATGTTTGTATATACGGGACAGTAGTGGAGGAGATGGTGGGGACGAGGGTTCCCTTATCGAAAGAGATGTTTGTCTTCATGACTGAACCTAGACCTTTAGTCACGAACCTGGTGGATTCTCAATATTAAGTATCGTAGTTTCTTATCGAGAGGTAAAAGTATAAGTCATCTATTGAATAAAAGAAGTTGACCTAGACTATAAAAACATCAATCACCCTTTTTGAAGAAAATGAATCATAGTAAAGATTTAAAGTCACCCATAAGAAAAAAGAAAATGGAATGTCCAAAAAGTCCTCATCTACACTATTACGAAGTAGTATCTAAGAACGTTCTACGATGAAGGGACAACCGAGATTATGGTCACGAAAAGATTACGACTTTGTTTGTGTCCCTCGAAAGGTGACTATAACAACAAGTAGAATGTGAAACTCAACGGAGGTATATGACAATTATAAAGGAGTCCAGGTCGGGTGTCCCGTTTCGAGTTTCGAACAGAGATACGGATATAATAAAAAAGTCAAGACAGTTATAGTAGACAATGAAATATTGATACAAATTTCTTTTTTTTTTACCACAGGACCTGTTGAACTCCTGAAGAGTGTCACCTTAATTCGTTAGATTTTACGGAGTCTCTTTACAGGAAGACGAGGACCGTCTTCGTGTTGAATTTTTTTTATTATATAACACAGAAGTAACTATTATTCAGTAGATTAAGATAAGTATGGTTAAGTTGGATTACGTTTCTCGTGTCAGAGATCCTTGATTAAACGACTGTGGAAATTTCTTGTAATACCGAAGACAATGGAATTTATTTACTAATTTCACTACACAATTTAACATTTTGAGTTCAAAAATTTTACTGTCGTATTTTTTCCATTCAATATCCACTTTTTTGTCCGTTTAGTTTGTGTTTTACATATAAAAACACCCGCGTAATTAAATAGTCATCAGAAATATTCTTAAAGTTCAATTTTTCTTATTTACTATTACATCATTGTAATTATACTTAATAACACGACAATTAAAGAAAAATTAAAGATTAATTAAAGAAAGTTTTTTATATTTATTATATGTCTCTTTATAATAGATCATTGTTAACGTGTTTTTGTAGTGTTTGTTGTTACCCCGTTGATTAATCAGTATTTTTAAGGTTGTGAGTCGTTTGATATACTTTACAAACATTGGAATCAAGAGGGGTTTTAATACCTAAAGGAAAAAGAGGGGAGTAGTTCATTGACAAATTTAAAATTCCTTAGTAAAAGTCTCGTGTCCATTGAAAAATATTATATTGTTAAACTTACCGGTAATCTAATTTTTGTTTTGTTTGTTTTTTAGGGTTGTTTGTCCTATTCTCATTGAAAAGGGTTCTTTTATCACCATCTATAGGGTTCTTTTTGTCAGTTGAATCAAAGTCAACGTAACAATAATGGTTTTGTGATCTCTCAAGAGTCACCATATCTCCCTTGAAGACCTGTGTTTTAAGAAACTTCGGAGTAATCATAGGTCATTGTAATAGAGATTTATGTTCTTTCTGTTAGATCATAGTACTTTTCTGACACCTTACGTCTACAGACGTTGGAGAGATTCTTTTAATACCGTAAAGGCTACAACATCTTAGTTTATATCTTTTTGTACTTACCCAAAAATGTTAATATTGTAACTTGATTTTAGACTATTATTATAGACAGTAGGTTTAAGTTTCAAGAGAAACACGGTGTTTTTAGTATTCACGTGTCATTACTGAGTTGGTTTGTTTTTACGGACTCTAACCAATTTACCAAACCTTTTGTAAATATTTACACAACTTCTACAGTCAAACCATCGACCTTACATTATAAAGATTCGTATACTATCTACGTTACTAATAGTAGGTTGTTTTAAACTTAGATCACGGTTTCTTAACTACGAAAACTTGACACCACAACCTCTTCTGAGAACTCTCAGGGAACCTACCGTTCCTCTAGGTTGGTCAGGTAAGACTTCCTCTAGTCGGGACCCACAAGAAACCTTCCTGACTACGATTTCGACTTTGAGGTCATGAAACCGATGGAGTACACTTCTCAAATAAGTAACCTTTTCTGAGACTACGACCCTCCCTAACCCCCGTCCTCCTCTTCCCCTGCTATTCTCCTACTCTACCGACCTACCGTAGTGACTGAACTACCTGCACTCAAAATCACTTGCAGTCCTCTACCACTACTTGCCCCTCCGGACCACACGACGCTAAGTACCCCAGTGTTTCTCAGTCTGTACTGACTCACTGACTTGACTTGACTTACATCTCTTTTTCCCCAAAAGTTTGAGTTAGAACAAATTCTGTCTCACCTTTCAAATTGTTGAGTTCCGTTTGTAAACTTAGATAGAAATATTTACGTTTAAGTATAAGACGTGATTAAGGTCAACCTGCAAACAACAAGCGTCACCTGTAATAGTACCATTCACGTAAAGGTTTCGTGAATAAAATAATAAAAGATGTATATTCAAAGACCAGTAATCCGTACGAAAAGGATTTACTACGTGGGACAAAAAAATACACTGTTCCTATGGACCTGTGTCATTTATTTGCCTTGTACCAAATTTCTGTCGTGACGAGACTAAGACTGGTCATTTGGAAATTTCGTTTTGTGTTTTCCAAGTTGGAGAAAGGTTGTTTGAATTAAAAGAGAGTTTTTAGTTCTTATAAATATCCTTATGTTTTTATAAGTTTTAGGTTGTTCCATTCTAATTATTGAAGACAATAGGTGAACTTTTATTGGTATTCATTTTTCTTTGTTCTTTTATGTTTGGTATTACACCTACTTTTGACTGTGTATTGACTGTCTTTACAATCTTAATCCTCTGTTACCGTTATTTTGTCGTAATAATGACATAAAGTAAAAAAAAGATTTTAAATTCTTAGATATCTTTTCTACGACCTTTTTTTAACTGAAGACGTCAACTTTTGATATGTCACACTGTACCTTTTATCTGACGTAATTATCATCTATTGTATAACATCCTTTCCAATCACTTTAACTACTACACTCTTAGTTACTAGGTTTGACCCTTTCTTATTCTCTGTTTCTCTTATTTTGTTTGTTTTACTTATCACGGTTACACCCTTTTGAAATTCGACGGATTGTATCTACATCAATCTCAAAAGTCTTCTTATCTTTTCTTTCTCTTCTCTCTCTCCTCCCAGTCCTTTGTTTTATCAATTTCTTCAAGTCAAGTCAAGTCAAGTCAGCGAGTCAGTACAGGCTGAGAAACGCTAGGGTACTTAGCTTCGTGAGGTCCGGAGGGACAGGTAGTGGTTGAGGACCTCAAGTGAGTCTGAGTACAGGTAGCTCAGGTACTACGGTAGGTCGGTAGAGTAGGAGATAGCAGGGGAAGAGGAGGACGGGGATTAGGGAGGGTCGTAGTCTCATGAAAGGTTACTCAGTTGAGAAGCGTACTCCACCGGTTTCATGACCTCGAAGTCGAAATCGTAGTAAGGGAGGTTTCTTTAGGGTCCCGACTAGAGGAAGTCTTATCTGACCAACCTAGAGGAACGTCAGGTTCCCTGAGAGTTCTCAGAAGAGGTTGTGGTGTCAAGTTTTGGTAGTTAAGAAGCCCCAAGTCGGAATAAGTATCAGGTTGAGAGTATAGGTATGTACTGGTGTCCTTTTTGGTATCGGAACTGATCTGCCTGGAATCAGCCGTTTCATTACAGAGACGAAAACTTATATGATAGATCCAAACAGTATTGAAAAGAAGGTTCCTCATTCGCAGAAAATTAAAGTACCGACGTCAGTGGTAGACGTCCCTAAAACCTCGGGGGGTTTTATTTCAGACTGTGACAAAGATGGCAAAGGGGTAGATAAAGGATACTTCACTACACTGACCTACGGCACTAGAAGTAAAAGACGTACAACTCGAAATTCGGTTGAAAAAGTGAGAGGAGAAAGTGAAAGTAGTTCTCCGAAAAATCAAGGAGAAGTGAAAGACGGTATTCCCACCACAGTAGACGCATAGACTCCAATAACTATAAAGAGGGCCGAGGGGTCTAAACTACTGTTTATATTTGGGTGTCTAAGTTATGAGAGTTACTTACGATTCCTGTTCTTTATACTATCTTTGATTTCATGTAGTATTATTTCAACGTGTATGAGTCCTTATTTCTCTTCTAGAATTTTCGTCAGTATACATTTATTGAATGTACGTCTCCTTGTTTTGATTCCGACTGTGTAAACCACTCACGTTGATGTTCACATATAGTGATGTCTATGAACATCTGTATAAGTATCGTCCGAATATTTTAGTGGTTTGACCTTCGTTTGTTTACAGGAATTTTTTCACTTATATATGGTTCGTCTCCATATCGGTACGTCACCTTATGATGAGTCGTTACTTTTATTTACCGAAGAACTTTGTACTATGTTGTATCTAATTAGAGTTTTATTCATAGGGCTCACTTCTTCAATCTGGTTTTAATACAAGAAGTACAAACCACCACCAAATCAGCGATTCAACACAGGTTGGGAACGCCAGGACACTGATAGCGGACGGTCCGAGGAGACAGGTACCCTAAGGAGTCCGTTCTTATGACCTCACCCAACGGTAAAGGAAGAGGTACCCTAGAAAAACTGGATGCTTAACTTGGGTCCAGAGGACGTAACGTCCGTCTACTAAATGGTTGACTCGATACTCCCTTCGGGAAGTCTCGAAGTACAAAAGAAGTACAAAAGTAAATATATTAAAGATCTTTCATAGTCGTGTGGATATCACTGTCTTTCCGTAAATCACCAAAAGATCCTATTTCAGCCCCCATCTGTCCTCTTTTAGTAACTTTCCCTGAGTACCTTTTAAAATTTTACTAGTTATAAAGTAATAGAACTAAAACTATTAGTAAAGTGTCTATACAACTAAACATTTATACATATCAAATTTAGACACGTCAAGTAATATAAAGTTGACATTATGTTATTTCAATTCTTCCCCACTAACTTTAATTATAATCTTTGTTAGTTGAGTCTCATAAAAAGGTTATACACATATGATGGTTACTTTGAAGTTAATTCGAATTAGGTTGATAGTCATTTAAATTGTTATAATTCTTTTGACCTCTAAAAATTTTAAAGTTTTGTACATTTTTAGATCTACATACCTTTATATTAAAATATCGACCCTTGATAGATTCTTGGATCAAACTTTAGGTGTCAAGAACTTAGAAACAAATGTTTGAAATTCTTTCTGTCTTCTTCAATGCACCTTGTCGTACAGGTACGAATAATATTGTATCTATTACTTAACTTCAGGTGTTTTAGTATAACCAAACACTCTTTTAGTGAGAACTGAGAAGTGGGTGTCGACAAAGGTAAAAAGAGTAGAACAGAGTTAATTGAACACATAGTAAGAAAACACGTAAGTTAATACAAAGAGACTCTTGTGTCATCACATGAAACCGTAACTGACACAGAATTAATTATTTCTAACAACTCAATGACAGTAAACAGTTGACTATCCTTTAAATTTATGACGTAAAGTACTCTTATATCTTTAAAGTTGTTTAAATACTTTAAACTAGAAATGAACACAAACTTGAACTTGAAGTGTAAGAATCACTCTTTAGAAAATCCTCAAGAAGACAGAATCTTATAAACCTGTTGGTGATAAGAATTGGTAAGAATAGACTGGAACAAGAACTAACAACTTTTAAAATTAAAAGACAAAGACCAACGAAGAGTGAAATTAAGTATCGACACCCTAACTAAAAAGATTTCGCAATTAACAAGGTTAAATAACGAGTTTTGTCCCCCTAGTTAACAGCAAAAGAAAAAATAAAATTTACAGTGTAAAGGAGAAGCACAATTTATTGAAACCATAAGTCTGATTTTAATGGAAATACAGGAAGAAATAAGGACAAGAAGGAATATAATTTTTACGAACATGTAGGGGTTTCCTTTCGTGATCTGTAAATAAAGCACACAAATCTTATAAGGAGTAGAACTATGTGTGAATACTAGAGTACTCAGAACTGTAAGGTTTAATTTATAGTGGTAGATAGTAAAACTTGTTCGTAACGGATAAGAAAGTTTGGTGTTCACTATAGAAGAAAAGATCTTAAGTTAATACGAAGTAACGGAATTTAATACGTAAATTAAAACAGATTTTATAGATGTAGACGGTTGTATATTTATCCTTATATTTACATTTGTGTATAAGGACATACAAGTCAATCCCTATCACTTACTACGTGCACTAAAATTGTCTCCTTCAAGGGGATTTCCCCCTGTCGGTAGTAATGACAACATGAGGACAAGGGTATTTAACAGGGGACTGAAGGGTTTTAGTATCATCAAATCCATTAAAGAAAATAAAAGGGAGAAAGACGATGTATCACATTTTGTAAAGATAACGATCGTCTATCTTCATTAAACGGCTTCATTTCCTCTCAACTCTAAGGACTTGAAGGTCGTGCCCATAGTTTGTCATACTATCAATTGTCCTCTTTGTTGTGATACACCTATATAGAAACTACCCCTAAGTCATTATTTCGGTACGTGAACTGTCAATATCTTTTTATAAATTCTAAAAGTTAGAAAATATAAAAACGTGATGATACTATGTGTGTTTTCACAAACTTGGTTTTTCCTACTAGGTCTGTTCTATCCTTACCTTTGTACATACCATAAGTATATATTTATCATATTATTCGGTAAAGGTTTCATCTTCTCTAATTATCTTTGGTCTTACTTAAAGTAAACAAGTACTTTCGAGTCTAATTGACCATAAACATCAGATCGGTGTGGGAGTGGGGGGTATTCAGTAATTTCGATTTCTTCGTGTTCGTTACCACCAGTCACCAGAACCAAACTTTGATCCAGAGTAAAGAGAAAATAGAGGGATGGAGGGTAAAATCCTTTCGATAAGATATGTACTAGAACCATAAGAGGGTCCTAACGTGTAACCTTAAAATTCGGTTTCTGGTCTTACTATTTTATGTAAGAAAATAACTAGACCCAGGTACGTGTGAAACATGAAGTTTTACTCCCATCAACCACCTCTTGTCTCACCTCTATTGATTACAAAATTCGAATTAAGGAGTTTTATTCGTAGTGTGGAATTTCAACGGATAAAAATACAAACACTTAGTAAGATTGTATTTGTTGGAGTAAACCAGTAGTACTGTCACAAATTACCGTTTACAAGACTCGGTCCGGAACACTAATCACGACCTCTATGTCACAAAAAAAAAAAAAAAAAAAAAAATTACTGTACCAAGAGTCTGAGTACCTGTAATATCAGGATATTCTTTCGATTTTTTTAATATATGGAAACTTGATGTTGTTCCATACTTTTCTTTTCTTTTCCTAAGGTCTCCTTTCTTATGATTCTCCCTTGATTAACTAAAACTTCTTGGTACCTTGGAGAGGAACTCCTCCTCGATTATTTCTACTTTGTATTTCTTATTCTTCCTGGGTTTGTATACTTTTCAAACCCTTTGTCAAAGATCTATATCCGTCAGTGAAATTTCTACAAAGTTTCAGTACGTGGATCAATTCATCGTCTCAACTTTAAATTGTCTTTAAAGACTTTTACTATTAACTGTAAACAAATCGAGAAAAAGTATCACGAAAACCCATATACGAGAGTAAGTTATTCGTGTGATACTCCACCCTTTGAATCCTTTACTAACTATCCATCTTTAAAATGGTAGGAGGAAAACTGAATTTAAAATAATGATTAACCCTTTCTTTTTTTAGACTCTAATTCAATTTCCGTAAGACTCACCGTATACTTAAAAGACACCCATTTTATAACTTATTCTATAAAGGGAAAACTTGTTACTACTCTCACTTACACAGTAGGTTTATAAGTCTTCGTAGACTAATTTACGATTAGTAAATGAAATTAACTCGGACGTGACACAAATCTCTAAACACACTCCATAAAATTCTTCCTTTTTTACTGACATACCTCTTTATTCGCTTCAAAATTTTGTAAGATTTTTAGAACCATCTGTGTGTTCATACAAATGTATAAAGATTCATTACACAGAGACACATGGTTATACATATATATGCACCTTTTAGGGTACCTGTCTCCTCGGACCACCCGATATATCAGGTACCCCAGTGGTTTCTCAGTCCGTACTGAATCATTTATTTTCTGTTGTTGTATATAAGCATTATCGAATATATATATATATATGTATATGTAATTGGTATTATATAAAATCAAGTATATATTTATCTGTAAAGAGGTTTCTTCTCTATGTCTACCGATTGTTTGTGTACTTTTCTACGAGTTGTAGTGAGTAATAGTCTCTTTACGTTTAGTTTTGGTGTTACTCCATGGTAAAGTACGGTCAGTCTTACCGACGCTAGGTTTTCAGATGTTCGTTATTTACGACCTCTCCTACACCTCTTTTCCCTTGGGAGAATGTGACAACCACCCTTACTTTTGATCATGTTGGTGATACCTCTTGTCACACCTCTAAGGAATTTTTTGACCTTTATCTTGACGGAATACTGGGTCGTTAGGGTGACGACCCGTATGTGTGACTCCTTTGGTCTTAACTTTCTCTGTGCACATGGGGTTACAAGTTGCGTCGTGACAAATATTATCGGTCCTGTACCTTCGTTGGATCTACAGGTAGTCGTCTGCTTACCTATTCTTTCGTCACCATGTATATGTGTTACCTCATAATGAGTCGGTAATTTTTCTTATGTAAACTTAGTCAAGATTACTCCACCTACTTTGACCTCGGCTAATATGTCCCACTTCATTCAGTCTTTCTTTTTGTGGTTATGTCATATGATAGCGTTTATATACCTTAAATCTTTCTACCATTACTATTGGGACATACACTCTGTCGTTTTCTGTGTGTTTACACATCTTGTCAGAAAACCTGAGACTCCCTCTCCCGCTCCCACCCTACTAAACCCTCTTACCGTAACTTTATACATATTATAGTATATTCTTTACTTAACGGTCAGGTCCAAGCTACGTCCTATGTCCTACGAACCCCGACCACGTGACCCTACTGGGTCTCCCTACTATGTCCCTCCCTCCACCCTCCCCCCAAGTCATACCCCTTGTGCACATGTGGACACCACCTAAGTACAACTACATACCGTTTTGGTTATGTTATAACATTTCATTAATCGGAGGTTAATTTTTTTTAATATGACAGTTTATATATATATATAATCAAGTATATCATACGTAGTTTAATAAAAGGTTAATTTTTACTGTTATGTAGAATCGAATGATTCAAGTCAAGTCAGTGAGTCAACACAGACTGAGAAACGCTGGGGTACTTAGCGTCGTGTGGTCCGGAGGGACAGGTAGTGGTTGAGGGTTTCACAACGATTAATTTACTTCTCTAGAATCGACTTTGATACTAAATTTTTTTTTGTAAAAATAACAAGTCAGCCATTCAGTACAGACTGAGACACTGAGGTACCTGATATCGTACGGTCCGAGGGAACATGAAGTGAAAGAGGACCTCAAAGTTGGAGTCTAAATGTAGGTAACTCAAGTCAAGTCAAGTCAAGTCAAGTCAGCGAGTCAGCACAGACTGAGAAACGCTGGGGTACTTAGCGTCGTACGGTCCGGAGGGACAGGTAGTGGTTGAGATACTCAAGTGAGTCTGAGTGTAGGTAGCTGAGTCACTACGGTAGGTCGGTAGAGTAGGAGACAGCAGGGGAAGAGGAGGACGGGGGTTAGGGAGGGTCGTAGTTTCAGAAAAGGTTACTCAGTTGAGAAACGTACTCCACCGGTTTCATGACCTCATCCACTACGATTGATTGGTAGAGTAAGAGACGGTGGGGGAAGAGGAAAACAGAGTTTAAAAACGTCGTAGTCCCACAAAAGGTCATTTAATAGAGACTGAATCCGGTTTCATAACCTCGAAGTTGAAGTAGTAATCAGGAATGTCACTTATAATCCCAACTAAAGGAAACCCTTGTCGACCAAACTAGAGGTACGACAGGTTCCAGATAATTCTCAGAAAAGTTCGTGGGGTTAAACTTTCTCAGTTAAAAAACACGAGTCGTCAACACTACCAGGTTGAGAATGTAGGTAAGTACTGATGACCTTTTTGATATCGAAACTGATATACGTAGAGACAGTCATTTCATAACAGAGACGAAAAATTATGTAACTGATCCAACCAGTATCCACAAGAAGGTTCCTCGTCCGTAGAAAATTAAAGTACCGACGTCGGTGACAGTCGTCACTAAAACCTCTGGTTCTTTTATTTTGGACTAGAACGAAGGTGAAAATGACGAAGATAAACGGTATTTGACTACCTTGGTCTACGGTACTAGAATTAAAAAATTGACAACTTAAAATTCGGTCCAAAAAGTGAGAGGAGAAAATGGGAGTACTTTTTGTGGTCATATTTATGTAATTACACAACCCAGTGTAGGGTCAACACCTATACTTCCCACTGCCATCGTTCCAGGCTACGAAATTTCTCGTTATAACGTATCCTTAGACCTTACAATCCAAGTACTTAGTACCGTTTAACCTTCACCAGTTTTCCTCTACCGTTCCCACTTGCAGTTGTAAAATCTTTAGTCACTTGATTTTACCTGGCCTTACCCACTTAAATTAAGTCTACTGTTAATATAGATGATGACACATGTTCTTAGGGAAGCTTCTTTACCTCATCGGTAGTATCAGTTGTTTTCTCAGAATTTACGTCATGAACCTACGTTAGAGTTTTTGTTGTCTTACTAGAGAGAAGTAAAGGTTTCGTTTGGTAAGTTATAGTACCATTAGGTTCAGACACGGGACTGGTCATTACGACTTCTTCGACTTCAACTTACCAAGATACTTCTGGATGTTCTGGAAAATCTTGATTGTGGTTTTTTTCTACGGAAAAGTAATATCCCCTGACCTTACGTTTTCATCCTTCAGTTCTTTGTGGACTTCATTGTCCGTTTAAAGGAACCTCCCGTTTTACTTCGTCCTGTTTCCCATTGTCTCAAAACCGTTCTCTTGCGTACCAGTATCGTTTGTGGGAGAAGGTTGTTGTGCTCTTCTGAGATATGTACCTGTGGTAGTCTATCAGTTGTGGTTTTAGTCTGACTAATATAAGAAACCTCGGTTTCTACCTCTTCGAGTTATATCAGTCGTTTTTGTTCTGGTCCTCGACTGACACCGAGTCTAGTACTTGAGGAGTAACGGTTTAAGTCTGAATTTAACTTCTTTCATCTCTTTTTTGTGACCCGGTAAGTCAATACTATATTTAGTTTAGTGAATACTAATATGTCACCTTCACTGTTTATCCAAATTCCCTGATCTAGACTATCTGTCTCATGGACTATTTGATACCTGTCTCCAAGTACTGTAACATGTCCTCTGTCCCTAGATCCGGTAGGGGTTCTTTTTCTTTACGGTTTTTCGTTTTACCGTCAGACTCCTCCGGAATGTCTATCGACACCTTTCTTCTCTTCGCTTGTCGTTTCCTCTTTTCCTTTCTATATTCGTAGACTTACGTCTCAAGGTTTCTTTTCGTTCATCTCTATTCTTTCGGAAGGAGTCACTAGTTACGTTTCTTTATCTCCTTTTGTTGTCTTACCCTTTCTGATCTCTAGAGAAGTTCTTTTAACCTCTATAATTTCCTTGTAATGTACGTTTCTACCTGAGTTATTTCCTGTCTTTACCATACCTGGATTGTCTTCGTCTTCTATAATTCTCCACCGTTCTTACGTGTCTTCTTGACATTTGTTTTCTACAAGTAATGGGTCTATTGGTGTTACAATACTAGTGAGTGGATCTCGGTCTGTAGGACCTTACACTTTAGTTCATCCATAATCCTTCGTAGTGTTACTTGTTTCGATCACCTCTACTACTTTAAGGTCAACTCGATAAATTTTAGGATTTTCTACTACGACACTACGGTCGTTTATACCTTTTGAGTCGTGACCGGAGTCCTGACCTTTTCCAGTTAAAAGTAAGGATAGGGTTTCTTTCCGTTACGGTTTCTTACAAGTTTGCTGACGTGTCAACGTGAGTAGAGTGTGTGATCATTTCATTAAGAGTTTTAAGAGGTTCGGTCCGAAGAGTTATGCACTTAGAACGTGAAACTCTACAAGTTCGATCAAAATCTAATCCGTCTCCTTGGTCTCTAGTATAACGGTTGTAGGCAACCTAGTAGGTTTTTATTCTCTCAAGGTCTTTTTGTAGATAAAGACAAAATAACTGATACGGGTTCGGAAACTGACACACCTAGTGTTGTTTGAAACCTTATAAGAAGTTCTTTACCCTTATGGTCTGGTGGACAGGACGAAGAACTCTTTGGACATACGTCTAGTCCTTCGTTCTCAATCTTGACCTGTACCTTGTTGTCTGACCAAGGTTTATCCTTTTCCTCATACAGTTCCGACATATAACAGTGGGACGAATAAATTGGATATACGTCTCATGTAGTACTCTTTGCGACCTGACCTACTTCGTGTTCGACCCTAGTTCCAACGGCCCTCTTTATAGTTATTGGAGTCTATACGTCTACTGTGGTGGAAAACCGTCTTTCACTTTTCTTGATTTCTCGGAGAACTACTTTCACTTTCTCCTCTCACTTTATCAACCGAATTTCGAGTTGTAAGTCTTTTGATTCTAGTACCGTAGAGCAGGGTAGTGAAGTACCGTTTACCTACCTTTATCACCTTTGTCACTGTCTGAAATAAAAACCTCCGAGGTTTTAGTGACGTCTACCACTGACGTCGGTACTTTAATTTTCTCCGAACGAGGACCCTTCTTTTCGATACTAGTTGGATCCGTCGTATAATTTTTCGTCTCTGTAATGAAGCAGTTGTTTCCAATTAGATCAGTTCCGATACCAAAAAGGTCATCAGTACATACCTATACTCTTAACCTGATATTTCTTTCGACTCACGGTTTCTTAACTACGAAAACTATACACCAAAACCTCTTTTGAGAACTCTCAAGGAACCTGACGTTCCTCTAGGTTGGTCAGTTAGGAATTCGTTTAGTCAGGGCTTATAAGTAACCTTCCTACAACTTCGACTTTGAGGTTATAAAACCGGTGGACTAACCCTTCTTGACTGAGTAAACTTTTCTGGGACTACGACCTTTTCAAATTTCCGCCCTCCTCTTCCCCAGTTGTCTCCCACTCTATCAACCTATCGTACTGACTGAGTTGCCTGTACTCAAGCTCATTTGAGGCCTTCAAGCACTACCTGTCCCTCCGGACCGCACTACGTCAGGTACCCCAGCGGTTCTCAGTGTGTACTGACTCGCTGACTTGACTTGACTTGACTTATACAACCTCGTTAACCTTACGTACACAGGATTTGACCGAGAAACTATAAATAACTCTACTCAACTTTCGAATACTATCGTATATTTGAACGTGTACCACAAACGTCGCAAACATAACTATTAGAGGTTTTGAACTTTCGTTGGTAAATCAGGGAGTTATTAACTTGTCTGTTTATCTGACACTATATATGTCCGTTACCTTATAATAAATCACAATTTTTCTTTACACGACGATTCAGTACGTTTCTGTATCTCCTTGAAATTCACATATAATGATTCACTTTCTTCGGTTAGACTTTTTCTATGTCTTCCGAGGTACCAATATTGATATTCTGTTGGATCTTTTACTTTTTAGTATCATTATTATTTGTCTAGACACCAACGGTCCAATCTACCACTTCTCTACTTATCTCGTGTGTCCTAAAATCCCGTTACTTTCATGAGACATATTATAATATTACTATCTATACCGTAGTGGATAAACAGGTGTGGGTATCTTACACGTTGTGGTTCTCACTTGGGATCCCATTTGATGCCTATAACCCACTAACATACACAGTTATATCTAAATAGGGTCCATTTATTACATGGTACGACCACTTGATACGTACATACCTTTTAGAGATGTGGAAGGATTAAAAACATTTGGATTTAGAAGAGATTTTTAACGTCGTGACTTAAAGTTTTAGTAGTCCGACGTATGAATAGATTCCATTAAATAAGTATATCAATTTTAACATTTCATAAACACTCGTAAAATACACAAGACACAAGTTTATGTCTTCTTACGTACAATGACAGGGAGTATAAGGTGTATAAGAAACGTGCAGTAGAATTTACAGGAAAAATATGAGAACTCAGAAATGTCAGAAAGGAGGTAAGTGGTTAATATCATTACGAAAATTTCGTATGACTTGTGTGTGTGTGTGTGTGTGTGTGTGTGTGTGTGTGTATATTACTGAAATTTCTTATGGACACATGTATACACATCTTTACAACTCATACTAACCAATTAAAGTCAACAAACATATTATACATTAATGTTTGAGTTTTATGACGGAACCGTCGGGTAGAGTGAGTCTCATTTTAGGTTTCATAAAATCCCTGGCCCTCGGTGTATAAAACAAGGGAATAAAGTAGAGAACAGTGAAGGATGGACGTGTATACGACAAGTACCCTGTGTGTGTTTACGAGTACGGAGTTAGAAATATGTAAACCAACAGAGACGGACCGAAAGAGAAAGGAAATCCTTAGACCAGTTTATAGTAGAATAGTCTCTAAAGAAAGAAGTCGTATTTTTACCTTGTGTTGAGAGGGTCATAATAAGAGAAGAAGTCAACACGATAAGAAGTATTACGAATAGTGGTAGACTGTTTATATAATGAGAAAGATAATATTATATTGGCAGGGGTTCGTTACAGAAACAGGTAAAACAAAGTACGATGTCAGAATTAGATCCCCTTTCAGCCAGGAGTTATTTATAAACAACTTCCTAATTTTCTTACTTTATACTTTTGTTACACAATATTTCTCTTCATAACCATTCAAAAATGATAGTACTAACTATGAAGAAATGTATTTATACAAAAGAGACATCTTCATTTCGATACGATGGAAAAAGAGGAACTCCTTGTCACTATTTTAGTCGTAAATGTCACTTCTTCGTTTGTTCATTTTTTCTAAAATGGACACCAAAAAGAAAATCCATTATAGTCGATTACCATAACTAAGAACCTTTAAATGAATCACAAAAGATTTCTACTTTTGCTGAGTTGGAGAGATTCGGTACTTTTTTTTTTACTCAAATAAGTTCAATTTATCTTCTTTTTCGCCTGAACTACCTATTATAAAGTTTACTACATCTTATTTGTCTTCGATAGTCGGATCTCGTTTTTACTTTGTCAGTAAACCGTTCCACCTCTAGAAATGAATTTGTAGTAAGTAGAGAACATTGTCCTCTCCGTTTGTTATTACTTACGATGTCATCCATTTCGTCGGACAGAAGTCTCTACATGTGTGTGTAAGTAAATGGAAAATTGAGGGGTGGTGCCCCTTTTCAAGTATCTGATTATCTAGTCAATTTTTTTGTATTGTTGGACTTTACGACGGACTTTGAGGGATTAATAGTTCTCTTCTTTGACTGTGGATCTTCTCTCTTCTTTCTGGGAACCGACTACTTTCCTCCTCGGTTCGGAAAGAAAGGACCAGTAGTTAAGGTCGAAGTGGTGACATGGAAGAAGTAGTATTTCGTCTTATCTTACGTTTTCGTTAGTTTTATGTAAAACGTTCACTATCTATACATTCCCGTTCCTGTTTCGTCAAACATAGATCGTTATTTGTCTATTTGTGTCATTTAGTGTTATTTGTTATTATTCTCGAAGATCTTCCTTACCATTATTTAAGTGAATAAATCTTCCCGGTTTTTACAAGAACAATCCGGTTCATAAACAACTAGAATTTGTACACTGTAGTTCTCCATGACTTAAAATTCAAAAGTGCACCAGGTTTTGAAAGAAGGATAAACCTATCCGGATAGACGATTTTTCGAAACCAAAAATAAAACAACAAAACAAACAAATTACGAAGTGTTCAAAGAGTTTCGGTAGGACCGGTAGTGTCAGGATAAAAATACGATACACATTTCAAACAGGTATTATTGACTACATTTACAAAGACGACCTTAAGTGTAAATACCTTTACGGAGGTCAAATCAACCTCTATTTTAATTCTTACTGTTCTTACATTCCAGATAAAAAGTTTTCTAGAAAATTGTCTTCTCGTTTATTAATAAAGGAACTCACTAAATGTAACTTATAAATACAACTAAGATTTTCTTTTAACACAGATCTACAAAGAAGTTCCGATTAGTAGAGAATAAATTCTCCAACCATATCTCGTTGTTTAGGGACAAAGAAGTACAACTCGACAAACTGGAGTCTGTTCAATGGATTGAAGAGACATTTAGTCAAAAGAGTTACCGTTTATCCATATTACTATTGTAGATGGAGTGTCTCAACACTCCTAATTGACTAAATTATATCCATTGCATGAATCCAGTACTGACCGTGTACTATTTACTTTTTGGAGAAGTCTCGAAAGGTTTCCCGTTTCCGAAAATAACTCTAGGGTAGTGGGAAGGGAGCGAGAGGGATTTCGTGTCCGTCACTACGGGTCTTTCGAGAAGTCTTTGGAGGACTGACGAGTAGAAACAATGGTTCAGACAAAGAGTCACTTCGGTCGGACTCGGTAGGAGAGAGTTACTAAAAAGAGACCTCGGTTCTTTTTAGTAATGGAAAGTTAAAAAACTGATAATTTGTTTCGACAGAAGGACGTTATACCCTCTGGACCCAAACTAGGGACCCAGACCTTCCTTTACCTTTGGGTGAGGTCATAAGAACGAACCTCTTAAAACACCTGTCTCCTTGGACCACCCGATATCAGGTACCCTAACGTTTCTCAGTCTGTACTGACTCGTTGGTTGTGAAAAGTGGAAGTTTGTTCCGATAATTAAGGATTTAAGGATTTTAAATTTTAAAATATTGAGAGAGGACCAAGAGAAAGACAAAGAACTAGTTGAATGTACTTTACCCCCCTCTATGTCTTAAGTTTTTTCACCCCTGTCTTTCTCGTGTCTGTCTTCGGTCTCATACGGAATCCTTCTGTTCTGACTCGACATCCTGTTTAAACAGAAACGGAGGTATATGGGAAAAAAAACCTCCCCCCGATAAAAGAGGGAAAAACTTGGGGACGGAGATTGAAGTTTTTTAGTTTGTGTGGGGGTGGGGGCTTTTCTCTTTTAGACGACGTTGAAGAAGTAAATAGTCACAACCTTAAAAACAAAATCTTTAAGTGTCATGACCCCTTATAAAACGACCCCTTATAACTAACTCTGAAAATGAGTTTTCAAAACAGTGAGATGATATCGAATGAAGATTTAGAACTAAGAGATAGTGTTGTTTCTTTCCCTTGGTGTTTTCTCTCTCTTCTATAATTCTCCATATTTCTCTTCTGTCTCTCTTTGTTCCTTCTTATTAACCTTCTTCTGATTTTTAGATCCGTTCTTAGACCTTCTTTCCTCTACGTCTATGTCAAACTTTTCCGTCCTACCACTTTTTGTATCCTTTCCACAAACCACTTATCGAAACATCAAGATTACATGTTCTTTTCAAACGGAAAGACTTCAGGGTCAACTACTTTTAAGTTTTCTCCAATAGACAGAATCGTCGGTCTACTAGGTCCTCGGGGGTGTTAAGATAGACATTCATTTCCGACGTTTCAGCAGGTCAAAAAGTAGGGACCTCCTTCACCACGGTTTGATAGTGAAGGGTCCTGACGTTTACTCCGATGTTCAAAACGTACTTACAGTCGGACCTCGTACTCCGACCTCATGCACACACACACACTCACACACACACACACACTCACACACACACACACTCACACACACACACACTCACACACACACACACACACACACACACACGAACACACGAGTCAGTACAAAACGAGAAACATTGGTGGTACCTAACGTCGGACGGTCCGAGGAGCCAGGTACTCTAAAGGGTCCGTTCTTATGACCTCACCTAACGGTAAAGGAAGAGTATATACAGATATACACGTGCATATGTGTGTGTATATATACGTATGTGGTTGCCTAGTTTGATGGAGCAATTTGTAAAAGGTTTAACAGTATTTTTACTCATAATAAATGACCTTAATACAGTTTTAAAGTTTTAGTAAATTCATACATCCCTTTTTATCACGTAGTCTCTAACACGAGGTCTTATTGACCTCGGTATCAAGATCCTTGATGGACGTCTTACTTATTTATATAATCAACCTCTTTACAGACTTCGTAGTATTAAAATTTATTAACGCGAATTAGACTTAATATGTATATATTGTGACATTTTGTCTCCTTGTAGGTGTTTGGAAGTTGTTCACTTACTTTTGTCTTTTAGTTCATCGAATAAACATCCGTATAACTAAGTACTTCTATTTGATGACTTTTATTAATGTATTTCAACTCTTTTTTTTGTTTCGTACGGAAAGATCTTCAACTGTAAAACTCTATCTGTATGTAAAAATTTCTAACTGTAGACAACGATTAATCTAGGTATGTACTGACGAAATTTAACTAAAGTTGTTATAAAACCACGGTTATCCGGTTTTTAACTTCTTTATTTTACAAGGTAATTTAAGTCTCGTTCAAAAAGAAATTGAAAATTTAAAAATAAAATAAAAAAAAGGTTGACTCTCATCCTTTGTTTTAACATCAAGTCAGAATTAAAATATCAACGTATTTATTACGACATTAATCTCGACACTTTTAACAGACCACCGTGTAAAAGAAACATCAAACTTCCTCACTTTTTAGGATAACCATCATAAACTATACGTAAAGTAGTTTCACACGATTTTCCTATGTGATTTAAGAATTATAAAGAGGTTACGAAACTTACACTGTTGACGATCAACAATAGTAAAATCTTACACCATCGACAAAATTTTACAAGGCCAAACGTAACTATTTTCCAAATGTGAAAATACAGAAAGTACAAATCTTCTAATCTTTTCACCTATCCTATACTCATGGTTGAGTTATGGAGTCAGTTTCGGAGATGAGGGATTAAAAATATAGTGTGGTTTTCAAAAGAGACGAACATCATCTGTAATTTACTATACACTGATCAATACTGATCAATAGTATACTAGGTTAAGAGATCAAAGTTGTTTTTCTAATGGATTTGATACTTTCTTTTTACTGATGGACCACTAGATTTTGTCTCCAGGGGTTGTAAAAAACCGTGGTCCTTGGTTAAAAGACTTTCTACTAAAAAGGTACTTGGTCCCTTCTTCCCTCTAAGTTCATGTAAAGCATAGAAGACGTGAAATAAAGATAACAATAATGTACTCGAGGTGGAGTCTGGTAGTCCGTAATATAGGACCTCCAACCACCGGGACCAGATTTTTTTAACTTCTTAACACATAATAATAAATAATTCGTCTACCGACTAATAGATCACACAAAATTATAAATGACTCAGTTGATTCGTTTCGAGAACTTTATTCTATTAAATTAAAACTAAAATTTTAGTTTAAAGAACTAAACCAGAAAGATTCAAAATAATTAAATTTGAATTTACATGTCTCCTGTATAAAACATTATAAAAGAATAATTTTCATTATATTCTCCTTTCTGACAAGAAAGAACAATTTGTTTTAATTGAGTACGACATGACCTTTCCTATGTATGAATATTTAAGATTGACTAGAATGGGATCAGTTTCTTTATATACATAAAATTCGTTTTACAGTAACAAAAATTTATGTTTTTTCCGTTGGTCTCTTCTGAAATCGTATGGACAACCTCCCTCTACCGGTTCTACCCCCTCCTCTGTCCGACTCACGTTTTTCTGTTCATTGTTCAATACCATTCCTATACCTCTTTTCCCTTGGAAGTACGTGTACGTACAAGTAACCCTTACAATTGACCACGTCGGTGTTTTTTACTTTCATCTTGATGGTATTATTCTAGATCGTTAGGGCGAAGACCTAGAAGTGGGTCTTTTTTATTTTTGTGATTAAGTTTTACTATATACGTAGGTATATAAGTCAAGTCAAGTCAGCGAGTCAGCACAGACTGAGACGCTGGGGTACTTAACGTCGTGCGGTCCGGAATGACAGGTAGCGGTTGAGGGCCTCAAGTGAGTTTGAGTACAGGTAACTTAGCCACTACGGTAGGTCGGTAGAGTAGGAGACAGCATGGGAAGAGGAGAACGGAGGTTAGGGAGGGTCGTAGTCCTAGAAAAGGATACTCAGTTGAAGAGCTTACTCCACCGGTTTCATAACCTCAAAATAGGAGTCGTAGTCAGGAAGGTTACTTGTGGGTCCTGACCAGAGAAATCCTACCTAACCTACCTAGAGGAACGTCAGGTTCCCTGAGAGTTCTCAGAAAAGGTTGTGGTGTCAAGTTTTCGTAGTTAAGAAGCCACGAGTCGAAAGAAGTGTCAGGTTGAGAGTGTAGGTATGTACTGGTGACCTTTTTGGTATCGGAACTGATCTACCTGAAAACAACAGTTTCATTATAGAGACGAAAAATTATTGCGACAGATCAAACCAATATTGAAAGGAAGGTTCCTCATTCGCAGAAAATTAAAGTACCGACGTCAGTGGTAGACGTCACTAAAACCTCGGGGGGTTTTATTTCAGACTGTGACAAAGGTGACAAAGGGATAGATAAACGGTACTTCACTACCCTGGTCTACGGTACTAGAATCAAAAGACTTACAACTCGAAATTCGGTTGTAAAAGTAAGAGGAGAAAGTGAAAGTAGTTCTCCGGAAAATCAAGGAGAAGTGATAGACGGTATTCCCACTACAGTAGACGTAGTCAAGTCAAGTCAAGTCAGTGAGTCAGTACAGACTGAGAAAGGCTGGGGTACTTAGCGTCGTGCGGTCCGGAGGGACAGGCAGTGGTAGAGGGTCTCAAGTGAGTCTACGGACAGGTAGCTCAGTCACTACGGTAGGTCGGTAGAGTAGGAGACAACATGGGAAGAGGAGGACGAGGGTTAGGGAGGGTCGTAGTCTCAGAAAAGGTTACTCAGTTGAGAAGCGTACTCCACCGGGTTCATGACCTCAAAGTCGAAATCGTAGTAAGGAAGGTTTCTTTAAGGTCCCGACTAGAGGAAGTCTTACCTGACCAACCTAGAGGAACGTCAGGTTCCCTGAGAGTTCTCAGAAGAGGTTGTGGTGTCAAGTTTTCGTAGTTAAGAAGTCACGAGTCGGAAGAAGTGTCAGGTTGAGAGTGTAGGTATGTACTGATGACCTTTTTGGCATTGGAACTGATCTACCCGGAATCAACCGTTTCATTATAGAGACGAAAACTTATACGAGAGATCCAACCAGTATTGAAAAGAAGGTTCCTCATTCTCAGAAAATTATAGACTCCAATAACTATAAAGAGGACCTTTAGAACCAAGGTCGAATACGAAGTAGGACGGATCGCAAAGAGTATTATATGAGACGTATCTTCAATTTATTCGTCCCACTGTTATATGTCGGAACTGTATGAGGAAAAGGATAAACCTTGGTCAGACAACAAGGTACAGGTCAAGATTGACAACGAAGGACTGGACGTATATCCAAAGAGTTCTCCATCCAGTCCACCAGACCATAAGGATAGAGAAAGTCTTAAAAGGTGTCAAATAACACTAGGTGTGTCAGTTTCCGAAACCGTATCTGTTATTTCGTCTTTAATCTACAAAAAGATCTTGAGAGAACGAAAAAACTACTAGGTTGACTACAACCGTTAAACTAGAGACCTAGGACACGGAAAAGATTTTGGTCGAACTTGTAGTCCTTCAAGTGCCAAGTGTATAACGACTTTAGACCGAACCTCTTAAAACTCGTAATGAAATGATCACACACTCTACTCACGTAAACACGTTATCAAACTTGTAAGAAACCACAACGGAAAGAAACCTTAACCTTACTTTTGACTGGAAAAGGTCAGGACACCGGTGACGACTCAAAAGGTTTAAACGACCGTATAACTCACGTCGTGAAAGTGTCGTAGTAGAAAGTCC
>SJYO01040576.1:62892-368005 GCA_006410555.1 Capra ibex
CCTGACCAACCTAGAGGAACGTCAGGTTCCCTGAGAGTTCTCAGAAGAGGTTGTGGTGTCAAGTTTTCGTAGTTAAGAAGTCACGAGTCGGAAGAAGTGTCAGGTTGAGAGTGTAGGTATGTACTGATGACCTTTTTGGTATCGGAACTGATCTGCCTGGAATCAGCCGTTTCATTATAGAGACGAAAACTTATACGAGAGATCCAACCAGTATTGAAAAGAAGGTTCCTCATTCTCAGAAAATTATAGACTCCAATAACTATAAAGAGGACCTTTAGAACTAAGGTCGAATACGAAGTAGGACGGATCGCAAAGAGTATTACATGAGACGTATCTTCAATTTATTCGTCCCACTGTTATATGTCTGAACTGCATGAGGAAAAGGATAAACCTTGGTCAGACAACAAGGTACAGGTCAAGATTGACAACGAAGGACTGGACGTATATCCAAAGAGTTCTCCATCCAGTCCACCAGACCATAAGGATAGAGAAAGTCTTAAAAGGTGTCAAATAACACTAGGTGTGTCAGTTTCCGAAACCGTATCTGTTATTTCGTCTTTAATCTACAAAAAGATCTTGAGAGAACGAAAAAACTACTAGGTTGACTACAACCGTTAAACTAGAGACCTAGGACACGGAAAAGATTTTGGTCGAACTTGTAGTCCTTCAAGTGCCAAGTGTATAACGACTTTAGACCGAACCTCTTAAAACTCGTAATGAAATGATCACACACTCTACTCACGTAAACACGTTATCAAACTTGTAAGAAACCACAACGGAAAGAAACCTTAACCTTACTTTTGACTGGAAAAGGTCAGGACACCGGTGACGACTCAAAAGGTTTAAACGACCGTATAACTCACGTCGTGAAAATGTCGTAGTAGAAAGTCCTAAACTTTATCGAGTTGACCTTAAGGTAGTGGAGGTGACAAAACAAGTATCACTACGAAAGATTCCGGATGAACTGAAGTGTAAGGTCCTACAGACCGAGATCGATTCACTAGTGTGGTAGCACTAATAGACCCAGTACTTCTAGAGTAAACATGTCAAGAAGACACATAAGATCGGTAGAGAAGAATTATAGGAGACGAAGACAATCCACGTATGGTAAAGATAGGGAAAAGCTCGGGTAGAAACGTACGTTACAAGGGAACCATAGAGGTTAAAAGAATTTCTCAAAAGATCAGAAAGGGTAAGACAACAAAAGTAGATAAACAAACGTAACTAGCGACTCCTTCCGAAAGAATAGAGAAGAACGATAAGAAACCTTGAGACGTAAGACTACGAATATAGAAAGGAAAAGAGGGAACGACAAGCGAAGACAAGAAAGGCGTCGATAGACATTCCGGAGGAGTCTGTCGGTAAAACGAAAAAACGTAAAGAAAAGGTACCCCTACTAGAACTAGGAACAGAGTATATGTTACAGTACTTGGAGGTAGGCATCAAGTAGTCCATGAGATAGTCCAAATCAGGGAATTTAGATAAAGAGTGAAGACAACATATTAGTATTCCCTATACTAAATCCAGTATGGACTTACCAGATCACCAAAAGGGATGAAAAAACTTAAAAGACTTAAACCGTTACTCAACTACTAGACTCGGTGTCAGTCAAGGACCAGAACAAAAACGACTAACATATGTCGAAGAGGTAGAAACCGATGTTTCTTATATTAGTTAGACTAAAGCCGTAACTGGTAGACCACTACAGGTACACATCTCGGAAGAGAACACAACGATTTTCTCCCACAAACGATACTGGTCACGTAAGAGAACCGTTTTGAGATAATAGGAAACGGGACGAAGTAAGGTATAAGGTTCCGGGTTAAACGGACAATAAGGTCCACAAAGAACTGAAGGATGAAAACGTAAGGTCAGGGGATATTACTTTTCCTGTAGAGAAAAACCCACAATCAAGATTTTCCAGAACTCCCAGAAGTATCTTGGCAAGTTGAAGTCGAAGAGGTCGTAATGACCAACCCCGTATCCGAATCTAGTGACACTATAACTTACGGAACCTTTGCTTGTCTCTAGTAAGACAGCAAAAACTCTAACGTAGGTTCATGACGTAAAACCTGAGAAAAACAACTGGTACTACCGATGAGGTAAAGAAGATTCCGTAAGGACAGGTGTCATCATCTATATTAACAGTAGACTCAATTTAAGTGGTTAAAGTCAGGTAAAATCAAGTGACTAAGGATCTTACAGCTTCAAGTGACAACGGTAGAGGACAAACTGGTGAAGGTTAAACGGAACTAAATAATCAGAATAAATTTATCAGTTCTATATTTTCGTTGGATTTACAAGTAGTCACCTTCTTATTTATTTCTATACCGTATACACACATATACATATATATATTTGTATATACATATGTATATGTTACCTTATAAGGAGTCGGTATTTTTTACTTTAGAACGGTGAACGAAGTTGTACCTATCTATATCTCCCTTTATTCAGTCTGTCTTTTTCTGTCTATGTTACACTAGAGTTAATATACATCCTAGATTTTTTCCTTTGCTTGTTTACTTCTTGTTTTTTCATTTTGTCTGAGTATCTATGTCTGTCGTTTGCCCACCAACAGTCTCCCGTCCCTCAACTTCTTATCCACTTCCGTTATTCTCCATGTTTGGAGGTCAATATTTTATTCGGTGTCTTTACATTATATGTTTATTCCATATACCAGTTGTTGCAACATTACTGGAAACATACCTATCTACTAGTTATTTGGAATGACACCACTAGATAAAGTATTTCATACGTTGACAGTCTAGAGATACACTTAATGGACTTTGATTGTATTATCACATTCAGTTGATATAAAGTTATTTTTCCTTTTTACTGTGGACAATCTTTTATTTATATCTTTGTATCTAAATTCATTAAAATATAATTTGATAAGTTAATTTTTATATGGGGTTGTATATGAAATATTATAAATGAAAAAATAAATATATTTATATCCATACGTCTAACGACACTGGTAAGACAAAGAAGGCACCCACGACCAATATATTCTTGAAAAAAATTGGGACTATTTTAAGTAGTTGAATACTAATATTTTACACATAAAAAGATTTACATCCATATAAAATTATCAAATAAAATTTTTTAGAATTATTACAATATGAAGAGACAAAGATGTATAAAGATTCACTGAAATCGGGATGAAGTTCAATAAAAGAACTCCATCAAAAATTCGGAGGAAATAAAGGAACGAATGAAACACAGTAACGGAGAGAGACAGACGAATTACTGTGGATGAAACTTTGGTAGACTTTTGTATCCTAACTGACCTTTCTGATGACCTTTCCGATGTTAAAAAAAAAAAAAAGAATAGAGTTTCGACTCCCGGAAAGAAATCAAGAGTAAACTGACAGGAATTCTGGGAAACAATAAACTACAGAAAAAGTCAGAGTAAAAAGACGAAAACTCAACATTCTTGTCAACTGAAAAAACTTTGACCCTCCTTGAATTACAGACCTAGGAGATACAAACAATAGAAGTTAAAGAAACGTGTGGTCGATAAAATAAGGGAGTGGAATAACGAAAGACTTTATGGAACGATTTTCGTAGTTTCTCTTCGGTCGTGAGGGGTTTTCCAACTGAAATTTTTAAAATAAAATAAAAAATTTTTTTAAAATAACCGCACATCAACGAAATATTACAACGAATTCAAAGACCATATATCGTTTCACTCAGTCAATGTACATATGTATATATAGGAGAAAAATTTTAAAGGAAGGGTAAATCCAGTGGTGTCTCCTATCTCATCTCAAGGGACTCGATATGTCATTCAAAAGTAATCAATGGATGAAAATACACATGATCCTATATATACAGTCAGAGTTAGAGTGTTAAGTGAGGTGAGGAGAGAAGGGGGGAACTATGGGTATTCAAACAAGAGAAACAGAGATAAAGACGAAACTTTACACAAGTAAAAATACTAAAAAGATCTAAGGTGTATATTCGTTATAACATGTCACAAACAAAAAGAGAAAGACTGAAGTGAGATACATTGTCAGAGACAGACACACACGATTCAACGAAGTCAGTACAGGTTGTGAAACGTTGGGATACCTGACGTCGGGAATATAAAGAGACGCAGATGTATAAAGATTCACTAAAATCGGGATGAAGTTCAATAAAATAACTCCATCAAAATTCCGAGGAGACAGATTCCTTAAGAGGTCTGTTCTTATGACCTCACCCAATGGTAAAGGATGAGGTCCCTTAGAAAGGTTGGGTCCCTAGTTTGGGTATAGAGAAATACAGAGGACGTAACGGTCCACTCTGAAGTGATGATCACGGTGGACCCTTCGGTTTTTATCGGAGATCCAGATACCTTTAGTGTGATAAAACGAGGGAAAATACCGACTCATTATAAGATAACATATATACATGGTGAAGAAATAAGTAAGAAGGTAACTACCTGTAAATCCAACGAAGTTACAAGACCGATAACGCTTGTAACATTACTTGTATCCCCAAGTACACAGAAAAGTTTAATACCAAAAGAGGTTCATATATAGGTCCTCACCCTAACGACTTAGTATACAATCAAGATAAAAGTCAAAAAACTCCTTGTAAGTATGACTGGTATCACTGACAAGTCAAGTCAAGTCAACGAGTCAGAATAGGTTGAGACACTGGGGTACCTGACGTCGTACGGTCCGAAGGGACAGATAGCGGTTGAGGGTCTCGAAGGAGTTTGAGTCCAGGTAGTTCAATCCCTACGGTAGGTTGGTAGAGTAGGAGACAACAGGAGAAGAGGATGACCGAAGTTAGAAAGGGTAGTAGTCCCAAAAAAGTTAACTCAGTCGAGAAGCGTAGTCCACCGGTTTAATAACCTGAACTTCGAAGTCGTAGTCAGTAAGGTTACTTATAAGTCCTGACTAAAGGAAATCCTATCCGACCAACCTAGAGGAACGTCAGGTTCCCTGAGAGTTCTCAGAAGAGGTTTTGGTGTCAAGTTTTCGTAGTTAAAAAAACCACGAGTCGAAAGAAAAATATCAGGTTGTAGGTGTAGGTATACACTGATGACCTTTTTGGTATCGTAACTGATTTCCCTACAAACAACCGTTTCATTACAGAGACATAACATTATACGACAGATCAAACGAGTATCGAGAAGAAGGGTCCTCGTTTGTAGAGAATTAAAGTACCGACGTCAGTGGTAGACGTCACTAAAATCTCAAGGTTTCTTATTTCAGACAGTGACAAACGTGACGAAGGGGAAGATAAACGGTACTTCACTACTCTGGTCTATGGTACTAGAATCAAAAGGTTTACAACCCAAAATTCGGTTGAAAAGTGAGAGGGGAAAGTGAAAGTAGTTCTCCGAAAAATCATGAAGAAGTGAAAGACGGTATTCCCACCACAGTAGACGTATAGACTCCAATAACTATAAAGAGGACCTTTAGAACTAAGGTCGAACACGAAATAGGTCGGGTCGTAAAGTGTACTATATGAGACGTATCTTCAATTTTTCGACCCACTGTTATACGTCGGAACTGTGTGAAGAAAGGGCTAAACCTTGGTAACACAATAAGGTACAGGTCAAGATTGACAACGAAGAACTGGACCTATGTCTAAAGAGTTCTTCATCCAGTCCAGCAGACCATAAGTGTAGAGAAAGTCTTAAAAGGTGTCAAATAACACTCGGTGTGTCAGTTTCCGAAACCACATCAGTTATTTCGTCTTCATCTAAAAAAGGACCTTGAGAGAACGAGAAAACTACCAGGTTGTCTATAACCGTTAAACTAGAGACCTAGGAAACGGAAAAGATTTTGGTCGAACTTGTAGACCTTCGAGTGTCAAGTGCATAACGATTTCGGACCGAACCTCTTAACACTCGTAATGAAACGATCGTACACTTTACTCACGTTAACACACCATCAAACTCGTAAGAAACCGTAACGGAAAGAAACCCTAACCTTATTTTTGACCGGAAAAGGTCAAGACACCGGTGACGACTCAAAAGGTTTAAACGACCGTATAACTCACGTCGTGAAAGTGTCGTAGTAGAAAGTCCTAAACTTTATCGAGTTGACCTTAAGGTAGTGGAGGTATCGAAACAAACAACACTACGAAAGATTCCGGATGAACTGAATTGTAAGGTCCGATAGACCGAAATCCACACCCTAGTGTGGTAATACCAAGACCCAGTACTTCTAGAAAAAACATGTCAAGAAGACATATAATAAAGGTGGAGAAGAATTATAGAAGACGAAGAAATATAGGTAGAGTGAAGACAGGAAATAACACGGGTAGACACGTAATTTATAGGGAACCATAGAAATTAAACGAACTTCTCTAGAGATCAGAAATGGTAAGATAACAAAAGGAGAAACGGAAAGGTAACTAGTGACTCCTTCTGAAAGAATAGAGAGGAACGAAAAGAAACCTTGAGACGTAAGTTTACTTATATAGAAAGGAAAAGAGGAAACGGAAATCGAAGAGAAGAAAAGAGTCGATAAACATTCTGGAGAAGTTTGTTGGAAAAACGGAAAAACGTAAAGGAAAAGAACCTCTACCAGAACTAGTGACGGAGGACATGTTACAGTACTTGGAGATAGGTATCAAGAAGTCCGTGAAACAGAAAGTCTAGATTAGGGAACTTAGACAAACAGTAAAGGTGACACATTAGTATACCCTAAACTAAATCCAGTATACTTACGAGACCACCAAAAGGGATGAAAGAAGTTAAATTCAGACTTAAACCGTTATTCCTCAAGTACTAGACTCGGTGTCAGTCAAGGATTAAAAGAAAAACGATTGACATATCTCGAAGATGTAGGTTTCTCATATTAGTTAGACTAAAACCATAACTGGTAGACCATCACAAGTATTCATCTCAGAAGAGAACATAACAACCTTCTCTCACAAAGGATACTGGTCACGTAAGAGAACCGTTGTGACACAATCGGAAACGGGACGAAGTAAAACAGGAGGTTCCGGTTTAAACGGACAATGAGATCCATAGAGAACTGAACGACGAAAACGTAAGGTCGGGGGATGTTACTTTTCTTGTAGAAAAAACCCACAATAAAGATCTTCCAGAATATCCAGAAGTATCTTGATAAGTTAAAGTCGAAGAAGTTGTAATGACCAACTCCGTATCCGAACTTAATGACACTATAACTTACCAAACGGAACGTTTGTTTGTCTCTAGTAAGACAACAAAAACTCTAACGTAGGTTCATGACGTAAAGTCTGAGAAAACAACTGTCACTACCGATGAAGGTAAAGAAGATTCCCAAGAACGGGTATCATCATCTATATTAACAGAAGACTGAATTTAAGTGGGTACGGTTAGGTAAAATCAAACGACTAAGGATTTTACAACTACAAGTAACAACGGTAGTGGACAAACTGGTGAAGGTTAAATGGAACTAAGCACCTGGATTGTAAGGTCCAAGGATACTTTATAACGAGAAATGAAGGCAATGGTCAGTGTAGGTGTTGACCCATAACAAAAACAAAACCGAGACAAAGAAGTAAGAAAAACTTCAATAAAGAGGTGTTTAGAGGGCATCGTATAACCCATGGATGTCTGGACCCCTCAAGTAGAAAGTAACAGGATAGAAAAACAGAAAAGAATGAGAAGTACTCCCAGGAGTTCTCTTCTTATGACTTCATCAAACCGTAAGGGAAGGGGTGACTGGTGCAAAATAGTCTTGAAAGGTGGTACTAGACAGGAACCCACGGGATGTATCGTACCGTCTATCACCGATATGGTCAAATGTAAGGGTTGTAGTCAAATTCTTTAAAAGAAAAGGACGTTTTCGTGAGGTCGTAAATGCCAAACATCTTAAAAACTAATACCGGTAAGACTGACCACAAAGAAGTTACATTAAAACTAAACGTAGAGATTATTAATCACTACTACTCGTATAAAGTACATAAAAAAACAGATAGACATACAGAAAAAAATATCTTTACAGATAAATATTGAAGACAGTTAAAAAAGTAACCCAACAAAGGTTGGTCAAACGGATCCTGATATGTGAGTCATCCCTGAAAAACTCGTAAACTAAACAGAGTCGATGACAAAAAAATTTTACAAAACGACGACACTTTTCCCAAAATAGAAAGGATAACCGATTTAAACAAAAACAAGAACAACAACTACGGAACATTGACTGTTTACTCGGTCACAATACTGAGAACAAATAAGTAAAAACGGTATATTCAAATTGTAACAAAATATGAATTCAAAGAGAACATTTCATAAAAAGGAAAATAAAAAAAAGGATCAGTCAGTCAAGTCAAGTCAGTGAGTCAGCACAGACTGAGAAACATTTGGGTACTTAACGTCGTGTGGTCTGGAGGGACAATAGTGGTCGAGGACCTCAAACGAGTTTGAGTACAGGTAACTCAACCACTACGGTAGGTCGGTAGAGTAGGAGACAGTAAGGGAAGAGGAGGACGGGGGTTAGGGAGGGTCCTTGTCCCAGAAAAGGTCACTCAGTTGAGAAACGTATTATAACCTCAAAGTCGAAATCGTAGTCAGAAAGGTTACTTATGGGTCCTGACTAGAGGAAATCCTACCTGACCAACCTAGAGGAACGTCAAGGTTCCCTGAGAGTTCTCAGAAGAGGTTGTGGTGTCAAGTTTTCGTAGTTAAGAAGTCGTGAGTCGAAAGAAGCGTCAGGTTGAGAGTGTAGGTATGTACTGGTGTCCTTTTTGGTACCGGAACTGATCTGCCTGGAAACAACCGTTTCATTACAGAGACGAAAATTTATACGACAGATCCAACCAGTATTGAAAGGAAGGTTCCTCATTCACAGAAAATTAAAGTACCGACGTCAGTGGTAGACGTCCCTAAAACCTCGGGGGGTTTTTATTTCAGACTGTGACAAAGGTGACAAAGAGGTAGATAAAGGGTACTTAACTACTCTGGATTACGGTACTATAATCAAAAGACTTAGACTCAAATTCGGTGGAAAAAATGAGAGGAGAAAGTGAAAGTTGTTTTCCGAAAAATCAAGGAGAAGTGAAAGACGGTATTCCCACCACAGTAGACGTATAGACTCCAATAACTATAAAGAGGACCATTAGAACTGAGGTCGAACACGAAGAAGGTAGGGTCGTAAAGAGTACTACATGAGACGTATATTCAATTTATTCGTCCCACTGTTACATGTCGGAACTACATGAGGAAAAGGATAAACCTTGGTCAGACAACAAGGTACAGACTAAGATTGACAACGAAGGACTGGACGTATATCCAAAGAGTTCTCCGTCCAGTCCACCAGACCATAAGGGTAGAGAAAGTCTTAAAGGGTGTCAAATAACACTAGGTGTGTCAGTTTCCGAAACCGTATCAACTATGTCGTCTTTAACTACAAAAAGACCTTGAGAAAACGAAAAAAACTACTAGGTTGACTACAACCGTTAAACTAGAGACCAAGGAGACGGAAAGATTTTGGTCGTTCTTTAGACCTTCAAGTGAAAAGTGCATAACAATTTCGGACCGAACCTCTTAAAACTCCTAATGAAATGATCACACACTCTACTCACGTAAACACATCATCAAACTCGTAAGAAAACGTAATGGAAAGAGACCCTGACCTTACTTTTGACTGGAAAAGGTCAGGACACCGGTGACGACTCAAAAGGTTTAAACGACCGTATGACTAACGTCATGAAAGTGTTGTATTAGAGAATATTAAACTTTATCGGATTGACCTTAAGGTAGTGGAGGTGATCGAAACAGGTATCACTACGAAAGATTCCGGGTGAACTGAAGTGTAAGGTCCTACAGACCGAGATCGATTCACTAGTGTGGTAGCACTAATAGATCCAGTACTTCTAGAATAAACATGTCAAGAAGACGCATAAGATCGGTAGAGAAGAATTATAGGAGACGAAGACAATCCACGTATGGTAAAGACAGGGAATAACTCGGGTAGAAACGTACTTTACAAGGGAACCATAGAAATTAAAAGAACTTCTCTAGAGATCAAAAAGGGTAAGATAAGAAAAGGGGATAAAAAAACGTAACAAGTGACTCCTTCCGAAAGAATAGACAGGAACGATAAGAAACCTTGAGACGTAAGTCTATAGAAAGGAAAAGAGGAAACGTAAAACGAAGAGAAGAAAGGTGTCGATAGACATTCCGGAGGAGTCTATCGGTAAAACGAAAAAACGTAAAAAAAAGGCACACCCACTAGAACTAGGGACAGAGGACATGTTACAGTGTTTGGAGGTAGACATCAAGTAGTCCATGAGACAGATAGTCCAAATCAGGGAATTTAGATAAAGAGTGAAGGTCACATATTAGTATTCCCTAAACCAAATCCAGTATGGACTTACTAGATCACCAAAAGGGGTGAAAGAAGTTAAAGTCAGACTTAAACCGTCATTCCTCAAGTACTAGACTCGGTATCAGTCGAGGGCCAGAACAAAAACGATTGACATACCTCGAAGAGGTAGAAACCGACGTTTCTTATATTAGTTAGACTAAAGTCACAACTGGTAGACCACTACAGGCACACATCTCAGAAGAGAACACAACAACCTTCTCCCACAAACGATACTGGTTACACAGGAGAACCGTTTTGAGATAATCGGAAACGGGACGAAGTAAGGTATGAGGTTCCGGTTTAAACGGACAATAAGGTCCACAAAGAACTGAAGGATGAAAACGTAAGGTCAGGGGAATTAATTTTTTTGTAGAAAAACCCCACAATCAAGATTTTCCAGAACATCCAGAAGTATCTTGGTAAATTGCAGTCGAAGAAGTCGTAATAACCAACCCTGTATCCGAACCTAATGGTACTATAACTTACAAAAAAAGGATTATAAATAGTAGGTTTCAATTTATCTCGTAGTAAATAATAAGATCTAAAATATATATTAACAACCGTATTACTGTAAATTTGGAAAAGTTTTCTTTACAATTAGGTGAGGTTATAAGAACGGACCCTTCAAGGCCCTGACTCCTCGGTCCACCTGACGTATATCAGGTACCTTATCGTTTTCTCAACCTGTCTTGAATCACTGATTTTTTGTTGTCTGTTGTCGTTGTCTCATAATTTCGTCTTTTTGTGTTTCCTTAAAACTTAGTGTAGTAGATAACAGGGTGAGTCATAAGAACGAACCCTTTAAGGTACCCGACTTCTCGGACCCCCCGATGTCAGATACCCCAACGTTTCACAGTCTGTCCTGACTTACTGTCTCGTACGTTTATCTAATCCTTACATATTCTACAAATTTCTCTTGAATAAGAAAAAATCTGTCACCACTAAATGTCGTAAAACTGTAATAAAGAATTTTTGAAAATTAACATTTTTGAGAAATAAAAGTAGAAAGTACAAATTGTTTTAATTTAATCAGTGTTTATAATCAAATACATTTTGTTTAAGTCTTTAAAAAATCTAAATAGGTGAAACTTCAGTTCCATGTAAATCCGTCAAATCTCCTTTCGGACACATGTAAAATTTTCCTTTATCTTAATTCAGTTACTTCTTCCACGAAGACGTTTTGAATAAGATGTCTCTGCGGAAAAGTTCATGTACCGTCTTAATCAACTGTCTTGTTTCTACAGTATTTCCACTAGACAAAAAGAAGAAGGGATAATAATTTTTATAGGGTGGATTTTAATGACCCATTTCATTCGTACATATATTATAATTCAAGTAAAATATTAACTATTTGGTTCTACCAATGAGACGTCTCCATGAAATCTTTACAAAGTTTTAGTCGAATTCACGAGTCAAAAGTACTTTTATTAATCTTAGACATCGAGTCAAGTCAGTGAGTCAGTACGGGTTGAGAAACGCTTGTGTACTTGTCTCGTGTGGTCCGGAGGGACAGGTAGTGGTTGAGGGTTTCAGGTGGGTTTGATTACAGGTAGCTCAACCACTACGGTAGGTTGGTAGAGTAGGAGACAGTAGGGGAAGAGGAGGACGGGAGTTAGAAAGGGTCGTAGTCCCAGAAAAGTTTACTCAGTCGAGATGAGTAGTCCACCGGTTTCCTAACCTTAAAGTCAAAGTTGTAGTCAGGAAGGTTACTTGTGGGTCCTGACGAGAGGAAGTAACTGCAGTCAAAAAGTTTTAGGTCGATGGATTCAATGCAACCAGGGATCCTTCGTGGAATGAAAAGTCATGGGTCTTGTGACGGAAAGTGGATACACGGGTAAAGGTTTAGAAACAAAGGTTCTTTTGGAAAACATCTTCAGTTCACGTGGAACACACCTACTCTCGTCTACCCTTACGAGATCCTTGTATATACATAACAGAAAACAGTGAACAAAACTTACTCTCTGAAGGTAATATTATTGGAAACGTCAAACCCCTCTTCGTTTCTTTGGACTTTTGAAACAGATCACTGTTCTTTGACATGGTAATTACGGGATAAGTTATGTTTGATACATACTATAAATCTGACTTATAGTACACCCTTAGTAGAGAATCTATATGTTCTAGAAGTTACTTTTCATAAAGTACCCCTCAATATAATTATTACTCTTCTAAAAAATTTTTTATATTTCAATAATATATATGATATGTTTTACCTTTCCATAAAGATTTTCATTTTATTCATATCAATTTTTTCTATTGAAAGAAAAATCAAATTTATTTAATTTAAAAATTTTTTCCCGTTGTAATTAATTTACATTTATCCGTTCCTCTTTCGTTTTATAGAGTCTACATTATTGGTATCAATTCCTTTCTTTAGTATTCGTTATATAAAATTTAAATAAAAATCAAATTTTATATAATAAAAAAATTTTTTTAATTCTTGATCTGAAGTTTTATACTGGTGGTAAGAATATGTATGTTCCGAGTTTCTTTCCCTAAAAGGTCAACTCTCGTTATCATAAATCAAATGATTCCTAGAATTTAGGTTTATCCGAATTAAATTTGTTCTTCGGTAAGGGTACCAGAAAGGAGAGGACGACATTTCAAGTGTCTCCTACACGTTCCTCGATGCCGAATAGTTGTCAGGACGATGTACTGACTCTTCCTACGAGAACCTGAAACGGAAACTCTACAAATTGACCTTACGAAACTGGTATTTAAGTGGTTAGTAGTCAAAAAGAGTACTTGTATAATTACTGATGTAATGACCCACGACGACTCTTAGTTTCTTTATTGAATAGTGATAGGGATCTTGTAAGATCCATATTGGTTTGATTATTTGTTCACTCTAAGCATTCTACTTGTTTTTGGTAGAAATAAGAGATAGTTAAGGTTGTGTTACATAGAACTAAATACCCACTTTAGATCCTTTCTGGGGACAGAAAAGATCTGTAAGAGTTTATTACTTTTTTTTTTTAAGGGGAAGTCTTAAAGTGCTACTTTTCGATGAAAGTAAAGGTGTTTTTTACATACAAGGTGTATTATCAGTTTGAAAGTTTAAAATAAAATTAAACTTTAGAAGGAAGAGACAATCGAGTCCGAACGAATTCCGTCCTTGAACCTTTGTACCTTTATCCCCGTCCTACAGAAAAGTGTAAGACAATTGACCTCTCTTAATGAAAGAAAATTGTCAAGAAGTAAGAAAGACGTCCGGTAGAAGTTTGAAGAACGGGAAATCTTAAAAAGGAGTCCTAACTCCATCTGTGTCTAGATGACACTGGTAGAATGACGAGGGACGTTTGAGGATTCTTATAAATGTTTCGGGAGAAGTACCGGAGAAATCTTAGAGGAACTAATCCGGACTCGACTCCTCCTTTGTGGAACTGTTGAGAGAGACGATTTTAAGGGAGGGAACAAACGATGAAGAAAGGTTCTAGAAATGTTCAACAAAATATCAGACCTCTACCCATTAATCGACGTCCAGTGTGTTAACATGTATAAACTTCTCTGTTAGATCAAAGTCAAACCTCCTTCCTTCAGACAAGATCAAGGGACTCTCAAATTATTTTGAATCACTGTCGTTGTGAAATAATAATACAGAGTCCTAAGACATCGAATACTGAATCGATGTCTTAAGAACGTCAGAGAATATCCCAACACATTTCAACGTCAAGTCCGGTCTCAACAGACTTCCGAGGTGATCTGTCCTTCGTCCTCGAAGGTCCCTACAATTCCTAGTATAGACCTTGACATGGTTTAGCACTCTCTTTAACACAACAAATGTCTTCATTGTCCCGGACGAGTACTGAACCAATTCCATCATCTCTTTACTTGTGGTAGAAAGCTACCTTCTCACCTTCCCACTGGAACTATTGACGCATACTGTACCCTTTATAGAAATATCGGTAAACACAAACCTTTTACGTCAGAAAGTGTCTCAGGAACGACAGATATATCAACTTCGTAATAAACTTTGACTCTTTGTAAAAGTAAAATTCAAGGACTATACATCCGTAAGTCTCCTACAATGGAGAAGAATGGGTCGAAGGTACTCACACAAGTTAGTGAGTCAGTAAAGACTGAGAAACACTGGGGTACCTGATATCGGGAGGTCCAAGGAGACAAGTACCCTAAAGGGTCCGTTTTCATGACCTCACCCAACGGTAAAGAAAGAGGTTTCCCAGAAGACCTAGCTCCTTAGTTTAACGCAGAGAACACAGAGGACGTTACCGTCCGTTTAAGAAATGATCAGACGGTGAACCCTTCGGAAGGTGGAGGGTATGTAGGGAAATAAGGAAAGTGTCACGATTTTACTAAACGAATAGAGGAATCGATGGTTGGAATCCTCGTATAGTTTCCTACTTTCAGTTTGACAAGTGTCAGAACCTTACCTTCTCTTCTTTTAAAATAAAAGGAAAGGGGAATCTCAAATAATATCAAATTAAATAAAAATTCAATTGTAAAAAAACACACACACACCTCAAAGTATTTAAGATTGAACACATATCCAGACACACACCAGTACTGATAGTGTTAGTCTTAAGTCTCGTAAAGATGTCGAAGACGTTTTTGAGAGTAATGGAGAAACATCAGTAAAAGAGGGAATTCTAGATAGGTTCAACAACGACCTCGGTATCAAGTAATAAAAAAAAATTAATGTCTTAGTATCAGATAGTATTTACATGGTGTCGAATAGGTGAACGAACAATTCCTGTAAACATGAACAGGTCAAGAATTGTACCTCTTCCGTTACCGTGGGGTGAGGTCATGAGAACGGACCTTTTAGGGTACCTACCTCCTCGGACCATCCGACGTCAGGTACCCCAGCGCTTCTCAGCCTGTCCTGACTCGCTGAAGTGAAAGTGAAAAGGGAAAGTACGTAACCTCTTCCTTTACCGTTGCGTGAGGTCACAAGAATGGTCCTCTTAGGGTCCCTGCCCCCTTGGACCACCCGACGGCAGATACCCCAGTGTGTCTCAGCCTGTACTGACTTCGCTGAATCGTCGTCAAGAATTGTTAACACTTATCTCGACAGTACTTGGGTTTATATATCCAAAACCATACTCACATTAACAAGTAAGTAAAACTCATTTAAGAATCTTCACTCTATATGCAAATTTAAGGACCCTGTGACTGTTGGAGGAAAGGTCCCGTCGACATACTAAGAGTTAACACTATGTAGTTACAAGACGTAGGAGTGATCGTGAATAACAACAGTCATTGTATATAAAAATTATTTGAGCCAAACCTAAACGTAAATAACTTATGGATTACCACTACTTATATTGACATTCACGATAAAATGTAAGAAAATACGTGAAACCAGTGCACATAAAAGTTTTTAAAACAGGTAAAAGTTTAATTTGACAAATATAAGAAGGACACCTCAAAACTCACGAAAAACATATATGATTCATGTGTAAGAAACAAGTCATACATTAAACGTTTATAAAAGAGAGTCAGACACTGAACAAGTAAAATAGGATAATTGCAGTATAAATCGTTTCGCTGAAAGAAAAAGAAAGAAAAAAAAAAAAATGTGAAACAGAACAGATTCTTCAAGAACGGTTATGGTTCTGTATTTCAACGAAAAAGATGTATAAACAGAAATCAAAATGTAAAATTAAATTCCAAATACTAAATAAAACTCAATTAAAAATATATTCCATCCGTCAAAATCCAACTCTAAGATAAAAAACCGTAAATAAGTTGATAAGTCCGTAAGGTTGTCAAGAACTTTTCTACTAGAAAAGATGGATAAACGGAAACATCAATTTTCATTTACCCGTATAAACAAATCCAGACAAAGACCTGAGAAAAGACGAGATAAGTAGATCGAGAAAAGGTTAAGGTATGAAAGTATAAACAACATCTAAAAGTCGTTCAGGATTCAAGTCCATCGGATCACGGAGGTTTGATTAGAAGGAAACAATTTTAAAAAACCGGTTAACTGTAGAATGAGATCAATTAAACAGAAGGGTATATTTAAAATTTCACGTAGATAGATATAGATAGTTTAAGGACGATCCTCTCTTAACTAATATTAACACTGGAAGTCAAACCTCTCTTAACTACCGAAATTTTACGAATCAGTAAACTATGTCAATGTTATAAAAGTAACAGTCGTATTCATTTATATAAACGTTAAAACGAATTGAATAAGATCAACGAAAATTCTAAAAAATCGGTAGAAATTTCGTCTATGTTCTTAAACCCCTTAACCAATCAAAGTTATAGTTATTTGTATCAGTAGAAAAAGTGGTCGTTTTGAGTTCATTTTTCAATGTTGTCCTTTTTATTATTGAAAGTATTTAAGGACTTTTACATCTATATATTCTTACTACTTATGTATATTGTTAAAACATTTTTTTAATTTTATAACTTTTGTATTATATAGACTTACCGATTATAGTTAGTTACATCATCTTGTGAACAAGGAAATTACATAGGATTTCTACATTAGGGTTCGTTTTAAGGTTCCAAGTAGACCTCTTTATTTTTACGTTATTATCGGGATGTTGAAACTTTTAATTTTTTTGTTGTCTAAAAGATTAGATACACAATTTTCTATATTTATACATTTTTAAATTCCAAATAGAATGACCACATAACTATATTTATACGTTGTGACTCGGTCTACTTTCTTACTCTTTTTCCGAATACATAGTTTCCCTTAAAAGACAAAATTCACCTCTTCATATCGAAAACTGACACACACGTACGAAACATATATGTGTAAGTATACACGTAAGTAGTATATAGAGATAGATTTATATAAAGATAAACATAGACATAGATGTACATATACGTTAAAAGAAGGTTCTGAAAAAGTACTGTCACTTATTAAATTTTATTTTGTTTTAATAAGTCATTTCGTTATCACTTTAATTACGAGAATAGAGAAAGTATTCTTTATGATGTGTCTTGAATTTGTTTATAGTATTTAAAAATACACGAATATAACAACTCATTTTTGTCGTTCAGTTTCTATTCATAGATATTATGTTGTAATAAATATCTTTACGTTTTAATACAAACATAGATAATTACATGTTTATATTAAGTTAAGATAAAGACACCCCCCTTATTACGTACAAGAATTCGGTTTCATATACATATCTTACATAAAAATACATATACATCTAATGAATTCCTTTCCTCATTCCGAATCTAAATACAGTATACTTTCCCTCTTTTCCATTTATAAATGAAAAAGGAAAGACATTTAAAAAAAGTAATAACGTTGTAAAATATTATTCGTACCTAAGTATCATATTTAGAATTTTTTTATTATAGGATTTACTTTGTTGATCGTTATTTAAAACACGAAAGGAGATCAAAATTTGATTTTATATCTATCTATCTCTAATCTACTGGTCTATATAAAAGAAGAAAACTACTAGAAGTAAAGTTCCTCCTAACATACTCGTAACCCGAATAAGTACATTTAATACTTTCGTCTAAGGGTACTTTAAGAATAATTTTAATTACGTGACAGTAGAACAGTATCAAAATACTAGTTATACTTGGAGACTGGAGACATTTGTTGTATAGTGATCATTACCATCGGTCATCTCAACTCCGTCCGAACCGACAGAAGTAAAATTAAAATGAAGACTTGAAAATAGTAATAGAAAGTAGTACAGATCGTCCACCTTACTTATTGTCGAAGGTAGACACTGTAAGTCACCGAATACTTTAAGACTCCGACTAAATCTTACTACGATAACCGGATGTAGGGTATACAATAACACAACGAGTATTATTATTGTTGAGACCGAATAGTAAAAAATAGGGGTATGTTCTAAGTTAGAATATTTTAGTATGACGTCGACACGGTATACCTGTTATATTAATATGTGTAAAGGTAAAAATTAAGGTTAAATGTTGACACTTATAGGGTTTAATACATGGGAAGATTAGACGTACATATAGAGTTTATTGTCATATCGATACAAATTCCATGTAAATTATTATTGTCTGAGTATAGAAATCACTATAAAATATTCAATGATAAACTTATTTCGACCGTACTAAAACGAAATCTCTTTGATCGTTGTCAACCATTCAACTAGTTAAAGACTGAGGACTGTAAAACTAGGTACTACACTCGTACCTTACGAATAGTACATTTAGAGGACCCCTGGTTCTTGTCATGAGTAGTTACGTAGTAAGACCACCTTCCCTTTTACTTCGTAGTCTCCTTATCTTTTTCAGTCAATTAACACCCGGGTACCTCTCCTAATTTGAGATTTAAGAACTGTCCCTTAATCATTCTCCTTTTGTTGGTACATAAACACAGGGACTTATTGGTACAAGACAAATAGAACTAAGTTTATTACGTATTAATACCCAAAGAAGAGAAAAAAATTGGGTGAAAGGATGATTTTACACTCGTTTGAATACATTTACCTACGTAGGCATCTAATTTTAGGATGTCTAAAAACCATATAACTATAACTAATACAGATTATTGTATAACTAATTTCATCAAGTATTATCTTACTTCTAGTGTTCTGAGTTTCAAAGAAGAAAGTCTTAATTTTTTTTAATTGAGACAGAAACAATATCCAATATTTTGGATACTTTTAAGATACCCAAAGCGTCTCGAACTTTGTAACCATAGAATACGAAAAGGTGATCTCGAAAGAAACTACCGAAAGTATAGACCCAAGTGTTTCACAAGGACAAGTTAAAGAACGAAATTTGTTCTTAAAAAGTCTAAACAGTACGTTAATGAAACCATCTCTCTCTTTCTTATTTTCCAACGTCACTTTTAACACTAAAACAGAAATTTAATAAAAAAGATTATTTTACATATATCGAATTTTAAAGGTTATATAATGAAAAAAGAAAATTTAACTAAAAATTGAAAAAGAAAATTAAAGGTATTACGGTGACATGACTGATTACTTGATTTTAACTAAAGGTATAATAGATTGGTAATCAGAGATAAATACAGATAGACTTTGAATTAAAAATGGATTACGACGATAAAATAAAAACTCGTTCAAGGTCCTCAACCACTACCTGTCCCTTCGGACCGCATGACGTCAGATACCCCAATATTTCTCAGCCTGTGTTGACTCATTGACTTGACTTGACTTGACAAATAAGGGATCCCCTTACTTCCTAAAAACCGTTATAACTAGTCTTGATGCCATATGGTTATAATTCTAACTCTTCGTCTTATTTTTGTTTTGAGAATTTTATGTTAGCGTTTTTATATCTATTTTCGAAAAGGGTTTAGAACTATTTAGTATGTCCTTTCATCTTGTTGATGGGTTGAGACCATACCATCAGTCTATGTTCAAAATTTCGGTAACTCCTAATGATTCTCTTGTTTTGTGTTATTACGTTAAATTCTGAAAACCCTTGTCGGGATCATTATAAGGAATTTAAAAGGTTCATTCTTTTTGTATAATAAAATATTTAAATCAATTTTTCCTAGACAGATGTTTAGAAGGTTTGGAATCTTTAACGAGTTCACCCTACTCTGACCTTTGTCACCGACGTCGACACCCGTGTCCAGGGATTTGTCCAGATCCTATAACAGTTTCGTCTCGGACGACAATACGGTCATAACCGGACGGTATAACCGTTACGAATGTCTTCTAGGTCACAATCTCTTATCACCATTGTACACGACCTCTCAAAGAGAAAGGACTAGTGTGATATATTCCTTTTATACGAAGACCATATATAAGTACACTACTTACTCAGGAACCCTTTTTAAAGTCCCTTGGGCACTGATACCTCACACCTTTAGTCGTTTATCCTCTCCCTTTGTACTTGGTGTCTTTTCTCAATTTAGTTGCCACGTCTGTCGAAATGTCACACTCTGTGGTGCCACAAAATGGTGGCGACACAATATATCAGATTAATCAGATTAGTCAAACAGATTATAATCAGATTAGGTGACTACAGGTGTCATTGAGAAATGAGAGATCTACTCAAAAGAAGTAAATCAGAGAAGACGAGAGAACCATAAGATATAAGATAAGACTTTATATTGATCTAAGAACGACGGGGTAGGTACAGGGTCAGTCAAACGATCCGAAAGGGGTTATGTAAGATGGAAGAAAGTGAAGAGTTTTAGCGAATTAGTACAAAGACATAGACGATAATAAGTTTTGAGAAATCGTGTTTACAATAAAAAAATGAAAGGATATCACTTAACCTTTATTACTCTTTTTCCTTACAATTAAAGAATAATCGGGGAAAGGAAATTCTCCGGGGTTTCCTTTTCCTACGTTCCGTACGTACATAATAAACCAGTTTCTTTATACCGTTTACTTTGATTGATAAGACGTTCACAGTTACTTAACAAGACACTAAATTTTAGGAATAGTCTACGACTCTGAGAATTAAAAGGATGACTTACAGCTTTTATATTCTGACTTCTATTATTCAATTTTTTTAGATACAGACTTTACAGAGGAGTTCCAGTTAATCAAAGGGACCACCGAGTCTGTCATTTCTTAGACGGACGTTACGTCCTCTGGACCTAAAATAGGGACCCTGACCTTCTAGGGGACTTCTTCCTTTACCTTTGGGTGAGGTCATAAGAATAGACCTTTTAGGGTATCTGTGTCCTCGGACCGTCTGACGTCAGGTACCCCAACATTTCTCAGTCTATGCTGACTCACTGATTGTGAAAGTGAAGTGGAAAGTAAAGTGACTTTTTAACAAATGACCTGTCCATCGGTAGTACATCGAGGATGAGGAACACATCAAAACCTTTTATAATGTTTGTAAAATTTTGTATTTCCATCTTTTACTAACTATAACTGTCAATGTGAAGATTCACACATACATACATAAACACAAACACACACACAAGTTTACTCTACAAACTGGGTACACACGGAGATACTATTCTGGAACGTTTGTAGTTCCACAAAGTGTCCCACTTTAAGGAGAGGGTCATACCGGTAAGGTCCTTCCTAGTCTCTGATAGGTCAAACTGATGTGGAATGACTGACTTAAAATTCTCTTTGTGGTCATATCATATAATTGTGTATATATACCTTAAATCTTACCGTCATTGTTACTAGGATATACGTTCCGTCGTTTTCTCTGTATCTACATTTCTTGTCTGAAAACCTGATACACCCTCTTCCGTTCCCACCCTACTAAACTCTCTTATCGTGACTTCGTACATATAATGGTATAAATTTGATCTACTGGTCATGTTCAAGCTATGTACTTTATCCCGTCAGTTTCGGTCACGAGACTCTGTTGGGTCTCCCTACCCCACCCTTTCCTCCACCCTCCCCCAAGTCCTACCCCCTTGTGTATACTGACTAATTACAACTACATACCGTTTTTGGTGGTACTATAACATTTCATTAATAGGAGGTTAATTTAATTAAAATTTTTGAGGGAACATATTTTTCTTTTTTCAGAGGTGGTGTAACGCCAGAAAAATTCTGGAGGGTGAACTCCCCTATATACATATGGATACCGACTAAGTGCAAGTTTAAACTGTCTTTTGTTGTTCAAGACATTTCGTTAATAGGAAGTTATTTTTTTATTTATTTTTCTGGGGGGGTAAACTGATGAGACTGACTATCGAGACTGTAGGGAGTTATAAGGGTGTCGTAAGGTCGATTAAGGAATTTTCGTTTATGTGGGTGGTTTTCGGTCGGTTCTTCATACTGACACAAACTCCTCAATAGAATATGACCTAAAGATTTCCTCTGTTGTGTCTGTATCTTTTTTTTCTTTTCCTTTTTTATATGACTGCCAAAAATATGATTGGTGGAAGGAAGAAGGGGACGGGAAAAAAACTAGAATACGAAAAGTACCATTTAAGTGTGAGGTACTTTCTATAATCATGTACAAGTGACATGTCCATAAACCAAAGTACTTTACTGACTTCAAATTGTCTTAGATTTCTTTATTATAAATAATACTTGATAAGTTAAATAAATTTGATTTTGTTTGTTTCTTTCGACAAGTGAACAAAGAAGGTGGGAATTGGAAACCGTCGATGGTCAGACAGACACTCCAAACAAAAAAAACTAAGTTGTACATTCCCTCTAGTAAGTTATAAAAAAAGAAAAATTTTTTGAAATAATCTAATATCAACTAAATATTACAACGTAATCAAAGTCGACATATGTTTCATATAGTTAATATCTACATGTATATAGGTGACCAAAATCAAATAAAAGAGTATATCCAGTAATGTCTCATAACTCATCTTAAGGAACACGATATGTAATCAATAGATAAGACATATATCATCACACATATACAGTTAAGTTCAGAGGGTTAAAAAGGGAGGGGGTTCACAAACAGAAGTAGTCTGAATAAAGTGGATTATATTACGGGAACGTCAGATAGATACAACCGTATGCCGTTCTAAAGTAAGAAAAATTCCCATTTATTGTAAGGTAATACACGTATATGATGTTAAAGAAATAGGTAAATAGGTGACTACCTGTCCTAACTTATAGAACCGATATCACATTATTAACGTACATTACGATAGTACTTGTACCCCTACGTACATAGAAAAGGTAGATCCAAAAAGTAAAATAAGTCTATTTATAAGTCTTCACCTTTACGATCTAGAATACCATCGAGGTAAAAATTAAACAATTCCTTGGAGGTACGACAAAAGGTATTACCGATGTTGTTAAATGTAAGAGAAGACGTCATGTGTTCTCCAGGTAAGAGAAGTATAGGAACGGGTGAATAAATGTACGATTTTGAATGTCTTTCTTTTGGTAGAGTAGGACATTAAAATATGGGTCGTTTTGACATCTCAAAGAATATAACAGATTATATACTCAACCTCATAAAAAGGATCTAAACCTTATTAGACCAATAAGAGGAAAGAAGTTGTAATCCAGTGACTTCATTTACTGGTATGAGGGTGACCCTTTCCTTTTATCTTTAACAACACTATTTATTAACCGTACAACAGTATCACAAGAAGGAGGATCTCAAGACCAATGGAGAAATTTATTAACGAGAACAAGACTTCTGACTGAGTATAGGTCTTTACTTCGTTTTTGGAGTACTAAAATAACTTCACCGGTGTTAGTTAGAGGTCAAAGAGGTAAAAATAAGGTATATTAAAATGTACGATTTGATATGGAGAATAAATAAATCGACGGGTGTCAGAAACTAGGATTCCTATACCCCAAGATAATTGGTATAGGGTATTGATAGACATCTAGTTTTGGGGAACCCATGAAGAGATTTAAAAGACCTATACTTCCATTAACAATAAATACCAAGACCGATTCACCATGGAGAGTGGGAGATAAACCCGGAAACAGTAGGGTTACTTATAATTAATTGTATATAGAGACTAACGGAAAGGTAGTAGTTGGGAAGGATTACCTTTTCTCGTTTGAGATTTACAAATCACTGTAACCACGAAATGTGTAGTAGTGTAATAACTAACATCACCACACTTACCCAACAGTGAAACCGGGAAGGTACTTTGTATTAGGAGACTACGTACAACACCTAAATGTATTATATCGGTGAAGTCATACAGATGAAAGACATAGAAGATAAAGAAGGAGACGACAGACGGTTTCGTTAAGTCTGTGAAAGTAAAACGACTTACAAACGATAGTGTAAAAGGTTCGAAGATTCACGGTAGGTTATCGTTGTAAACGGGGTAGGAGGTCCTGGGAACGATATTACCATTTTGAATGTATGATTATGTTATAAAGGTCAGTCACCTAAGAATAAATATGTCATTATGTAGATCAAATAAATGACTTCATTGGAAGTTTGAGACCCTCATTAGGAAACCGATCCCAAACACGATTAAGAACGATGTGTTAACCACAGAAAGGAGGGAATAGTCCGAGTCGTGTAGTGGTCTTTAGTTACGGTCTAGGGTGACTATTTGGTAAATTATCTCAGGAGGTGACCCTAGTTTATTAATAAGGTTCCATAGGTCTTTTGAGATCGAGATTTCCTTTTGAGGGTAAAGGATGATGAAGGTAAATTGACTGGACCAAAACTAAAAATACAGACTGAGAATGTCCACAGACTAGAAACTATTTTGTAAATTTGTCATAGTATGAATCAAAAAATAAAATATTTTATCCTGTAAAGGATGATACTTCTTATAACAGAATTAAATTTAAACTTTTGTTTTATAAAACATTTGAAAATTTGACATACCAGATAATCTATTTCATGGTATAACCTAAGGTACATTTCTTCTTTATGTAAATGTTACTTCTTTAGAGTATATCTTACAAAGATACGAACACCTTATACTCTTAAATAAATCTTCGTTCAGAACAATTCTAACTTGTAATTCCTTTTTCGTTTTAAAACCTTTCATATATATTTTCGGTAGGACGAAACGTTGGAAATATTTCCAATCAGAGTGGTTATTATTATTATTATTACGAACTGGTAAATTGACTGTAGTATTGAAGGAAACAATCAAGGAGGGTTTGATTTGATTACCGGTATTCAACCAGAGTTGTCTGGGATATATAATGAAGAGGTCATTGTAAAATAAATAAACACGTTAAGATACTAAACCCTGAAAAAAGGAATAACAAATCCACTGATCTGGACAGTGTACCCGAAGAGATATAAGTCGAAGTTTGTATCTGTGTCTCACTTACTTACTTACTTGATTGTTTGACCATTTTAGAATTAGGTCCACGAATCTTATTTCAGTAATATTCCTTTGACTTTTATTAATAGATTTAGGGGATACACTTTTCAATATGTGTTACTAGGTTACTGATTTATTAAAAATAGTTTTCTTAAAATTATCGTAATACTTCTACGAAATGTTTATTTAAAAATATAACGGGAACCTTCTAAAAATGTAGTTTAACGATCTAGAGTGTCAGATTCAATCAAAACATCTCTATTAAATTCATGTAGTAGATCTTTATAAAATTGATCTGAAAATCTCTTATTATACTTGTCTAATCATCTGTAATATACCCCTTTATGACGGTTAGTCTTTTAATATATAATTAACCATTGAAACATTGTGTAAGTGAAACATGAAACTCGTATTTTGAAAATACGGATTGTGTAAATAATAGTCCGTCAAACCACTAAGTCGAGTAATGACGTTTGCTTTCTCTCGACAATTTTATTAAATTAATTAACTTACAACCCTCTTTTCTATTCTCAGAAACTAAAATTACTCTAATATTAATACATGGAGTGTGACTTTATAGAAAAAGTAAAAATTAAGTATAAACTTCAAAGGTTATTCCTGTCAAACCCAAACACAACCTGACTTTCAATAATTATATGTCATTCTATTTTAAAATCTGTATATACTAGTCACAGAATCTAAAAATCCAAAACCCAGTGGACACACCTAGTGTTATTTAACACCTTTTCAGACTTTCTCTACCCTTATGGTCTGGTGGACTGGACGGAGAACTCTTTGGATATACGTCCAGTCCTTCGTTGTCAATCTTGACCTGTACCTTGTTGTCTGACCAAGGTTTATCCTTTTCCAGTATAACAGTGGGACGAATAAATTGAAGAAACGTCTCATGTAGTATTCTTTACGACCTGACCTTCTTTGTGTTCGACCTTAGTTCTAACGACCCTCTTTATAGTTATTTGAGTCTATACGTCTACTGTGGTGGGAATGCCGTCTTTCACTTCTCCTTGATTTTTCGGAGAACCACTTTCACTTTCTCCTCTCACTTTTTCAACCGAATTTCGAGTTGTAAGTCTTTTGTTTCTAGTACCGTAGGTCAGGGTAGTGAAGTACACTTTATCTACCCCTTTGTCACCTTTGTCACAGTCTGAAATAAAACCCCCGAGGTTTTGGTGACTTCTATCACTGACGTCGGTACTTTAATTTTCTGAGAATGAGGAACCTTCTTTTCAATACTGGTTGGATCTATCGTATAACTTTTCGTCTTGTAATGAAACGGTTGTTTCCAGGTAGAGCAGTTCCGATACCAAAAAGGTCACCAGTACATACCCACACTCTCAATCTGACACTTCTTTCGACTCACGACTTCTTAACTACGAAAACCTGACACCACAACCTCTTCTGAGAACTCGCAGGGAACCTGACGTTCCTCTAGGTTGGTCAGGTAAGATATCCTCTAGTCGGGACCCACAAGAAACCTTCTTTACTACGATTTCGACTTTGAGGTTATGAAACCGGTGGAGTACACTTCTTAACTCAGTAACCCTAACCTCCGTCCTCCTTTCCCCCTGCCGTCTCCTACTCTACCAACCTACCGTAGTGGTTGAGCTACCTGAACTCAAACACACTTGAGGCCCTAAACCACTACCTGTCCCTCCGGACCACACGACTCTAAGTACCCCAGCGTTTCTCAGTCTGTGCTGACTCGCTGACTTGACTTGACTTGACTTATTAATCACTCGAAACTAAATATTAATTACCTACTTTTATCAGTTCAATGACTTATTTTACCGATATGAAAAATTTTTAAGGTAAATAAAAATTAAATTCCTATTAACAAATGTCTTACGGTAAGTCAAGTGAAGTCAAGTCAGTGAGTCAGTACAGAACTGAGAAACGTTGGGGTACTTGGCGTCGTGCGGTCCGGAGGGACAGGTAGTGGTTGAGGGTCTTAGATGGGTTTGGGTACAGGTAACTCAGTCACTACGGTAAGTTGGTAGAACAGGAGACAACAGGGGAACAGGAGGACGGGAGTTAGAAAGGGTCGTAGTCCCAGAAAAGTTTACTCAGTCGAGAGGCGTAGTCCACCGGTTTCATAACCTCAAAGTCGAAGTTGTAGTCTGGAAGGTTACTTGTGGGTCCTGACTAGAGGAAATCCTACCTGACAAACCTAGAGGAACGTCAGGTCCCTGAGAGTTCTTAGAAGATGTTGTGGTGTCAAGTTTTCGTTGTTAAGAAGTCGTGAGTTGAAAGAAATATCATGTTGAGAGTGTAGGTACTTACTGATGAGCTTTTTGGTATCGGAACTGATCTGTCTAGAAACACCTGTTTTATTACAGAGACGAAAAATTATAAGATAGATCCAACCAGTATTGAAAAGAAAGTTCCTCATTCGCAGAAAATTAAAGTACCGACGTCAGTGGTAGACGTCACTAAAACCTCGGGGGGTTTTATTTCGTCGGTGACACAGGTGACAACAGGGTAGATAAACGGTACTTCACTACCTCGGATTATGGTACTAGAATCAAAAGACTTACAACTCGAAATTCGGTTAAAAAAGTGAGAGGAGAAAATGAAAGTACTTCTTCGAGAAATCAAGAAGAGAAAGACGGGATTCCCACCACAGTAGACGTATAGACTCCAATAACTATAAAGAGGATCGTTAGAACTAAGGTCGACACGAAGGAGGTCGGGTCGTAAAGAGTACTACACGAGACATATATTCTTCAATTTATTCGTCCCACTGTTATATGTCGGGACTGCATGAGGAAAAGGATACACCTTGATCAGACAACAAGGTACAAGTCAAGATTGACAACGAAGGACTAGACGTATGTCCATAAAGTAACAAAAAAAAAAAAAATGGTTTATAGTTGTACTTAGTCGGTATCCAAATGGGTCCAAAGGAGGGTGGACTTATAGGAGGGTGGAGGAAGGGGTAGAGTGGGGAGATCCAACGATGGTTCAGGACCAAACACAAGGAACTCAGTATGTCGTTTAAGGGTAGCGGATAGATAAAATGTATACCATTATATACAAAGGTACAATGAGACAGGTATGGAGGGTGGAATAAAAAGGGAGGGGTCGACACAGGCATTCAGACAAGAGTCACAGACACAGAGGTAAAGACGGGACGTTCATCCAAGTATACTTTTAGATCTTGTATGGTTATAAGATCTAAGGTATATATACATAATCATATGTTATGAATAAAAAGAGAAAGACTGAATGAAGTGAGACATATTATCCGAAATCCAAGTAGGTGGAGTAATCCTGACTGAGTTTATGTAAGGAAAAAACTGACTCATTATAAGGTAACACATATAAAGGGAGTCGACGAAATAGGTAAGAAGACAACTATCTGTAGATCTAACCAAGGTACAGGATCGATAACATTTATCGCGACTTTACTTGCAACCCAATGTACATAGAAAAAGTTAAAACTAAAAGAGTCCAATATATGGATCATCATCCCAACGACCCAGTATACAGTCAAAACAAGGATTGAAAAATTCCTTGGAGGTATGACAAGAGGTATCACCGACATAGTTCAACGTAAGGGTGGTTGTCATGTTCTCTCAAGGGAAAAGAGGTGTGGGAGAGGTCGTAAATGACAAACATCTACAAAACCATTACTGGTAAGACTGGACACACTTCACTATAAAGTAACATCAAAACTAAACGTAAACAGATTATTACTCACTACAGCTCGTATAAAAAACCAAATAATCAGTAGATATACAGAAGAAACCTCTATTCAGACAAGTCCAGAAAACATGTTACTGATAAGAAGTTTAAGATACAAAAACCCATATTGTTTTAGATCTAATAAAAGAGTATATACGTTAAGGTATGAAACAGATGGATAACTTTAGTGACAGATATTTCTTTTTGTGTAGTATCTTATCGTCAATCATGGGTGACTGTTTGGAATATTTATTATGGTCGATCGATGTCTTTACTTCTAGGAAACTATTATTTTAACGATTCTAGAATGTAAAAAGAGGTATACTATGACTTATTACGAAGTCTTTTTAGAGTATGAAAAATGGGACATTAATTACATTGTTTAGAGGTAATAAAGACAACCGAAAAGTTACGATGTGAGGGAGACGGTGAGGGGTAGGACGAACAAAATTAGTACGAAGGATTTATAAGAAAAGAGATGAATCTATTTTCTGTATAGAATTAAGGGTAGAAGAAACAACACCAAAATGACTAAGGAAAGAACTTATTGGTAATTAAAACTCAATCTAATACTCAAGAATCCTTTGTAACTAAGGTGTAATATATCAAAAGTACATGTGGACAGTCGAGTCGGACCGATAAATAGGGATATACGTACTTACAACCTTTTTTAACCTCCTCTTATTACCACAATCTTTTCAGACGGTCCTTCTCACTCACAAGAACCGGTCCCGTCACCGTCAAGTCACTGTACTCCATGAAATTTTGTCTCTAAATTTCTCTCAATTTTCGTAGGTTCTTTTACAAAAGAACCTAGTTTAAAAAGAATTGTCCTTTCTTTACTTTATGTAATTACAATTATTGTAACTAATTTGTCATACAATTTTAATGGATCACCAAAATAACTTAACACGAAATAGTTTTGATTTATCTTTTGACTCAAGAAGATGAGGAAGGAAAAGTAGTTGGGGGAAGGTGTAGTCACTGATTATCTATATTTATTATCCTTAAATTTTCAAAGAGATAAAAGAACGTAATATCTTATTCAGATATCTCAATTCGTCATCTCTATAACCTCTTTAATGTTCCTTTAATTATTCACTGAGTACCAATATGATTTTTTTTGGGGTTATTGTTATAATAACTAAGTTCTTATTTTTAAATAAAACAATATATGAAATACAACGGGTAGTCTTTCATGGACAATAATAATTGAGTAACCAAGTAAGTAAAACAAAAAATAAAGTATCTATACACACGACAAAAATTTTAAGTCCATATAAGTCCTAACAAAATAGAAGAACCTCTTGACTAGAGAAACAGTAGTTACCGAGATCTCTAGTACTCACTCATGAGATTAGTTACGAAATAAAAAAAGAAACACAAAGTCAAATCCTTTAAATATAATAGACAAAGTGATAAAGTGATAAAAGAGAACCGACATAACCAGATGACTATTCGGGTGACTTACGTAAAATGTACAGGCAAAGATACAAAATAAACATCTTAAAAAGAGACTAAGAAAGAATATAAAGGATAGAGAGAGAACTTTATTATATATACCGAAAAGTACAATGTGTAAAATTTGTACTCTTAGAAATTGTGTAACAATATCGATAAAGTTCTAAAGGGGAAGAACTATCAAGGTCGTATAACCTTAAATCAATACGATCAACGAAATAGAGAATCATAATACCAAGTAAAAAGGTGTAAAAAAGATAATAAGTTGTAAAACGATTCTTAAAACATGGAATACATTTCGTGGATAACGTTCTATTATTTTTCCGTATCCTGTAAAAAAGACAAACTGTTGATATGAAATAAAGTACTTTACCTAATCGAAAAGGAAGATAATCTGAAAACCACAATTTGAACAGAGATAGGTTCCCAAATCGACACAAATCCCAAACAACAACCATACCAAGGATATTACATAAAGTTCAGAACTTAATAAAAATACTATGGAACACAAACAGTACACGTAATCAAACTGTTTCCTAAAAAGAATTGTAGACGAAAGATCATTCGTAATATAAAAAAGAAACACCACGTGAAATTCTTCTAAATGTATAATATCATTCAGGGGGACGTCATAATGTAACAACGAACAATAAGTCACAGAAATAGGATTACCACTTCTCTTCATCAGAGATAACACCGTTTCTAAGTTAGAATTAGTTCGTAACACAAAGACTCACATGGAGGAGTATTCACACTAGTAAAGTCGTAAAAATGGGTAACGAGTCGACACCAAGACTTCAATCGTATGTAAAGAAGTATAAATGGTCTACATCTCTTACCAAAAGACAATGAAAAGGGGTATACGTTTCCTAAAAATGGGCATGGACATCCCTTTTCACAAAGGAAGGGGGGGAAGGAGAGATGTATAAACAGAGATCCCCTCTTTTCCCTCTCTCTTACACCCCTCACCATAACGAAAAGGTATCGATGTCCATGAGGAGAGGGTTCTGTACTTCGTGTTTACCGAGATACAGTGAGGACAACGGTCACAAGGAAACACTCGAGGACACTCAAAACACCTCATCTTAGACTCACACATAAAGGCAATATAGACACCGGAGACACCAAAGACATAAGAAAACAACTGACTGTGTGATGTAAAAATGGACTTAAGAATGATGACAGACCGGAGTAAAAGGGTCCACACATTTATGAGTGGAGAAAAGAAAGTGACGTCTGTGAACAAACAGGAACCTAAAGTCCAATCAACAAAAAGGACACTGGAGGTTGAATACTACTTAACATTTTTGAACATTCTCACTTCTAACAGGGTCAACCAACCAAACTACTTCTTACGTTACAAAATAATTATTTTGGTCGAAGGACGTCAGATTCTTCTTTGATTTTCATTGTTGTGAGATTACTCCTCTTGTCTATAGTCAAATAATTGACTTTGTATATATATTATTGTTATGTGTAATTGTCGTATTATTGGTGTTAAAGAACGATGATCAAGTCCTTCATATTACTATATTAGATATTCCTCCATATACTTAGTTATTTTTATATAGTCTTTTACTATGTCAGAGTTTTAATCGTATTTTCTTGTAACTTTGTCGACAATAATAATAATAAATTTCTTTTATTACATGTATTACACACTCATGTACCTCTTATGTTCAAGTTTTCATATTTATAACTTTTTACCTTATTAAATTAAGTTTTATCTCAAAAAACGGTATTTTCAAGGTTACCTGAATTGTCGAAACCCCGTAGTCTTCAGTACCTCGACTGTAAAAGGTCAGAAATCGTTACCTTATATCAAAAGTTAAATATTTAACCTAAATAATTAGTTAGTTGATTACTTAATACAGATAATAAAAAGATCGTGTTCCTATTAAAATCATCTACATCTTTACTTTCTTTTAAATGAATTTCACGATTATTATAGAAACGTATTTATCACTACTTTATATACTTTGTTAATCGTTTGGTGATTCATGTACACACACCATAACAGTTTTACGAAATCTTTAAGTCTTCAGTTTTAGACTTACCCGATCTCATAAATCTGTTTTTATAAATTATCAATGGTAAACCTTCTATCTATTAAACGTGATTATTAACTTATTTGAGAGTATATTGTAAATGTCACACGATACAGAATAAAATTTTACAAGAGTATCTAATATACTAAATCAAAAGTATCGTTTAAATTTTCTTTCATTATAATGATTGAGACCTAACGTCTATACCTTCAGAGTTTTGTCCACTGACGGTTTTACACCACTCACCGTCGGAATTTCAAGTTTATTTCCGACAGACCTAATCCCCACTTAACGACAATTCATGTAGTTATGTGACAGAGATGTGACTGGTTTTCAATCTGTTTCCCTGTAACCCTGTGTCTTTTCATCTTCTTATCCTTAAATAGACGGTAAAAATCTTGTCGTTTCTCTAGTCAGACTGACACTATTTAATAATTTCACCCCTGAACAACCCTTGATGACCGATCCATCCTGTTCTAGTCCGATAACTTACGGAAGAAATGACAAACCGTTTTGACGACTCTCCGAAGATATCCGTGTTTATCGTAAAGGTGAGGGAAGTTAGTGAAAGTTAACTAAAGATCCGAGTCTATCTTTTACCTTTGACGTAACCAAATTCTCTACTTACTAGGAATTCACTACCTGACTTGATTTTTATAGTCGTCTCTTTAAGTTAAGTGTTTCGCGATGGAGTGTACTGTGTCTCGTTCGATAATCGAGTTAACCATAAAAATTATCTCAACGGAAGACACTGAGGTCATAACGAAAAGTCTCCAGTAACGGACTTCTTAGTTTTAATAAATAAAAATGTAATTCCGATTTGGTTTTTTGAGACGGAAACTCTTTGATTCGAAAGTATCCCTTCTCTAAGAAAATAACAACAACAACGAGAGATAGACATTATTAAATTCTCGAGATTAAAACGAAATCACGGGATTTTGGTCGTACCCCTTTCGTGACGATTATGTGTAACGTAACTAAATAAAGATTTCCCATGTATAGGATAATATCGGATCGAAAAACACCGATGGTTAACAGAAACTGTGTTACTTTTGAAGTCGAGTAGATGTTCGTGATAGAAAAAACACAGATACACATATCGGTAATCGCATATACATACACCGTTATGATGATTTTCCTTAATACTAGTAGTATTTACGATACCTAAAGAGTTCCTTTATTATTATAAAGTAAAAACTCTTCGACATTATACATCGGTATCGAGTCATTAAACGAGTCACTGTGTGACATGAGTCGTCATTTGTAAACATAAGTACGGTCAATAAACTTAAACACACTCCTTTTTACCTTTTGGTAGGTTCTAAGACCCCAAAAGGTTGACAAAGACTTACGATAAAACCTATTTAATCTTCCATTTATACCAAAGTTATCAAACTCGAATCTTGACTACTGTTATCAATTTTTCTCATAGTTCATTTGTAGAATCCATTCTTAAATGGAGGGGAACAGTTCTAGTCATTTCCAAAGGATCGGATATGATATTTTGATCCCATTAAAATGTAAGAATCGTATTATAGTCAGAATCTTATCCTTGTATCGTTTATTAATAACTTTAATCGCCTTTTTCTTATACACTTTTATTATCTACCTAGAAGTCAATATATGTAAGTATGACGTTCATAGTTAAGAATTGTCCGGAGTCCCAATCATTTTAACGAAGACAATGATTTGACTTCCTGTATACGACATCGTCGTAGGTTAATAATGAGTTTCGTATAAACACTAATATGAGTTCGTAAACACGTTTATAACACGTTAGTTTGAAAAATTTGTGTATAAAGTCCTTTTATAGAAAATTGTTTCGACTCTATAAAGAAAAACAATCGTACACAACAAACGGGACGATACAAAAAAAAAAAAATTAACTACATATTAACGAAATGTCTTAAAAGAACGAAAGACAGTTTGGAGTTGTCCTTAGTCGGTATCTGTATGTATATAGTGTTATGAAAACTTAGAAGGAGGGTAAAAGGAAGGGTACGATGTGGAGATCCAACTATGTCTCCGGGACAAACTGAAATGACTCTGGATGTCGTTTAAGGGCAACCGATAGATAAAATGTATACCATTACATTCTAAGGTACAATGAGAAAGACATGTAAAGTTGGAGAGGAGGGGAGAGGGGTAGAGGTCTTCAGATAAGAGGTCAGACAAAGAGGTAATATATATCACTATATCACTTCAGGGAGTCAGCACAGACTGAGAAACGTTGAGGTACCTGACATCCGGATTGGTCCGAGGAGACAGGTATGCTAAAAGGTCCGTTATCAGCACCTCACCTAACGGTAAAGGAAGAGGTCGCCTACAAGGGTTGGGTCCCTAGTTTGGGCCCACAGGGCGTAACATCTGCCTGTGAAACGGTAGACTCGGTGGTCCCTTCAAAGAGGTAACGACGGGACATTTATTTAAGAAGTCATGGTAAAAAAAAGATCTAAGACATATATACGGAAGTCAAGTCAAGTCAAGTCAGTGAGTCAGCACAGGCTGAGAAACGCTGGGGTACTTGGTGTCGTGCGGTCGGGAGGGATAGGTAGTGGTTGACGACCTCAGATGGGTTTGGGTACAGGCAACTAACCACTACGGTACGTTGGTAGAGTAGGAGACAGCAGGGAAAGAGGAGGACGGGAGTTAGAAAGGGTCGTATTCTCAGAAGAGTTTACTCAGTCGAGAAACGTAGTCCACCGGTTTAACAACCTTAATGTCGAAGTTGTAGTCAGGAAGGTTACTCGTGGGTCCTGACTAGAGGAAATCCACCTGACCAGCCTAGAGGAACGTCAGGTTCCCTTAGAGTTCTCAGAAGAGGTTGCGGTGTCAAGTTTTCGTAGTTAAGAAACCGTGAGTCGAAAGAAATATCAGGTTGAGAATGTAGGTATGTACTGATGACCTTTTTGGTATCGGAACTGCTCTACCTGGAAACATCTGTTTCATTACAGAGACGAAAAAAAAAAAAAAAAAAAAATTATACGACAGATAGAACCAGTATTGCAAGGAAGGTTCCTCATTCACAGAAAATTAAAGTATCGACGTCAGTGGTAGACGTCACTAAAACTTCGGGATTTTTATTTCAGTCGGTGACAAAGGTGACGAAGAGTTAGATAAACGGTACTTCACTACCCTGGCCTACGGTACTAGAATCAAAAAACTACAACTCTAAATTCGGTTGAAAAAGTGAGAGGAGAAAGTGAAAGTAGTTCGAGAAATCAAGAAGAAGTAAAAGACGGGACTCCCACCACAGTAGACGTATAGACTCCAATAACTATAAATAGGGTCGTTTGAACTAAGGTCGAACACGAAAGAGGTCGGGTCGTAAAGAGTACTACACGAGACATGTATTCAATTTATTCGTCCCACTGTTATATGTCGGAACTACATGAGGAAAAGGATGAACCTTAGTCAGACAACAAGGTACAGGTCAAGATTGACAACGAAGGACTAGACGTATATCCAAAGAGTTCTCCGTCCAGTCCACCAGACCATAAGGGTAGAGAAAGTCTTAAAAGGTGGCAAATAACACTAGGTGTGTCAGTTTCCGAAACCGTATCAGTTATTTCGTCTTTATCTACAAAAAGACCTTGAGAAAACGAAAAAACTACTAGGTCGTCTACAACCGTTAAACTAGAGACCAAGGAGACGGAAAAGATTTTAGACGAACTTGTAGACCTTCAAGTATCAAGTATATTACGACTTCGTACCGAACCTCTTAAAACTCGTAATGAAATGATCGGACACTCTAATCACGTTATCACACCATCAAACTTGTAAGAAACCGGAACGGAAAGAAACCCTAATCTTACTTTGGACTGGAAAAGGTCAGGACACCGGTGACGACTCAAAAAGTTTAAACGACCGTATAACTAACGTCGTGAAAGTGTCGTAGTAGAAAATCCTAAACTTTGTCGAGTCGTCCTTAAGGTGGTGGAGGTGATCGAAACAAACATCACTACGAAGGATTCCGGGTGAACTGAAGTGTAAGGTTCACAGACCGAGATCCACTTATACTTACTAAGTATATACGTGATCTTATGCTATAAATAGTAAGAGAAAGACTGAATGAAGTGAGACACATTATCCAAGATTCAAGTAGGTTGAGTAACCTTGACTGAGTTTACACAAGGAAAATTACCTACTCATTATAAGGTAACACATACACATGGTTTTGTAGAAATAGGTAAAAAGACAGTTACCTTTAGGTCCAACGAAGGTACAAGATCTACAACATTTATCACGACGTTACTTGTTACCCTATGTACACAGATAAAGTTAAAATCGAAGGAGTCTCGTATACGTAACCTCACCTTAAAGACCCAGTTTACCATCAAAATAAGGATCAAAAAATTTACTTAGAGGTATGACAGAAGGTATCACCGACGTAGTTAAATGTAAGGGTGGTTGTCACGTTCTCAAAAGGGAAAGGAGGTGTGGGAGAAGTCGTAAATAACAAACATCTGAAAAACTACTACTGGTACGACTGACCATACTCCTCTATACAGTAAGATCAAAACTAAACGAAAAGGGATTATTATTCGCTACAACTCGTAGCAAAGTACATAAACAATCCGTAGACATACAGAAAAGACCTCTTTACAGACAAATTCAGAAAAAGGGCGAAAAACCAACCCGACAAACAAAAAGACCATAACTCAACATACTCGATGAACATATAAAACCTTTAATAAGGAAACAGACAACAAAGTAAACGTGAATAAAAGAGGGTAAGACTCCCAAAAGAAAAGTGGAACGAATATGAAAGGAAACGACACGTTTTCGAAAATTCAAATTAGTCCAGGGTGAAGAAATGAGAACACAAATAAAGGTAATTAGATCCTCCACCTAGTGTCTCTTAGAACGATACTAAACACGGTAGCTCACAAGACCGGTACAAAAGGAGATTCTCCAAATGTCAAAGAACAGAATGTAAATCCAGAAATTAGGTAAAACTCAAATAGAAACACATACCACAACCCTTCACAAGATTAAAGTAAGAAACTGTACATCGACGGGTCAAAAGGGTCGTGGTAAATAAATTTTCTGACGGAAACGGGGTAACATATAAGAACGGAGGAAACAGTTTTTATTCCACGGGTATCCACGTACCCAAATGAGTACCCGAAAACTAGAACAAGGTAACCAGATATAAAGACAAAAACACGGTCATCGTACGACAGAACTACCGAAATCGAAACATCATATTAGACTTCAGTCCTTCCAACTATGGAGATCGAGGTAAGAAGAAAGAGTTCTGAAGACTTTCCAACAACGATTTGCTTTTCTACGGTCCTAAGAACCGGAGGTCTTCTCTTCTTAAGTTAGGTCCCGGTCTCTGTTCCGAACTAGAGAGTCTCGAAAACACATTATTTCAAAATAATTTCATATTTCTTCTATCTCTTTCGAAGACTGTATCCGTAGTTTTCCCCCGTCTTTCTCATGGGGGGTACGATCAGAAGTCAACCTACAATATATCACACAATTACTTTCTTTCCTTACAGAATTTTGAGTCTTACCGGGATCCGGGGAGTACGTATTCTACGTAAAACCCTATTCGAACCGTGGTCTCCTAAGTAGGGTCCGGTATTTTGATAACTGAACTTAGAACATCTTCCCGTCTAATGGTATGTTTATCAAAGTAAATGTATTTAATCCCCTTATTATAGACTCATATTGTATGACCAAACAGTTCATCCAAGACTCGATAATCCACCTTGGTTGGACCTCTGTCTCAGACCCCATTTACGTATCACGTAATTGTATCGAAGTCTGTTTGTAAAGGTATTCTTTTTACGTAACCAATTGAGTTCCAAACTCTTATCAATTGAAGTCCACTTTGGTCAACAGTAATACCGTTGTGTCATAAAATTCTCTTTGGAAAATTTAAACATATCTCTTTCTATTTTATAGCGATCAAACAAAGGAGGACGACGAATTCTGTCTCTTTTAAAGACTGTGAACGTCGGATAAAGGAGACAAACCTCTGGGGACCGGAAGGATGGACAATGAGAGAGTGAAGAAACCGATAAGTCCCAGAAAACACAAAGGTTTACTTAACACGTTGAAAAATAAGATCAAGACACTTTTCACGGTAACCAGTAAACTATTCCTAACATAACTTAGACATCTAAAGTAAACCATCATATCAGTAAAAGTGTTATAACTAAGAAGGATGGGTCCTTGTACCTTATAGAGAGGTAGACAAATACAGTAGAAACTAAAGAAAATAATCACAGAATATTGAAAGTCACATGTCAAGAAATCAGAGAAATCCATTCAAATAAGCATCTTTAAATTCAGAAAAAGAATGTTACCATTTACTTACACTAAGGAGTTAAAGAAAAAGACTAAAAAGAACAATCATATATCTTTACGTTCACCAAAGACACATACCTAAACCATAGGACGTTGAAACGATTCATGTGAGTAATCGAGAACACTAAAAGACTATGATCGAAATCTCAAAAGATACATGTCACAGTACAGTAGACGTTTGTCACTCTCGAAATGAAGAAGAAAAGACTAGACCTAAGGAAAATAAAGAAAAAGAAGAGACTAACGATATCGATCCTGAACGTCTTGATACAACTTATTATCACCGTTTTCACCTGTGAAAACAGAACAAGGACTAGAATCCCGTTCACGAAAGTCAAAAAGTGAACTCTTATTACAAAGGACATCCGAATAGTATATACCGGAAATGGTACAATCCATCCAAGGAAGATACGGGTAAAAAAACTTCTCAAAAGTAGTATTTACCCACGATTTAAAACAGTTTCCGAAAAAGACGTAGATAACTCTACTAGAATACCAAAAATAGAAAGTTAAACAATTATACCATATAGTATAATTAATTGAACGTATATAACTTCTTAGGAACGTAGGGACCTTATTTGGATTCAACTAGTACCACATACTCCAAAAACTACACAACGACTTAAGACAAACGATTTTAAAACAACTCCTAAAAACGTAGATACAAGTAGTGACTATAACTGGATATCAAAAGTAAAAAACACAACAGAAACAGACCAAAACCATAGTCCCACTACCACCGGAGTGGCTTACTCAAACCTTCACAAAGAAGGAGACATTAAAAAACTTTCTCAAAATCTTCCTATTTGTAATCAAAAGAGATAAACTGTCTTAAGAGGACATTCCGTAGAACAGCACCCGAAAACAAAAAAATCTCCAAAAACTAATGTCGAAGTTAAAGTGACGGACGTTAACTCAACAAGTATTAAAGACAAAGAAGGACCAAGTCAGAACCTTCTAACTCGAAAAGATTCTGAGACAGGTAAAGAAGGTCGAATAGATAAAATAACGGATATCAACAAGTATTATCAGAGAATATTGGGAAACGTAAAGACGTAACAGATAACATTGGAGAGGAAAAAGTAAAGATTAAAACAACTAAACTAAGAAGAGAGGAAAAATGAACTTCTCACACCGATTTCCAAACTTTTTAAACAAATAGAAGAGTTTCTTAGTCGAAAATCGAAATAATGAGAAACGTTAACAGAGAAGGTAAAGGAAAAGTAAATAAAGACGAACCTAGAAGTACTAAAGAAAGGAAGATGATTAAAAACACAACAACAAGAAAAAGGTCAACAAAATCCACATGTCAATCCAACAGATAAACTACAAAAAGAACAAAGAACGAAAGAACTCCATCCTAGTATGACGATATTTGTAGGGAGAATCTTGACGAAAACGACACAGGGTATCCAAAACTCAACAGTACAAAAGTAACAGTAAACAAAGGTCTTTACAAAACTAAAGGGAAAACTAAAGAAGTCATTGGACAACCAATAAATCCTTGTACAACAAATTAGAGGTACACAAACACAAAGAATGTGAAAAACATAACATTAACTACAGATCAGAGTATCACAACACCAACCTCTTCTACACACTATGCTAAACTTAAAAGAATTTAAATGACTCTAAACTAAACACTGGGTTCTACATCAGATAGGACCTCTTACAAGGTACACGTGACTTTTCTCCCACATAAGACGTAAACCTACCTTACAGGACTACTATAGTTACTCTAGGTAGAATAGATTATATGTAAATTCTGAACAGAAAGGAATAATTAAAAAACAAAACTACTAGACAGGTAACCACACTCACCCCACAATTTCAGAGGATGATATAATTTAATTACAGTTAAAGAGGAAAATCCAGACAAGTCAAGACAAGTCATGTCAGCGAGTCAACACAGACTGAAAAATGTTGGGGTGCCTGACGTCGTACGGTCCGGAGGGACAGGTAGTGGTTAGGACCTCAGATGGGTTTGAGTACAGGTAACTCAGCCACTACGGTAGGTTGATAGAGTAGGAGACAACAGGGGAACAGGAGGACAGGAGTTAGAAAGGGTCGTAGTCCCAGAAAAGTTTACCTAGTGAAGAAGTGTAGTCCAACGGTTTCATAACCTCAAAGTCGAATTTGTATTCAGGAAGGTTACTTGTAAGTCTTGACTAGAGGAAATCCTATCTGACCAAGCTAGAGGAACATCAGGTTCCCTGAGAGTTCTCAGAAAAGATTGTGGTGTCAAGTTTTCGTAGTTAAAAAGTCGTGAGTCGAAAGAAATATCAGGTTAAGAGTGTAGGTATGTACTGATGACCTTTTTGGTATAGGAACTGATCTGTTTGAAAACAACCTTTTCATTATAGAGACGAGAAAGTATACGACAGATCCAACCAGTATTTAAAGGAAGGTTCCTCATTCACAGAAAATTAACGTACCGGAGTCACTAAAACCTCAGGTTTTTTTATTTCACACGGTGAGAAAGGTGACAAAAAGGTAGATAAACGGTACTGGACTACACTAGTCTACGGTATTAGAATCAACAGACTTACAACTCGAAATACAGACAACACAAACAGAATACGTAACTCCGTACGAATACAAACCCTGTATCTATAAATGTCACAATACAGATAAGAACCAAACTATGGAACTAGTAATGTATCACAGGAAGGAATAGAGAACATTAGAAGAAATAAAAAATCCAGTTAAAACAGACCATACTTCTACCGATGACGTCGAAAGAAAACGAAAGGTAAACGTACCTTATACAAAAAGGAAGGAGAGTGAAAGCCAGATGTACACAGAAATCCAGACTTCACCCAAAGAATATCTGTCGTATATATACCTTGAACGAAAACATAGGTAAGTTTGTCGGACGAGGAAACCAACCTTGTAAATTAGGTAAATGTAAATTTCATTAATAACTATATAAAAAGGATAACGGTAAAAGAATTAACAGACCCCAAAACATATAGAAAAAGAAGAGAAGATAAAGAACTGATATATTCAGGGAAAATGTAAACAACGTTTCGACCAAACAATCATGACTTAAGAGAAGTGAAAACGAACAACTTTTCGAAAAATAAAGAGGTAATTAAAAGTTACTCTAGAAACGATCCATGTCATTAGAACCAACACCTAAAAAAGGGAAAGTCATGAAATATCTGTGGGACGATAAGGGAAGACCGGACGTCTCAAAAAGGACTTTCTAGTCGAAAATACACATACCTCAAACGGAACATACAACGAACAACGAAGAGGGAACGACTAAAATTACTAGAAAGAAACACAAAACAGAGACAATCAAACTAATCATACACAGAAGTGTACAAAGAGGAACCTAAATAGGACGTACCCTAAGAAAAACTGATAACCTGAACTGATAAAGGAAAAGGTATAACCCCTTAAAAAGTTGATATTAGAGAAGTTTTTTAAAGAGTATGGGAAAGTATAAGAGAAGAAGACCCTGGGGATATTAAACTTCCCACCACACAAACTATAACAGGGTTTCCAGAGACTTTGATAGGAGTAAAGAAAAGTAAGAAAAATGAAATAAGACGAGAAATATTTATAAAAGGTGGTAAAAAAGAAGTTCGAGTGACTTAGTAAGAAGACGAAGTCTATAAGACGATAACTAAGGAAGATCTCATAAAAATTAAAGTCATTAGCACAACAAACAGAGACATACAAATAAGAACTTAAGAGGATCTAGAAACAATTAACTAAGAACGTAACAGAGGTAAAACAAAAGTTTCAACATTAGTAGAAATGATAGCAACAAGACTTAAGAAAAAAGTCCTACAAACGGATAAAGAAGAAGTAAATAAACTTGAAGACACAAAGATCAAACAAGGAAACAAACACATCATAAGGAGACGGAAATTAAAAATAAAAATTTTTGAATAACACAAACCCCACAAGAAAAGGGTCCGAGTTCCTTTCATCTTAAGAAAGGAACTTCTTCCAACTTAAGAAAGAAGGAAAACCAAAGAGGGGAGGATTTCAACCAGGTCACCGAACACAATTGAAGGATGTCCTACTGTAACCACGACTTAAAAACAACAAACAAAAAAGTAAACAAACACAAAGAAGACTACCCGTTCCGACTCACTGCACCATTAGGACAGACGACTACTAAAACAAACATAAAAACAAAACAAACAATAAATCTATTCCACAGGACATGTCCCACAATGACCACCAACCCACTACGACCCAGAACATAAGTTCACCAAAGTAAACACACTCAAGAGTGATAAATTATGAGACATCACAAACAAGAGGCCTCTTCCGTTACCGTGACGTGAGGTCATGAGAACGGACCCTTTAGGGTACTACCTCTTCGAACCATTCGACGTCAGGTACCCCAACGATTCTCAGCCTGTGCTGACTTGTTGAAGTGAAAGTGAAAAGTGAAAGTACGTAACCTCTTCCTTTACCGTTGGGTGAGGTCAAAAGAACAGACCTCTTAGGGTCCCTACCCCCTCGGACCACCCGACGGTAGTCACCCCAGCGTGTCTCAATCTGTGCTGACTTAACTGAATCGTCGTCATCGTCATCGTCACAAGCAAGAGACCATCAGATCCCAGAACCTCAATCACGAGGGTGAGGTTTCCGAATCCCGAACTAGAGACCAGTACTTTTTTCTAAGGTACTCACCAAACAATACCGTAATTCACTCTAATTTCGTTTATAGGTTTATACTCTTTGTTTTGTAGGTCAAGGTCAAGTCAGTGAGTCAACACAGGCTGAGAAACCCTGGGGTACTTAGCGTCGTGCGTTCCGGAGGGACAGGTAGTGGTAGAGGGCCTCAAGTGAGTCTGAGTACAGGTAGTTCAGGCACTACGGTAGGTCGGTAGAGTAGGAGACAGTAGGGGAAGAGGAGGACGGGGATTAGGGAGGGTCTTAGTCTCATGAAAGGTTACTCAGTTGAGAAGCGTACTCCACCGGTTTCATGACCTCGAAGTCGAAATCGTAGTAAGGAAGGCTTCTTTAGGGTCCCAACTAGAGGAAGTCTTACCTGACCAACCTAGAGGAACGTCAGGTTCCCTGAGAGTTCTCAGAAGAGGTTGTGGTGTGAAGTTTTAGTAGTTAAGAAACCGTGAGTCGGAAGAAGTGTCAGGTTGAGAGTGTAGGTATGTACTGGTGTCCTTTTTGGTATCGGAACTGATCTGTCTGGAATCAGTCGTTTCATTACAGAGACGAAAACTTATATGATAGAGCCAACCAGTAGTGAAAAGAAGGTTCCTCATTCGTAGAAAATTAAAGTACCGACGTCAGTGGTAGACGTCACTAAAACCTCGGGTTCTTTTATTTCAGACTGTGACAAAGATGACAAAGGGGTAGATAAAGATTACTTCACTACCCTGGTCTACGGTACTAGAAACAAAAGACTTACAACTCGAAATTCGGTTGAAAAATTGAGAGGTGAAAATGAAAGTAGTTCTCCAAAAAATCGAGGAGAAGTGAAAGACGGTATTCCCACCACAGTAGACGCATAGACTCCAATAACTACAAAGAGGACCGTTAGAACTAAGGTCGAACACAAAGAAGGTCAGGTCGTAAAGAGTACTACATGAGACGTATATTCAATTTATTCGTCCCACTGTTATATGTCGGAACTGCATGAGGAAAAGAATAAACCTTGGCCAGACAACAAGGTACAGGTCAAGATTGACAACGAAGGTCTGGACGTATGTCTAAAGAGTTCTCTGTCCAATTGTAGTTGGGGTGTGTTTACCTTCAATTTTTTAGACCGTTTATTATTACTTTTATTACCTTATATGTGTATATCTGGGTACTTGTTTCTGTTTCGATAGGTTGTCTTTATTTTATGTCATCTAACTGGACCGTTTGTTTCCTTTATTTTTTATTATAAATACTCAATTCTTCTTTTGAGTGACTTCGTGTTTGAACTTTTGATTTCATTCCACGGTTCACCCCCCATTTTGTTATTTTTGTTTTGATTTTAATTCAACTCTCCTTTCCTTACTTTCTTTTCTCTCTTTCTTAGCTATACGTTTCAATTTATTTCCATCTACTTCTTCTAAATATATACAATTTCTAAGTGACGTTCCCTTTTTCTTTTCATCCTTTTCGTTACCTTATTTACATCTTTTTCATACTTTCACTTTCTTTCAATTCAGTGAGTCAACACAGACTGAGAAACACTTTTTCATTTGTCCAAAATTTCTAATTTTAAATTTTCTCTCTTTTAATTCTCTTTTTTTTTCTTTTTTTTTGAGGTATCTTGACGTTTTCGTATTACATCTCCGTCTCCTAAATTGTTATTATTTGCACTGACTCCTTTTTTTTTTTTTTTCGAAATTCGAATTAATCTAAAGTATCACGGTTATTTTAACTGTTGATATTGTCTCCCCCGTTTTTCTCTTTTTTTCTTATTTTTTAGGTTTTCTTGGATGTCTTGTTCAGTTTTGTATTCTTATTATTTACGAAAAGAACTCAGTGACGACAGTCTTAGGAAAGGGAGCGACCCTCAGTGTCTGGAGGAGTGGAGGAATCTTACGGGACGTTGTGACACGACTAGAGACCTGGACGACACATCCATCGAGTCTAACATTAGACCAGGACGAGGACACACAAGAACGGAGGTTACAGGTGTCGAAGTCAAGATCACGTAAAAGAAAATACCCTCGAGAGTTACTGGAAAATATATAAGGTATCTGTCTCAGACGGATCAACTAACACATCTAAATTAGACGTCGAACATGTCGACCACCCTTCCAAAACCCAGAAGAAGGAATCGGTGTGACGGGAACCCAAAGTTAACACCAAAACAAAGGTGGAGATGTACACCCAGTGGGTGACCCCAAAAGAGAACTCCGACGGTACCTCATGAACCCAAACAGGAACACTCCCGGTTCACACCTTCACCACTTCGACAAACCCAGTGTCCAAGACCGTCGTGGTCTATGAGTCCCCTCAACCATAGATCCCGTCGTCCTTTATATCACGAGATCCTCCCATACTGTTGGTCATAACCAGTTATACGAGGTCATAAGAATGGACCTCTTTGGGAGAGGGACTGTCTCTTGGGACCGTTCGGTGTCAGATGTCCCAACGTTCCTCAGTCTACACTGGTTTAGCTGGGACTCGTGTATTTATGTTCTGAAAAAAAACGGACACCGTCGAGACGGGGTCACTCTCAACTCGTACCTCCACCGTGTCGATGAACCGAACGTCCCTGGGAACACCATGGTTCACACGTCCCTGTACCTGACGGAGGTGACGTCCTCAATACCGAGATAGTCTCAGAAAAAAACTCGGAGAACATCGACCGCTAGTCTTCCGGAGAAACCAGTTAGAAAGAAATATCGAGGTGGGGGTAAATCCGTGAATCTCACAAGGGAACGGACTCAGTTAGAGATAAAAAGTCCCTCAGTCCGTGTATCTCCCCTGGGGGACCGACCCCAGGATGAGACATCTAACCGTGTAGTCCGTGAATTTCCCCGTGGGACCCACCCCAAGATGAGACTTCAAGTCACGCAGTCCGTAAACTACTCGGTCAGAGAGGTAACAAATCGACGGTTACGACCGTACACCCTTCTCTCTCCGATACCACTACCGAGGTGTAGAACGGGTACTGAGTCGTCATAGTGGAACGAAGGTACCGACGGACCGAAAGTGGCGACTGTAAAGGGTGGTACTACGGGAGGAAGTGTAGGGAAGTTAGACGGAGAGGTGTCAGTGATCGTCGGGAGTGGGACCCTAACGAGGTGTCAGGAATTTGAGGTGGAGGGTCGGTGGCGTTGAAGGTGTCCTGGTCGTAAGGACAGGTTCCATAATACCGACACCGTTCCTGACGGACTAAGAGTAAGGTAAATCCGACGGGGTCTAGTCGACAAAGTGAGTCGGAATTTACAAAGAGGAAACTGAGTCTGTTAACGGGGTTATACCCCTAACCTGTGGACGAAGTTAAGGGGGTGGGTGGCTCCCGTCCAGGTCAGAATAATTCTGAGGACAAAAGGGTGGAGTAAGGAAACAGGATGGTTCGAAACGTACCAAAATGTATAAGGAAAGACGACCAGTCCATGAAGACAGATGAGAGTCGACCACAAGGTGTATGTGAAGACACAGACTTCTACGTTAGGACTACATAGACACCTCTCTCTGTATGAGGTGTAGGTGGATGATGAGGTGGTAGAACAAAATATACGGGACAATAAATTTAAAAAGGAAACTGAGTATCGTTAGTGTAATTAAATTTATCAATTAAATAAACACAGGGGTCAGATATGATAGAAATAAACATACAAACGGAACACTAAATTGATAATGAAGATACACAAAAAAAAAAAAATAATATTCGACTAAATCGGTTTAGAGTGACAGTATAATAAAACAGATTCAATAAGTAATAAAATAAGTTTTCGGGGAACCCTGTATCCTCCTTTGAGCTAAATACTCTTTAAGACATAATACATCCACTAATTAAAATCAGTAAAATACTAATAGAAAAAGATAGAATAAGATTATTAAGACTTTTAACTATCTTTTTAGTCTAAGTCTTTATATTTTGAAGGTCACTTATAACAGTAGTATAAATATTCAGGATAAACTAAAATCAGTATTTTACAAAACACAATACTGTCACCTTAAGTCATCAATCATCATGAATCAACTTTAAACTCTTGGACTTAACACCGTCCATGGGACTCTTTCGGGAAAGTTGAGTTTTAATTAATATTTACCAAAATTATTATTATTGGTTTGTTTATATGGGTTAAGTTGTGACACCTTAATCTGTAGAACCAAGTCAGAAAAATAAAACACTGATATACTACTGATGGGTAACCATACGTACGACTCCTATGACGGGTCAGACAATCTTTATGTGGAAACGACTGAAAAGAGTCAGAAAGGTTTGAAGTATATTTTCAGAGATACAGAAACGGAAGTCTACAAATTTTTACAGTAAATATGTGTACTTTACTTACGACCCAAAAATGACGAGTTTCTGTCCCAAAAATGTCGAGTTTCTGAAAAGGAATATAAACCTTACATCTCATTATGACTCACCTCTTCCGTTGCCGTAGGGTGAGGTCATGAGAACGGACCTTTTAGGGTATCTGTCTCCTTGGACCATCCGATGTCAGGTACCCCAGCGATTCTCAGTCTGTGCTGACTCGCTGAAGTGAAAGAGAAAAGTGAAAGTACGTAACTTCTTCCTTTACCGTTGGGTGAGGTCGCAAGAACGGTCCTCTTAGGGTCCCTGCCCCCTCGGACCACCCGACGACAGATACCCCAGCGTGTCTCAGTCTGTGCTGACTTCGTTGAATCGTCGTCGTCGTCGTCGTCGTCATGACTTCATTCCCAACAACATTAATTGTTCCCAATACACATTTGAAAACTGTCACTACCAATTAAGGTAATATAAATAACGTCAATACAAAATATTTTGTACTTTGACATGGGAAATGTACACCCTTTAAATAAGTTAATATAGTTAATATAGAGTTTCACTTTCACTTTAGCGAGTCAGTACAGACTGAGAATCGCTGGGGTACCTGACATCGGGTGGTCCGAGGAGGTAGGTGCCCTAAAAGGTCCGTTCTCATGACCTCACTCAACGGTAACGGAAGAGGTCCCCGTAGAAGGGCTGGGTCCCTAACTTGGGTCCAGAGGGTGTAACGTCCGTCTGCGAAAATGGCAGATTCGGTGGTCTCTTCAGGTAAATATAGAGTTATGTTAATATATATATATATAAGATCGTCAAAAACATATTATTCAACTAATAAGTATCTATTTATATATATCTGGTAAGATAGTAGATCTATATAGAGATAGATAGACGAGTAGATCGATAGCAGATAGTAGATCTCTTTCTGTTTTCTTGATCTTATCAATTTTGTAAAATTTTACTTTATTTTCCAATCACTTGCAGGTAATTGGATTAAAGTCTTGAAGGATATTTCGATGTTGTCTTGTAAATACCGTCACCACTTTACTATCTGTATATGAAGTGATAATCTTAGAAATGACGTTATATAACAATCGACATACAGACACACATGTGTATATAAACACACGTATCTATACCTACAATATTAAAAAAGATTCTTTATTACGAACAAGGTAAGGAGTTTATAAAGGAATTTTTACCTTGTTCACAGACATTATCATTGATAATAAGAATACTGAGAAAGGAACCTCTTTTCTTTACCGAAAAAGACTAGTTGATCTTTGACTGGTACGTATCCGGTTTTAAAGTAGGAGAGACCCCTATCTCGACGAATGTCCTGTGTCGGTAGAAGACATGTTGAGGACCCCGTCCCAGGGTGGAACTGTCCGTATAGAAATGGATCATAATGAATTCTGACCTAACCACCCATTTAAATTAACTGTTAATTACGAGAAATTGTAGATCGAAAATTGACATTACTTCTAATATAAAACTAGAGAAGAAACTAAAATAGAATACGTCACCCATATTTTGAGTCTAACTGTTTATCTTATGACAAACACACACACACACACAGGAAAATATCTTGGTTTGCAAAATAGGAGATCGAACAACTAGATGTTTATTCTTTGGTCAAGATTTCCGTCCCGTAAATCGACCCTGGTTTCTTAACGTTAAACCTTATACGTCTAAACCCAGGGGACTGATGTCCTCTCTTTGAGTCCCAAAACTACTCATTTTCTCTCCTTCTACTCCATTCAACAAAAATTCTTCTCAAGTAACCATGTTCTACTCCACTTCACAACTAACCATTTTCTCCTCTCTTTCGATCTAAACATAAAGTACCTAACCAGTCCACTACCCCAGTAATCTATTTTTCAAGTAAAAATAGTCAGGAAATTTGTCCTTTAAGAATAACCACTGAAAAACCTTACAACCATTAAACCAGAGTAGTGTTCGTTCAAGAAGGTTGACACGAGAAACATTACTATTGAAACCATCGAATTCAAGGACCCAATCTTGTTTCATCAGTGGCGTAATTGTAAAAACAAGTAAACAAAAAATTCTTGGTGGTTACGATTATGTAATTGATGCTCAAGAGTTTTCGAATCCAGTTACCTATCATGGGAGAATAAGAAAGTTCCCTTCGTGGTAAACGATAAAAAGTCAATACAAGGATACACTAGAAGAATATAGTCGATATTATGACGAGTTTCTTAAAAGTTCTAAATAACCATTGAGTCAAAACACACTTTATGTGTCACAGTATAAAGAAATAAGACAGGAAGAGGTTACGAGTTCGAAGAATTTAAAGTTCTCTAGAACCACAAGTCTCTCATTCTTGAGGTGGAGACGGACGAACATCAAAGACTTAATCGTCTTTCACACAGTTTTTATACATAAATAAAAAGTTCCAAGTACAGGAAGGATGTCCCGTAGATTAGTATATGTAAAAGTTATTGACTATATCGATAACATTTTAAGAAGTTCGATCTCTTGATTTTATTCAAGATTCTTCCTTAAATCTAAAATTATTTAAACGTAAACGGAGTTTTTGTCAACTCGTAATTGAAGTCAAGGACGGTCTGTCGTCTATGAATTATGTAAACAAGGTCGAAATCGTAATAACCCTTGTATTCATCTCGTTTCTACAACAAATCTGAACTTTATTTCCAGTTTTCTTTTGGTATTGTGTTCTTAGTATTTTAATGAGAGTTTAAATTCAATGAGTGTATTTACGAATCAAAACATGTAAAAAGTGTACGTATTAGAATCTACTTTCTTTCATTAAAATACAATATATTTTCTTTATGTATATAAATAGAGATGTATCTTCTCTATACTTTTAGGATCATAATTACCTTTCTTGATTGGTCTGAAGTATCACCTAGACAAAGAAATTCGAGATCGGAAACAGGAGATGTCGATTAACGAAGGACGAGTCAGAACCATTGTTACGTACATCCATAAAATTAATATCTTTCCTGACACCGAATATCAACTTTGTATATATTATCTATATATTTTCCAACAAGAAATCCTACAATCAGGTGGTGGAAGAACCAAACTACCAAAAGATTCATTTCAGTGATAAGGAACAGGATCGTGGAACAGAGAGTTGAACTACCGGACAGTACCTCCCTCGTCATCTTAGAACCTGGGTCAATAAGACCACTCTATGTCAATTCTATTCTTGATTTTATACTGGGGTCTTTTGTATAACTGTACTTCTTTTAATTTTGTAGTCGGTCATTCGTCACAGTTATACCAGAAAAAGGAATTTCATGTGTGAATTTTAAGATAAAGAAACTACCATGAAAAGTATTATGAACTATCGAAAATAAAGAGAGGTGTACCATTTTCGCTTACCGTAAAGTGTAGTAATCGTGAGTCAGACTTAATTATAAAAGGTAATAATAAGAAAAACGAAAAATAACGGTTACAAAGGTATATCTTAATGTATTTTACGTCACTATAAGAAACTTATTTGTGTCGTTAGTGTTCGAAGAATTCTATCCTTCCCAAGTTGTAATGACGTTCCAAAGTCACGTCTTGACGGAATCTTTTATAAAGAGTATTCTTAACTAGATGAAATTCACTAATCTAGATTAGTAGGTCCTCCGAGAAGAAATCCTTCGGGTAAAAAATAGTCGTCCAATTTGATCAGTCTTTAACCAGAGGGCATTTGACTTGATTAGAACTTTCTCTGAAAGTTAGGATAATGACCGTATCTTCTAAAAGATGAAAAAAAAAAANAAAGAGAAAAAAAAAAAAAAAAAACAGGTTAAGAGTAGATCTAGACTAGGTCTTGACGTGTCTTAGGAGATAAAAGGAACTTTTCTTAAGATGAAAAAACCTGTCCCTAAATTCATCACATCTTTCCGTTTTTATTTTGAAGATCCGCAATATAGTTATTGGAAAGATATTCAATTACTGTTTTACGTTCCGTGACCAACTATAATAAAGAAGTGTCAATGAATCATGTGTTAAAAAGATTTTCCTGAGTGAAAGTGAATATAGAGTAAAACAGAAGTACTGACCGAGATGAGGGTCATAGTATCCCTGTGGACCTTTTGTTCCTCTTGTGTAAATCTACTAGCCGTTGGTAACTTTACAATTCGGTAGTATAAACATAACAGGTGTTAAGTCCTTTATTGTTAGGTGTCATTGGGACACCTATGAACACACACTATACCTCCCGTACGTCCACCTCCATTTCTTCTCCATTCTAATTTCTTATTCAGAAAAGATTCATATACGTAAATTTTTTCTAAGTATATAGATAAGAAAAGTAATGACTAGAAAGGTCTTAGGATTTGTTTTATTTTCCTCGATATTGGAGTGAGACTAAAGATTCAAAACTATTAGATATAACCACTCTAAATAACGAAATATTTATATATCATTATTCTTCTCTTTCATTTAAAAGGTTCATGTAACCCTTTTAAGGAATTTATTCACAGAAAGAATTTGTCTAACGGTTTTAATTTTAATCGAAGGTGACTAATGTAATGTACTTCAACTAAGTATATATAAAATTATCCGAGTTTGTCTATCAGGGTATTTTAATATAATAGGACACAAGAGAACTGTTATAATGTGTGTGTGTGTGTGTGTGTGTGTGTGTGTATGTGTGTCTGAACAAACCATAAACCCTCTTTTAATTACGTCCCTTGGGTTTCTCGTACAACAACGATAAAACCTATAAAGGAAGACAGGGCTATAATCACGGTTGAGTTTTGGTGATCTTTTATAACGTTAGGAAACTCCGTCTCTGAGACAAAAACAAAACTAAAATAGTCATGTGGAAAGTGATTATTGATACTTTATAAATATCGTCATAAAAATAAGTTTAATCGACTCCCCCTTTATAAAGATTATCCTGTAAAAAACATATCCGTCGTAACGAAAAATGGTCTTTGGAAGGACCTTTGATTCAGTAATATACTTGACGGTACTTGTTTCCTCTTAAAAGAGACTTCTACTTATACCAATATTTATAAAACCTGATTCCTCCGAGTCTGTCATTTTTTAGTCGGACGTTACGTCTGACCCAAACTAGGGACCCAACCCTTCTAGACGACCTCATACTTTACCGTTGGGTGAGGTCATAAGAACGGATCTCTTAGGGGACCTGTCACCTCGGACCGTCCGATGTCAGGTAACCCATAGTTTCTCAGTCTGTATGGACTTCGTTAAATAGTACGTTTATTACTTAGATTTAGGTCATTTACTTGAATCTATAATTAAAATTTTATTATATGTGATCAAGATAATTTACTTGGTGTGTCTAATTATAGTTGAAGTTACAGGATATCTGCTGTAGTAAATGTTATTTTTTTGGAGATAATAAATTATATACATTATATACTATTGTGACTTGATCACAATAGTATAATGAGATCTGTCTTATTTATGAGTTATATATAGAGAAATTTTTTAATTAAATAAAATTAACCTCCGATTAATGTTATAACATCACCAAAAACGGTATGTAGTTGTACTTAGTCGGAGTCGACGTGTACACAAGGGGTAGGTCTTGGGGGGAGGGTGGAGGGAGAGGTAGCGTTGGGGTCCCAGTAGGGTCACGCGGTCGGGACTCGTAGGACAGAGTACGTAACTTGGACCTGACCGCTAGGTGAAGTGTATGCTATTATATGTGCAAAGTTACGATGGGAGAGTTTAATAGGGTGGGAACGGGAGAGGGTGTCAGGTTTTCTGACAAGAAATGTAGACACAGAGAAAACGAGAGAACGTATACCACAGTAGTAATGGGAGAAAGATTTAAGGTATATGTACGTAATCATATAGTATAACCAATGAGGAACCTTCCTTTCAATACTGGTTAGATCTATCGTATAGGTTTTCGTCTCTGTAATGAAACGGTCGTTTCCAGGTAGATCAGTTCCGATACCAAAAAGGTCACCAGTACATCCCTACATTCTCAACCTGACACTCCTTTCGACTCACGGCTTCTTAACTACGAAAACTTGACACCACAACTCCTGAGAACTCTCAGGGAACCTGACGTTCCTCCAGGTTGGTCAGGTAGGATTTCCTATAGTCAGGACCCATAAGTAACCTTCCTGACTACGATTTCGACTTTGAGGTTATGAAACCGGTGAAGTACGTTTCTCAACTGAGTAACCTTTTCTGGGACTAAGACCCTCCTTAACCCCCGTCCTCCTCTTCCCCTGCTGTCTCCTACTCTACCGACCTACCGTAGTACCTGAGCTACCTGCACTCAGACTCACTTGAGGCCCTCAACCACTACCTGTCCCTCCGGACCGCACGACACTAAGTACCCCAGCGTTTCTCAGCCTGTGCTGACTCGCTGACTTGACTTGACTATGCCTTGACATATTATCCGAGGTCAAAGTAGGTGGAGTAATCTTAACTAAGTTTACGTAAGAAAAATTACCGACTCATTATAAGGTAACACATATACATGGTGTCAAAAGAGTAGGCAAGTAGACGGCTACCTGTAGATCCAACGAAGGTACAGGACTGATAACAATTGACACGTCGTTACTTGTAACCCTATGTACAGAGAGAAAGTTAAGACCAAAGGAGTCACACATACGGGTCGTCACCCTAACGACACAACATGCCGTCAAGATAAAGGTCAAAACATTCCTTAGAGGTGTGACAAGAGGTATCACTGACATAATCAAACGTAAGGGTAGTTGTCACATTCTTCCAGGGAACAAGAGACGTGGGAGAGGTCGTAAATAACAAACAACTGAAAAACTATCGTCGGTAAGACTGACTGTACTCTACCATTGAGTAACACCAAAACTAAACGTAAAGAGACTATTACTCACTATAACTCGTAGAAAAGTACACAAACAATCGGTAGACATACAGAAGAAACCCCTTTACGGACAAATCCGGGTGAAAAACCCCAGGTAAAAACCTAACCCAATAAATGAAAAGACCTCAACTCGACGTACTCGACGAACGTATAAAAACTCTAATTAAGAAACAGTCAACGAAGTAAACGATAATAAAAGAGGGCAAGACTTCCGACAGAAAAGTGGAAAGAATATCAAAGGAAGTAACACGTTTTCGAAAATTCAAAGTAATCCAGGGTAAACAAATAAAAACGAAAATAAAGGTAATGAGACTCTCCACCCAGTATCTCCGAGTACGATACTAAAAACAGTCTCTCACAAAACGGATACAAAAGGAGATCCTCAAAATATCAAAGACCAGAATGTAAATCTAGAAATTAAGTAAAACTCAAATAAAAACACATACCACAATCTTTCACAAGATCAAAGTAAAAAATTGTTCACCAACTGGTCAAAAGGGTCGTGGGGAACAATTTCTCTAACAGAAATGAGGTAACATATAAGAACGGAGGAAACAGTTTCTATTCCACAGGTATCCACACACCTAAACAGAGACCCGAAAGATAAAACAAGGTAACTAGATATAAGACAGAAACACGGTCATGGTATGATAGAACTACTGACACCGAAACATCATATCGGACTTCAGTCCGTCCAATTAAAAAAGTCAAGGTAAGAAGAAAGAGTTCTAACGAAACCGATAAGCTCCCAAAAACATAAAGGTATGTTTAACACTTCAATAAACAAGATCAAAAGACTTTTTATGGTAAACATCGAATTATCCCTAACGTAACTTAGATATCTAACGAAACTTATCATATGAATAAAAGTGATATAACTAAGAAGACTAGGTACTGGTACCATATAAAGAAGTAGATAAACACAGTAGAAACTAAAGAAAGTAGTCACAAAATATTAAAAGATATATATCCAGAAAACAAAGAAATCCATCTATATAGGGATTCATAAAATAAGAAAAGTAACGTTACCACTTACCTTAACAAAGGAATGAAAGAGAAAGACAAAAGAGTAACAATCACATATCCTTACGTTCCCTAAAGAGACACAATTAAAATATAGGACGTTGAAATGATATAAGTAACTAATCGAGATCATTAAAAGACCATCACAGAAACATCTCCCAAAAGATACACCTCCTAGTACAGTAGACGTTTGTGACTCTCCAAATGAAGAAAAAAAAAAGGTTAGACCTAAGGAAAAAGGTAAAAGAAGAGACTGACGACATCACTTTTGAAGGTTTTGATACAACTCATCATCACCACTCTCACCCGTGGGACAGAACAAGGACTGAAATCCTCTTTAAAGTCAAAAAGTGGTAACTCCTATTACAAACGATCCAAATAGTATACACCGAAAATAATACAATTCCAAGTCAAGTCAAGTCAAGTCAAGTCAGTGAGTCAGTACGTATACGAAGAAGATAAGGACGAAAGACCTCCCAAAAAAAAATAGTATTTACCTACACCTTAAAACACTTTCTAAAAGAGACGTAGATAACTCTATTAGTATACAAAAAATAGAAAGTCAAACAATTACACCACATAGTGTAACTAACTAAAACTATAACTTCTTAGGAACGTAGGGACCCTATTTCAGGTGAACCAGTACTAAATACTAGAAAAACTATACAACAATCTAAGACAAACGATCTTAAAACAATTCCTAAAAACGTAAATAGAAGGAGTCACTATAACTGGACATCAAAGGAAAAAACACCTTAGAAACAGACCAGAACCATAATCCAACTACTACCGGAGTATCTTACTCAAACCTTGAAATCGAAGGAGACGTTAAAAGACCTTCTCAAACTCATCCTATCCACAATCGAGAAGAGATTTAAAAACCATCTTAAGTCGACACTTCGGTAGACCAGGGCCCGAAAACAAACGACCTGCAAAAGACTAATGTCAAAACTAAAGGTACGAAAACTATCTAGACAATTCTATAAGGTAAAGAAGGACCAATACTTTTCAAACCCTTTCAATATGAAAAGATTCTTAAACAGTTAAAGAAGGTTTAACAGGTAAAATAACCGTACATCAACGGTTATCATCAGAGAATACTAGGAAACATAAAGCACAACAGACAACACAAAAGATGTAAAAGTAAAGATTAAAATAATTAAACTAAAAAGAGGGAAACAAAGAACTACTCAGACCGATTACCAAACAGATAAAATAACTAGAAGAGTTTCTCGGTCGAAAACCGAAACAACTAAAAACGATACCAGAGGAAACAAAGAAAAAGTAAATAAAGACGAGATTAAAAATACTAAAGAAAGGAAGATTATTGGGACCCGAAGAAGTGCAGAAGGAAAAGACCAACGAAATCCCTATCTCAATCCAATAAACAAACTGAAAAGAGAACAAAAAAACTCCATTCGAACATAACGATACTTGGAAGGGGAATCGTAACGAAAATGACTCAGGGTATCCAAAACCCAACAAAACAAAGTAAAAGTAAACAAAGATACGGATAAAACTAAAGAAAAGAAGACACACTAAACAACCAATAAGTCTTCACACAAAAAATCGGAGGTATACAAACATAAAAATTATCAAAAAAGGGACATCAAATATAGATTAAAATGGTGTAATACTAGTCTTTTCTACGAACCTTACTAAAGTCATAAAAACTTGAATGATTCCGATCTGAATACCGGGTCCTACACAAGATAGGACCTCTTCCAAAGTACACGTGAACTCTTTTACCACTTTAAGTAACAAAACCCCACTTTACAGGAAATCTATAGTTAATCCAGATTGAGCAGGTAACATAGTAAATTTTAAACACAAAGGAACGATTAAAAGACAAATCGACTAGATAGGTATCCACACTCACCTCATAATTTCAGAGGGTGATAATAACACAATGACAATTAAAGGGGAAAGTATGAACATTCGTAAACGGAATGTATAACACCACGAGGAGACAACCCACGTATATATAAATATTAACAATATAGAAGAAGAACCTAACTAGGAAACCAGTAATACATCATAGGAAGAAACAGAGAAAAGTACTGGAAATAAAGTCAGATAAAATAGACTATACTCATAACAATGAGGACGAAAGAAAACCAGGGGTAAACACACTTTATAGAAAAAATTCGGGAAGTGAGAGTCACAGTTCTCTGTGACATACACAGAGAACAAAACTTCACCCAGAGAACATCCGTCGTATATCACCAGAACAAAAACATAGGTAAGTCAGTCAGAAACAGAAAACCAACCCCGTAAGTTGGGTAAATGTAAATTTCTTTAATAACTATTCAAACTGGGGTAACGGTAAATGAAACAACAAAACCCAAGCTCAAATATTTATAAAAGACACAAATGACAGAGCTCTTCTAGGAAATCGTAAAAAACTTCTCTGCCAAACCACCACGACTTAAGAGACTCGAAAAGAACGGACATTTCGAAAACTAAAGAGGAAGTATAAACTTACTCTAGGAACGACCCATGTCATTAGACCCGACATTCAAAAAGAGAAAGTACTGAAATTCATACAGGACGGTAAGGGAAGACCGGACTTCTCAAAGATAACTTTCTAGTCGATAATAGGAATACCCTTAGGGGAATACTCAATAAACAACAAAAAAAAAAAGGGAACGACGAAAATTATAAAAAAGAAACACAAACTAGAAACAATTAAACTAATTATACACAGAACCCCACAAAGTAGAACCCAAATAGGACAAACCCTGAGAGACCCAAAGAACCTGAACCCACCGATAAAGGAAGAGGTAAAATCCCTTCAAAAGTTGATAATAGAGGAGTTCATAAAAGAGTACCGGAAAGAAAAACAGAAGAAGAGACCCCGAGGATACTAAGCTTACAACCCCCTAAACTGTAACAGGGTCTCCAGACTCCAACAGGAGTAAAGAAAAGTAAGAAAAAAGGAGAGACGAACTAAATAAAGGTGGCAAGATAGAAGGTGGAGTGAAATAGAAGACGGAGTCAATAAGATAACAACCAAGGGACATCTCACAAAAAATAGAGTAAATAATGTAATAAGTAATAACTAACCGAGAAAAAATAAAGAAGAACCAGGAACAATTTGTGAAGAATTTATAAGAGTTAAGAACAGAGGTCTGAAATAGACGATGAGGTAAACCAAAAGTTCTAAAATCTAGTAAAAATCATAGTAATAAGACTTAAGAAAAAGTCAATCTGAGGGATCGAGGAAGAGAAAATAAACCAAACCACCCGTAAATAGTACAAGGAAATGAACGACTTATAAAGAGACGGAAAAGTAGAACAAATCTGATGACACAAACCCCACCGGAAAGCCATACGACCTTCAAACACCAAGGAGAAATATCACCTCCAAGGAGGGACACCCACCTCAACCTGCTCACCGAACAGTTCCAAGGGACCAATCCCTTCGAACACAACCACAAGACCACTCACCTCGTCCTAGAGAAGAGAGAACTCACATTACTTCACAGGTCATCACTCAAAACTACACAAACACCCGAACCACACTGAAACCCGTCGAACATATAATTACGAGTCCCGATACAAGGATACAACGACCTCTTAATCGTACCATACAAAACGAGACCTTGAACAACCGAGAACCCACCTCGAACCAAAGTCACATCCATACCTCAGAAAACCTACTCGAGAACAACCAATTACAAGGGACCTCAGTCCTCAAAAGAGAACAAGAGCAAAACCTAAACTCGGAGAACGGAGACCAAAAGTCAGAATAAGAATGTCATCGGAGTTCTGAAGAGGTAGGTATGGTGTAACTACTATTTTGTAGATCCAATTACCTCTTTTCTAAGGTATCACTCACTGTGGGTCTCTCCAAACGTCTCAATGTACCTCTTCTCTTCTCCCTCCTCCCTCTATCTCCACCGGTCCTCCTTTTAGTCCCCTCAGTTTTCCTCTCTCTGTCTAGATTGGTCATTAGTCAAGGGATTCACAAGAGACGTCGGGTCTTATGGATCTCTCTAAGTGTCGTAACCCATCTCTTCTCTTCCCCTCCCTCCTTTATCTCCACTGGACCCCCTCTTTTTCCTCTCAGTTTTCCCTCTCTCCCGTTAGTTCGGTCATCAGTGTGAGGATTCATTTTTACCCATGACTTCTAACCTAAGACTTTCCATGTTTTAACTATTGTTTATGGTTTTTCGTTTCTAATTTTTAGATCTCCAATCTAAGAGTTTTTATGTTACAATTTTTTTTAGTGTTTTAATATTTTTCATATATACTTAAAAATTTTTTTATCCCAGAAAAAAACGTTGCATTATAATCCAATATTTTTACTTTTAATTTCCTTATTATTTCCTGAATTTTTATTTTTTCTAATTTTTATACTATTATCATTTTATATAGATTCTCAAAAAGACCTCGACAGTGACCGTCACACTCCAGTCAAGTCAAAGTCTATCAAGGAACAAGGTCGAATATGAAGAAGAACTCCAAGGAAGGTTACATCAACCACGATTCATGTCCCAAAATTAGACAACGTAGACAATTAAGGTTTTACCAAGGGAGACAAATAAAAACGAAGAAGACAGACGTTCAGAGAAGTCACAGATTAAAGACAGGACTGTGTTCCCACGTCTCCACCAGTGAATAAATCCGAATGAACAAATCAACACGACACCCCTCCCTCTTTGTGACGTTTGTTATAGTGACCGTACACACCCTCACGAGAGTCACAGACCCGGTGTGACGTAAACGGTGGTGAGTACCGCACACACGAAAAACCAGATGTGACGAATTCGAGGTCTAACGAGACGTCCCCTTCAAAGATTTCACCCGGGACCCAATACACGTTAAGGGTCCAGATTCGACGAGTCCAAGTCCAAGAACCCATGAGGTGTTTCCGTGTCTGAGGTAACCCGGACACAAAACACGGGAAGGGTCCAAGTTCGTCGAGTCCACTGGTCCACGAACCGTTCACGTGAGATGGAACCACCCTGCCACACAGAATAGTGGAGGGAGCAGCGTCGGTGACCCAAAGGACCCACGTGTCACCCTCACGGCAGAATCCACACGGTACACAGAGGAGGTCCCTCGACTAGAGACCGACACTGGGAGGACCACCTACAGTCAGTAGGTACTGGGGTCCTTCTGAACCAATCGTTGACCCTCGGACGAACGTCAGGAAACAAGACACTCACCCGGTTCGTCACGGAATCCAATCTCGAAAAACACCCTTTCAAGAGAGAGAAAGAAAGAAAAAAAAAAAAAAAAGACAGATAGGGTGTCAAACCCAACGATAGAGTACAATCGAAGGAGTCTAACAGGAGTCCCGTAAGTCAGGACTAGGAATGGGATTCGTAACGTCGGACGCGGAGGGACAAGTCGGGGGTAAACGACCACCCCCTGTGCTCACGGACCCGATGAAGAGGTGNAAAAAAAAAAAAAAAAGACAGATAGGGTGTCAAACCCAACGATAGAGTACAATCGAAGGAGTCTAACAGGAGTCCCGTAAGTCCGGACTAGGAATGGGATTCGTAACGTCGGACGCGGAGGGACAAGTCGGGGGTAAACGACCACCCCCTGTGCTCACGGACCCGATGAAGAGGTGACCCTCAACACCAATTCACATATTGGACACCCAAAATAAATAATTAAAAAAGGAGGACCAATACAACGGGAGACTCTAAGATTTTGAGGGTTGTCTGAGAGGTCACTCTCCCAAAGGACCACAAACCTTTGAAGAGGAGGAAGTACTGAGGGAGGGACCCTACCCAGAGGTAGGGATTGAGAAAACAGAGAGAAAAACAGAAAATATAGAACAGGATGGAGGAAAGTTTCTGTTACCCGACGGAAAGACCCACGGACCACAGGAGGCGGTCGTAAGTCTTCAACAAAACACCTTAAACGAGTCAAAAGTTTACTAGAAGACTACTTAAACGTCCCCTCTTTAACCCGAAGGGTAGGGTAGGCAGACGGTAAAATCCTGGTGGAGGGTTATTTATAGAGAATTATCATAATTCTCTAAATTTCTTATGAAAACGGTAGAGTTCTAAATCTGTCTTAAGGTTCAACCAAAACCACTATTTAAAAATAATTTTAAGACAGGTTAATTCAGTCTTAACTACCAAAGTAAAAGATATCCACATAAACGAATCCAAGAAACTTGAATGTGTTATGTCGGTTAAATAGACGAGTGTCTAATGTGTGAAAAAACGTGAGTTGCGTACACTCGTGAACTGTTTTCTAGAAAAAAAAATTTTTAGGTTAGGTAAAAAATTTAACTACACAAATTTAATAAATGTAAATTATATTAAAACTGTTCTAAATTAAATCAAAATATTAAAATAAACAACGGATAAAAACAAGGAGAAAAGGAGAGAAGAGAAAGGGGAAAACTCTATAAACCTGTTAAAATTTGTAAGGGAAAATTAAACTGATAAAATGAAAACCAATGTAGAGAAATATATAAAAATTACCGTAGAAATATCCAATTTAATATTTATCAATTAGAAATGTCGGGTTAATCTCAGTTATAAGTAGAGAAGTTCATATTACGTCGTCAGACTCGGTAGTATGTCCAGAGATGGGAGAGGACTAATGGAGTATCAAAGAATGTATAATGTAGATGTTTGTGACTTTTAGGAAAGTTCGGTATAATATGTACTACGTAAATCGTGGGTTTATATAAAAATTTCTTAAGTTCTCTTCTCGCTGGATAATATAAATGGGTTTGTATAGTAACCCAAAAAGGAAACAAGAATTAAAAGTTCAAGGAAAGATCTCTGTAAAGGTAAAAACACACTTTGAAAGAAAAAATTTAAATAATAAAAAAGAAAAAAACCGTACTATTTCTGATCTCTAGAGAAGTTCTTTTAATCTCTGTCTTTCTTAATAAGGTACATTACTACTCGTGTTTTTTCATGTCTTTACCATTGCTGGATTGTCTACGTCTTCTCTAATTCTTCTTCACCGTTCTTATGTGTTTTCTTGATATGTTCCTTTCAAAATTACTGGTCCTATTGGTGTCAACACACCAGTGAATGGATCTCGACCTGAAGGACCTCACACTTCAGTTCACCCGGAATCCTTCGTAATGATGTTGTTTCGATCACCTTCACTACCTTAAGGTCGATTCGATAAAGTTTAAGATTTTCTACTACGATAATTTCACGATATGAGTTATACGGTCGTTTAAACCTTTTGAGTCGTCACCCGTGTCCTGTCCTTTTCTAGTCAAAAGTAAGGTTAGGGTTTATTCCCGTTACGGTTTTTTACAAGTTTGATGTCATGTTAACGGGAGTAAAGTGTACGGTAATTTCAATACTAGATTAGGAAGTTCGATCGGAAGTCGTTAAACACTTAACTTTTGAAGGTCTACAAGTTCTACCTAAATTTTCTCTGTCTTTGGTCTCTAGTTTACCGGTTGTAGGTAAACTAGTATCTCTTTCGTTCCCCTAAGGTCTTTTTGTAGATGAAGTGACTGATGTGATTTCGGAAACACCCCTAGTGTTGTTTGACCTTTTAATAATTTCCCTATTCTTATGGTCTGGTGAAATTAACAGAAGACTCTTTGGACATACGTCCAGTTCTTCTTTACCAATCTTGTCCTGTACCAAGTTTTAACCCTTTTCTCATACTGTTCCGACATATAACAGTGGAACGAATATATAGAATGTACGTCACATGTAGTACACTTTACGACCTATTGAGTGTTCGATCTTAGTTCTGGAGACCCTCTTTATAGTTGTTGGAATCTATACGTCTACTACGGTCAAATTACCGTCTTTCACTTCTCCTTGATTCTCGGACAACTACTTCCACTTTCTTCTCTCATTTTTAAGACCACATTTTGAGTTGTAGTATTTTCATTTCTAATACCGTAGGTCAGAGTAGTGAAGGACCGTTTATCTTCCCTTTTCTCACCTGTATCTTGTCTAAAAGAGAAGAACCCGAGGTTTTAGTGGCACCTAACACTAACGTCGGTACTTGAATTTTCTATAAACGAGAAACTTCGTTTCGATACTTTTTTAATCTGTCGTATAATTTTTCGTCTCTATAGTGAGAAGACTGTTTTTAGATATATCAATTTCGATACCAAAAACGTCATCAATACATACCTACACTCTCAACTTGGTATTTCTTCCGACTCGTGACTTCTTAACTACGAAAACTTGACACCACAACTTCTTCTGAGAACTCTCAGGGAAACTGACGTTCCTCAAGTTTGGTCAGTTAGGATTTCCTTTAGTTGAGACTCATGTGTAACCTTCCTGATAACGATTTAGACTTCGAGGTCATGAAACGGTGGATTCCCCTTCTTGACTGAGTAACCTTTTCTGGGACTAAGACCCTTTCTAACTTCCGTTTCCTCTTGCCTGTCGTCTCCTACCCTAATAATCTTTCATAGTGACTGAGTCACCTGTACTTAAACTCGTTTGAGACCTTCTGTCACTGTCTATCTCCTCCGACCGTACGACGTCAGGCACCCCAACGTCTAATCCTAGACTGAATTACTGACTTGTTTTTGTTTGCATACATATATACATAAAACCGATACGACCCAGAAGTAACGACTTACGTCCAAAAAAGATAAAAGTCAAGAGTCTGAAGAGTAAAGTCACCGAAGAGAACAACATCTCGTGTCCGAAATGTCGTCTGTCCGAAGTCATCGACACACCTGAGGCATAAACACCGTGTAGCTAAATCAACGGATCACCGTACACCTTAGAAGGGTCTGGTCCTAACTTGAGTTGGGACGTACCGTGACTATAGGATTTGATGACCTATTTGTCCCTTCGGAACGTTTGGAAAGAAATGGTTGACTCTCGTCTAGACGACCGTCTTTACAAGGGAATCGAAATAGAAGAGTCTCTTATAGAAAAACAGTAAAGTAAGTACTTTAAGTTAAAGTGATATATATCTTATAACGTAGTTTTCAAGGAAAATTAAAATCGGCAAAAGTTTATAAGATAGTGAAGAAAGTCCGGAGATATCAAAACGTTACCTTTAGGTATTAATGAGTTTAATGTCAAGGACACATCGTCGAAAGAGTCAAAACTTAAAAACTATAAAACCTAATCTATTAAGAAATAATACACACACACACACAAACACACACACACACACGAATACACACACACCACCCCACCCCTCCTTACCCCCGGACACGTAACATTCTACAATTTACCGTAGAGGTAGTCTATCCACTAAGTCTCAACACCCTCAACTTACTATAGGTAGAACGAAATGACACTTCTTCAACCTGACACAAATTTTAACCTTAGATTTCTTGAGATCAATTTATATATAGTATAAAGGAGAGAACCTTGTTCGAGTCAGGTGTTTTCCCAGATCTTTTAGTAGGACAGTGGTAACTACAAGGAAATTAGACAGTCTTCGACGGAGTTTTATTAATTCAAAAAACTCTCTCCTACCCCTTAGTTATTCTGAAAGGTTTACAAAACAAACTCGGTATTTTTTAGGTGTACTTCCACGGTCCGAGAAATTTACAATCCTCAAAACAACGGAGGAATTCTGTTAGGTATCCTCGAAAGGACGTCGACAGAGACAGAGATGGGACCACGGATTAGACCCCAACCTCTCAGCACACTTGTGAAGTCCAAGAGTCAGATGTTTTAGTTTAGTTGCACTTTATTGTTTTCGTAACCTTTTTCATAAGGTCTTTTTATAAACGTTGTTTTCGTGGACAATTTAAGAGATGTAAGTAAGTCAATTGAAGGAAACCCCATTGTGTAGATATAATGAACTAATGACGAATAAGTTTGTTTAGATTGAAATTTGTACGAACTGTAAAGGGTTCACATCTATTGTATACTCAACTTGAAAGTCAGTGTAAATACAAAAAGTCAAAGAGAACATAATTTGTAAACTGAGATTCGTCTAGTACAAATTCTCGTTTCTCTCTAAAAGAGTGTTACCCGAGGAAAAGACATGAAGAAAACAAATAAAATGACATTTACCTTTTTTATTTGTCTTTAGATCACAGTCATACTCGTTTTAAATTTTATACTATTTTTAAATTTTCAGCTATTACAATATAACAGATTTGTATTAGGTATTTGAGATGATTATACATACAAATGTCGATATCTTACAAATAATAGTCACATAAGATCTTAAAAAAGCAACAAACGATAACAATTATGTATCACTCTAAAGTTAAAGAATAGTACAGGGGATCCTTAGTGGTCTATCCCTAGTTCCTGTTCATCGTGTCACGGATTGTATGTTATCTGTGATTCATTTACTGTTTGGATGTAGTTATACTTAGTCAATTTACCCCTAATATAACTATAGTCGTTTTTATTCAAATCTTTATTATCTAGTATATGTAAATACTTTCGTAGGAGAGGACGAACAACGATACAGTGTAATCGAAACTACCTATGACTCTCCTTTAAAACTCCCATATTGGTGATGTCGACTCAACAATGTACTTAATGAGACGTTAAAGAGATAGTGACTAAATTTTAAACTGAAAATACTTTCATTCGAATCTATTTTTGTCAAGTCTATTTCTGTCTTAATGAACATGGGTTAAGTCCTTCACTTAAGAACGTCTTTGTTCATACGATATCACTTAATCGTCCTTCCAGCCAATTTAACACTTAATAATTATTTAGTCAAATAAATCGTTTACATAATTTTTGGACGTATACGAAATCTGTTTATTCTATATTGAAAGGGATCTCCTTGGATTAACAGTCCATTAATTTGTGTATTGACGTTAATTACCCTATTTGTGATTTCTTTGTTACTTATCTTACTAGGTAAAAGTAAAGTTTCCAGTACTTTTTAGAATGTTTATATTTGAAAGGTTGTCCCAGAAGTCACTCTATGTCTTCAAAAGATCCTTAAAGATACCATTCCCTCCTTTTATACCTCAAGTAAGGTCCATTATACAGTTTCTTTGTACTGTGTAAACTCCATAGTGTTTAACAAGTCACACAAGTTTCCTATTTGACGTCCTCCCCTTGTCCGTACCGGGTTTATTACTTCTAAACGACTATACGGTATGACCCCTTTTTTTTGTGTTGAGACTATCGAAGTATTTCTATTAAGAGTTTATAAATAGACGTCCAAACCTGAGACAGAACTAAAAGTCCACGTACAAAAGTTACCGAAAGGTTCGTATTTAAAGTTGACCCTGAGTAAGAGAGAGAGAGAGAAGGATATGGTCTAAAAAGGTTTAGTATTTGGTTGAGTGTACTACCGTTAACTTCTAAAATTGTCTAGTCCGAGAATAGTGTTTGTAAGTACATAAACACATACATAAGTCAAGTCGACGAGTCAGTACAGGTTGAGAAACGCTGGGGTATCTGACGTCGTGCGGTCCGAAGGGATAGTGGTTGAGGGTCTTGAACGAGTTTGAATCCAGGTAACTCAGACACTACTGTAGGGTGGCAGAGTAGGTGACAGTAGAGGAAGAGGAGAACGGAACTTAGAAAGGGTCTTCGTCCCATAAAGATTACTCAGTCAAGAAACGTAGTCCACCGGTTTCATAACCTTGAAGTCGAAATCGTAGTCAGGAAGGTTGCTTATAAGTCCTGATTAAAGGAAATCCTAACTGACCAAACTAGAGGAACGTCAGGTTCCCTGGGAGTTCTCAAAGAGGTTGTGGTGTCAAGTTTTCGTAGTCGAGAAACCGAGTCGAAAGAAATACCAGGTTTAGAGTGTAGGTATGTACTGATGGCCTTTTTTGGTATCGAAACTGATATACCTGGAAACAACCGTTCCATTACAGAGACGAAAAATCATACGACAGATCCAACCAGTATCGAAAAGAAGGTTCCTCGTTCGCAGAAAATTAAAGTACCGAAGTCAGTGGTAGACGTCACTAAAACCTCTGGAGGGGGTGATTTAATTTCAGAGAGTGACAAAGGGATAGATAAACGGTACTTCACTACCCTGGTACTAGAATCAACAGACTTACAACTCGAAGTTCGGTTGAAAAAGTGAGAGGAGAAAGTGAAAGTAGTTCTCCGAGAAATCAAGAAGAAGTGAAAGACGGTATTCACGTAACAGTAGACGTATAGACTCCAATAACTATAAAAAAGACCGTTAGAACTAAGGTCGAACACGAAGTAAGTCGGACCGTAAAACGTACTACAAGGTACGTATATTCAATTATTTGTCCCACTGTTATATACGAGAACTGCCTGAGGAAAAGGTTAAACCTTGGTCCATACATAATTATTGGATAAAACAACAATAAAAGTTCACAAGGTCGAAGTTTTTTTTATAAAACGTTGTATTAAAAGTATTTTAGAACCCAAACTTTTAGACACCCTCTCTTTATGATCCTCTGTCACCACTATTGTATAACCTAGTCCTTCCGTAAAGAGGGATCGTTACTATTCTAAATAAGATACTTTACTCAAAATTAAAATCTTTTCCCTTTGACCAATGTAGGAAAGTATCTTCGAAACCACCTGACAAGGTTTAGATTTCAAAGGTTCATATACTTACGAAGAGGAAGGAACTTTGGACCCGTTTGAAGAGATTGTTTTTCGTTCGTTTGTTTTTGTTTATTCCCTGTTAACATCTGAATCGGACTCAATGTTACCTAAATCCCGTCAAAGCTAATATAAGTCTTTGATTTAATACTTGGTATTCTCGTGCAACCTCAAGACAAAGATAACTTGTCACGGTGACACTACGATTGTATAAAAGGTTGTATTTTCAAAACAGGATTTTTACGATCTATCGAAAATAGTAGTCTATCTAATCTCCTTTCTCTATGACGGAGTAAAAACCATTAGGTACGACTCTCCTTTTATCTGTTTGAGTGGTCCAGAACACACTATCTCAGTACTTAAAAGTAGAAACGTGAACGTCACACCATGTCATCACATTTACAAACAACCTTTATTATTGAGATATTCTTTTAAAATAAAAGAACTTATATAAAACTTCTGTTCTTAGACTAATGAAGGTTTTTCAAATTTTACGATTTTAACTTTTTTATGTATACTTCATCAAAAGTCACCGTATACAACACAAAAGAATGTGAAGTGCCATAGAAAATTCTCTATTTTTCATTAATTTGATTTACAAAAGTCTCAAAAGTTATAAACAAAGTGAGGCATTGTACAAATTTTGATTGACGATATAAGAAAATATATGATTGGTAGATACTCTTACAAGACGTACAAGGTCTATGAAATACAGTGTCTTATTACTAAAATACTTCATTCGTTCTCTAAAAGTTATAAATCTAAAAAAATTATCCAAAACGAAAAGTACTTCGGTGTTATAAAAAACACATTTAATATTCAAAAGGAATACTAATCACATAATAACGATTACTAAAATTCAAACGTATTCATAATGGTAAAACTACTTAAAAAAGGTGTAATCTATATTAAACTCAACTTACTATTTAGAAACAAAACTAACATAAATCAAAACTTAGGGTCGGAAATAATTTATTTGATCCGTATTAAGTGAAAGAAAGATAATTTAGTAATAAAAGATCTAGTATTTCAGATACCAGTGATTTCGGTGTTGTAACAATAGAAATATTCAAAAAAAAAATTGGCAAAGTGTATTTCTTATAGACGAATTTGATAATGATCCACTCCTTACTGAAAACAAGTGAGAAGGGGGATTATGAGGAACATACATTACAACTAAATTGAATCAAACTAAATAGTAAAAATAATAACGACTAATTAATAAAAATAATAAAATATCAATACAATAGACAAGTCAAGTTAACTTAATAGTTTACGTTACTACCATAACTCAGACTTAACAATAGAACCGTTAACATTCACGTGTAAAATTGTAAATCGATCTTTTATGGTTCGTACCAGAATTATACATAAATTTTCTTCATAATATAGAGATAGATTGATATCATTTTAATTTCAATATATTATAAAATGTATATAGTCATACAAACTATAATTTTTTAATGGAATAATACTTAATATCTCGTTATCACGAGAATAAAGACATAACTATTAGTCGTTTTCTTCATTGTTCTTCTGACTCACTGAATGATTCACTGAACGAACAAATAGATTATCATTTGTTCAGTCTCTTTCTCAGTCAAAATTGTTTCGATTTTATTCTCGAGTATCCCGGTGTAACAATTCCTTTGAATTTCTTTAAATGTCTAACCTTCTTTTGATCCGTTATATGTGAAAATTCTTGATCTCTCGTAGATCAATGAGGGGAAGACTCTCTACTGTAATTGACTCAAGACTTTTTAATAACAGTACAGTGAGGCAACAATAACCTATATGCAAAAAAAGACTCTACTATCTATAAACCTGAAAATATACTTTAAAGGACTGACAATTAATAACCAAGTTTATGGTAATTCTGGACTTTGTCACCTTTGTCACAGTCTGAAATAAAAAAACCCGAGGTCTTAGTGACATCTACCACTGACGTCGGTACTTTAATTTTCTACGAATGAGGAACCTTCTTTTCACTACTGGTTGGATCTATCATATAAGTTTTCGTCTCTGTAATGAACCGGCTGATTCCAAGCAGATCAGTTCCGATACCAAAAAGGTCACCAGTCCATACCTACACTCTCAACCTGACACTTCTCCGACTCGCGGCTTCTTAACTACGAAAACTTGACACCACAACCTCTTCTGAGAACTCTCAGGGAACCTGATGTCCCTCTAGGTTGGTCAGGTAAGACTTCCTCTAGTTGGGACCCTAAAGAAACCTTCCTTACTACGATTTCGACTTCGAGGTTATGAAACCGGTGGAGTACGTTTCTCAACTGAGTAACCTTTTCTGAGACTACGACCCTCCCTAACCCCCGTCCTCCTCTTCCCCTGCTGTCTCCTACTCTACCGACCTACCGTAGTGACTGAACTACCTGCACTCAGACTCACTTGAGGCCCTCAACCACTACCTGTCCCTCCGGACCGCACGACACTAAGTACCCCAGCGTTTCTCAGCCTGTGCTAACTCGACTGAGTTGACTTCTGCGTACTTGGAATGGATGGGTCTCCATTTATTAGAGACATGTGAGACTCTTCACGAGGTAACCTTATTACAACGATACGATAGTGTTCTTGTTCATTCCTAAAGGTTGGTCAGTCGTCTGTCTAACATCCCCACTATAGGGTCTTCTCCGTTTCGACTCGACGGAAATTCCTTACTTCTCATCAAATTAATCCCCTTTTCTTTTACTTTACAGTAAGGGCTACTCTCTCTTGATGTTAACATTTTACTATCTTCATCTTTCTAATACTATAAATTTTTCAGATCTTGAACATCTGACTTTCGTGACTCATATCAATCGTTGTTGTTCTCTAATAGTCCTTGTCTCTGAAAGATAACAAATATGACATGTACGATCCGGAGTCGTATCAGGACACATTTCCCTCGACAGACTTCGTGAGAGACAAAGTATCCTCCGGTATAAGGTAAGTGAGTCGGGACTGAGACTTGGACAGTCCGACTCGTAGACTTGTTTCCCTTGGTTAAATATTCTGAATATTGGAAAAGTCTAAAAACATATATCGGAAAGACCTAGATACCTTTTAATTATCTAAGACACAGGAAAATAACTTTATTAATCAATCTTTAATAATGGTATATCTGAACGATCCCTTAATACTCATGTAACTAGTATATGTCTTTAAGATTCTGACTTTTATTTATCGTGTCATTCTTCTTACATTTACACGTATATTACCTCTTTCATTATACACTGGTGTCATTTTTTTTTTTTTTTTAAATTCACATAACATTCATTATTCGGTTTTCCTTATAAAAGATGGTATATCAGGATTTTTTGATTTCTACATTAAATGAAATATATTGATGATATAAGTAATTTAGAACTGTCGATTAATTTAAAGCTAATTTAGTATAATACCTATCTGAATCCAACCATGATGTTTTGAAAACTCACTCAGGCGAAGATTCTGTTGAGGTAAATTTTGAAACTATCAGTTAGGAATGAAGAAACCAAATTAATCAAAATTAATTAATCGATTAATCACATATTAATGACGTACCTGAAGTCTTTTAAGAAAAATCTTCTAAGTATATATAAAATGAGTTCTTAATTCGATAAACTGACAATCACCATATAAAAAGATTACTGGTCTTTTTAATATTGTGAGGTCCTCTCTTGACCATAAGTGTTACATGGATGATTTAATAAATTAACAATCGAATTTAATTAAAAGATCTACTGATATCCCGTAAAAAGGTTAAATATTTCTTTAGTTCCTGTTCCCTTTCGTTCGTTAACTGAGTTATAATTCGTTGTCTCCCAAAGATTCACCAGACTGAATTTCTATTACGAAAAGTCTAGTAAGACACCTCATAAAGTAACCATCTTTATTCGTAAACACGGGAATCTTTCTTTACGTGAAAATTGTACCACACCAAAAAGTTGAAAAACCCTTTCATAAATAGAAGTAAAACTCAATGAAGACTGTCTTAACTCGAGAAAGAAAGTCGACTTAAACTTTACGACTTAACTATAGTATCGATGTCATTATAAGACACACACACCCCACAGATTGTTATCATATACATTATTGAAGATTACAATAATTTTTTATACAATTTGCATTTGTGTACCCACTGAGAATTCCATTACGACGAGTGGAGACGGATACAAAATATGAGTACCACAATAATATTTTTATATGGGAACGGGTCCGTGGTGAGGTCTTGTAAATATAGGTTAAGGACTTTTTTTATTGGGTCCTTAGTCTTCAAAATTAACAGAACTACTAAATTACATAGTCGGTTTTGACTCTTATAGAAGAAAAGGTAGACTCAGACTCATTATAACAGGTTTTTGAATGTACTCTATTATTACATCCGTTAACCATTAAAGGAAAAAAAAAAAAAAACTCTTGAGTAACACAACACGTTGTCATTTAACTTTAAACTACCTCAATAGTAAACAATATTAGATAACCCAATGATCTCAGGGGACTTCCCCTTTTATAAAGTTTAACACAATGAATAGGTAGGTCATATACTGAAAGGTTTACTGAATACTTTAAAACAGTAAAATTTCGTTTAATTCACTGTCTGTTAAGTAAAGTAATACTATATCTGTAAAAGTTAACAAATTTAATATTCATACGTATCAATTTACTTAATAAAGATCGAAAAATTATGTAAATATCATACTTAGACTATATTATGTTTATATAAAATAATATATTGTAATAAAGTTTTTGTAATTAAAATTACCCATCAACTTAGATAACAATTTTTACGTATACATGAATGTTTGTCTTAAAATTCTTTACTACATACTTGTTAGAATAAAAGAGGGACGTCCCTTTTATTGTAGAAGGACACTTTTATGTGTTTACTTAATCCTTTTTGTTTATATTAACTTTCTCTTTTTTACTGATCCAGTCTAGACATTATTTACCTCTAGACATTATTTATCTAAACTTTAGTCTTACACCCAAATTCTTTTTCTTTCTCTAAACCTTAGAATAATCAAACGTATGTTTTAAATGTGTTTACATCTATTTCGTATAAACCTTAAGTGTTTCATTTAGTAAAAATAAGAATAAATACGTAAATTTTCAAGGATTTACCTCAAATTGAAGTTAAAATACTACGTTATAAATTATAGATATATCAAATGGTAATTATAAAAGGGTTTAAGTCATTCTCTATATTAAATTTTAAATTACTAAATGTCGGAGACTATAAGATTATTATCTTGTTCCAGGTGTCTAAGTCATAAATACTAATAAAGTTACGTATTTTAAGTTATAGTTTGTCATAAAGACTAATCGACTTACGACGACGACGACGCCAACGATTCAGTAAAGTCAGCACAGGATGAGACACACTAGGGTATCTCCCGTCGGACGTTCCGAGGAGACAGGGATCCTAAGAGGTCCGTTCTTGTAACCTCACTCAACGGTAAAGGAAGAGGTTACGTACTTTCACTTTTCACTTTCACTTCAGTGAGTCAGCACAGACTGAGAAGGGCTGGGGTACCTGACGTCAGATGGTCCGAGGAGGTAGGTGCCCTAAAAGGTCCGTTCTCATGACCTCACCCCACGGTAACAGAAGAGGCTAATCGACTTATTTAAAACATTTTTATTACATAAATAATTTATGGTATACAATGAGATTATAGTCCGTAATAATTGTATAAAGAGGACTCAATAAAGGATATATAATAAACGACAAACAGTACTAACGACATATATAAAAAAGTACTTTGTGTCTAAAATTTTTACCCTCTATTCGTAAAAACGAAACCTTTTCAGTTTATTTGAATAATAAAAGAATAATTTTACCATTGTAAAATCTCTGTATATGATTTATAAGACATCCTCTAACTAAAATTTGTAAACTGACAATTACTCTCTAACTGTAAAAGTACCGTCTTTTACTCAAAAGATCGTAAAATTTTCTTGTAGGTCAATGTGTTATGGGGTACTTATTCTCTCTTAAACATCTTCAGGTCCTCAGATCGTTTCTTTAAGGTCGTGTGGAAACCCCATTCTTTTTCTAGGTTCTCACCTACGTTTAACTTCTCTTATTCTCCTTGATAAAGTGAAATGGATACAGTGGAGAGCGGGTATCACTGTGTCGAGTCACGGTTCTCTCTGGAGGAACTGGACACCAAAATGAACGTCCCCTTTCATTCTCTCACACTCACTCACGAACCGAAAGGGTCGACTCACCCTGTTACGGTTTCTCTGGTTGAAAAAAGAGTGTCATAGGTCTTTTAGGTCCACACGATGTCCCGTGTCGATCCTCTTGTCATCTTGTCCAAGAACTACCCGCAGTTTCCTTACGATTAGGATGATCGACACATTTCATGAAGTATTCTTTCGGACGGGTGTTCAGTGTTTCCTGGAGAAACGGATGTCACGGAGAAAGGGGGTTCACTGGGTGTCCTAGGGAGTTATATGGTACATGGAACAAGTGTATAAGGTGATGGAGTACCATTCAAGGGGTATACACGACGGTTGTCCTTACTCTCTCGGAAATGTCTACTGATCACTCGTACACATCTTTCGACCGGACTAAGACGTCTCAATTCTCTTTGGTGTGTGTTTAAACTAACTCGTAAATCACCCATTGTTTTACTTCTTGTAGTCGTGGGTCCTACGGGAACTTCTTAACTCTCTTCCGTACGTTAGAATTCTTGAAGAAGTTTCTTCCTTTTTATTTATCCTCGTTCTCTTAGGTAATTTTTCTAAACTCTTTCGGAGTCATCAGATTGTCCCGACTACCTTTCGTAAAGAAAGTGTTTCGGAAAGTCATTTCTGACTTCCACCAATGACGAAGAAATGTACATTATTTTTTGTCACTTTCAGAAGTTCCTCGTACTTTTTAGTTTCTTTATACTATAGTGGTCTCTATATATCATTAAAAGATAATTGACTGAGGTTCTTTTACTTCTAAACTATAAACGGGGGTTTATTAATTTTTAACAACAAAGTTCCTTTCAGTTACTCGATACTTTGTGGTGTCCTTTGGAAAACCATTTTAGTTCTTTCGTTATATACTTGTTTTACTCTTCGACTTACTCTCTACTTTTAGTACTTTTTGTTGGTTTGTTTTTAACACCTTAATTTCTTATGTCGATTGTTTTAATTTTTTATGTCATCTTCCGTAGACACTAACAGGTCACAAATTCTTAGACGGACGATGACGTCCCCAATACCAAAGTCGGGGACCAGACCCTTCTAAAGTGTTAGGTGTCCCGTTGATTCGGGTACACGGTGTTGAGAACTCTGGTTCGAGATCTCGGACTTTTGACGTTGATACTCGAGTACGCGGAGTTGATGATTTCGGACACACGAGATCTCAGTCGTGTGTTGATGACTTCGGGTACACAACTCTCGGTCACGACACGTTGTTCCTTTCATTGGTCTTGTCTTTGGGTGCTCGGTCTTGATCTCATCGGGGACGACCAACGTTGATCTCTTTTCGGACACGTACTGTCACTCGAAGTCATGTCGGTTTACATTTGTTATTTTGTTCATGAAATATATTTTTTATTTACCTTTCGTGTTTGTTGTCTACGTTAGTTCATCATCTTTTTAAGACACTTCATCTTCTGTCCAGGAACCTCTAATAGGTTAGTGTCCTCTTGTTCGTCTTTTTGTTTTTTCTCACTTTCGACCAATTCTTTTGGAGACACTTTAAACTTTAAACCTTCTTCTTTTCTCTTTTTCTTTCCGGTCTTTTCTACAAATTTCTTTATTACCGACTCTTGAAGGGTTTAGACCCCTTTCAGAATCCATAGATTCAAGTACCTTGAGTGTCTAAGTGATTGTCGAAGTTGAGTTTCGTCAGAGGAGATTCCGTGTAGTATTATTTTAACAGATGTTAGTTTCTGTTTTTATCTTAAGATTTTCGTCGTTACGTTTTTGTTTTGTTTGTTTGTTTTTTACTCTCGGAGTGTTCGGAGCTTTAGACTAGCTAATATAAGAAACGTCGGTTGCTACCTTTTCGAGTTATGTCAGTCGTTTTTGTTCTGACCCTCGACTAACACTTAGTCTAGTAATTAAGGAATAACTGTTTAAGTCTTAATATAACTTCTTTCATCCCTTTTGGTGATCTAGTAAGTCCATACTGGATTTAGTTTAGGGAATACTAATATGTCACCTTCACTGTTTATCTAAGTTCCCTAATCTAGACTATCTGTCTCACGGACTACTTGATACCTACCTCCAAGTAATATAACATATCCTCCTTCACTAGTTTTGATAGGGGGGTTTTTCTTTACATTTTGCCGTACCAACAGACTCCTCCGGAATGTTTATCGACCGTCTAACTACGAAAACTTGACACCACAACCTCTTCTGAGAACTCTCAGGGAACCTGACATTCCTCTAGGTTGGTTAGGTAAGACTTCTAGTCGGGACCCTACAGAAACCTTCCTTACTACGATTTCGACTTTGAGGTCATGAAACCGGTGGAGTACGGTTCTCAACTGAGTAACCTTTTCTGAGACTACGACCCTCCCTAACCCCCGTCCTCCTCTTCCCCTGCTGTCTCCTACTCTACCGACCTACCGTAGTGACTGAGTTACCTGTACTCAGACTCACTTGAGACCCTCAACCACTACCTGTCCTTCCGGACAACAGGACACTAAGTACCCCAGCGTTTCTCAGCCTGTACTGACTCACTGACTTGACTTAACTTTCCGTTTCCTCTTTTCATTTCTATATGGGTAAACTTAAGTCTCAAGGTTTGTTCTCGTTCCTCTCTATTCTTTTCGAAGGAGTCACTAGTTACGTTTCTTTCTCTCCTTTTGTTATCTTACCCTTTCTGATCTCCAGAGAAGTTCTTTTAATTTCTACGGTTCCCTTGTAAAGTACGTTTCTACCCGAGTTATTTCCTGTCTTTACCAAACCAGGATTGTCTTCGTCTTCTATAATTCTTCTCCACCATTCTTATGTGTCTTCTTGACATGTTTTTTCTAGAAGTACTGGGTCGTTTAGTACTGCCACACTAGTGAGTGGATCTCGGTCTGTAGGACCTTACACTTCAGTTCACCCGGAATCCTTCGTAGTGATCCTTGTTTCGATCACCTTCACTACGTTAAGGTTAACTCGATAAGTTTCGATAAAGGACCTTCTACTACGACACTTTCACGATGTGAGTTATACGGTCGTTTAAACCTTTTGAGTCGTCACCAGTGTTGAACCTTTTACAGTCTAAAGTAAGGTTAGGGTTTCTTCCCGTTACGGTTTCTTACAAGTTTGATGGTGTGTTAACGTGAGTAGAGTGTACGATCATTTCACTACGAGTTTCAAGAGGTTCGGTCCGAAGTTGTCATGTACTTGACACTTGAAGATCTACAAATTTCTTAAATCTTTTCCGTCTCCTTGGTCTTTAGTTTAACGATTGTAGGTAACCTAGTATCTTTTTCGTTCTCAAGGTCTTTTTGTAAATAAAGACGAAATAACCAATGCAGTTTCTGAAACTGATACATCTAGTGTTGTTTGACACCTTTTAAGAGGTTCTGTACCTTTATCATTTGGTGTAATGGACGGAGGACTCTTTAGACATACATTCAGTTTTCGTTGTCAATCTTGACCTGTACCTTGTTGTCTGACCAAGGTTTAACCCTTTCCTCATACAGTTCCGACATATAACAGTGGGACGAATAAATTGAATATAAGTGTCATGTAGTACACTTTACGACCCGACCTACTTTGTTTCGACTTTAATTCTAACGACCCTCTTTATAGTTATTGGAGTGTATACTTCTACTGTAGTGTAAATACCTTTTTTCGTTCCTCATTCTCGGAAAACTAATTTGACTTTCTCCTCTTACTATTCCGACCGAATTTACTATCCGACTGAGTAACCTTTTCCGGGAGTACGACCCTTTCTAACTTCTGCCCTCCTCTTCCCCTGTTGTCTCCTACTCTACCAACCCACCGTAGTGGTTGAGCTACCTGTACTTAAACTCATTCGAAAACCTCAAACACTACCTGTCCCTTCGGAGCACACGACGATAGGTACCCCAGTGTTTCAGCCTGTACAGACTCGTTGACTTAAGTGACTGACTGACGGACGGAGGTATTCCGATAGTCACATAAAGAGTCGTCTTTGAACGTCCGGACCTCTCTGATCAAACCATATAAGTTTCACGATTTTCTTTTGTTTTTGTTTTTTTGGACGGTTCTTATTAAGTGTACCGTTCAAAAGGAAGTCTTTCAGAAAAGAGTTGGATTGTTTTCGGTTCCCTCAGGTAGTGGTGATCTAGACGAAATAGTCTTCGCGACTTTTCTCAAAAACTCGACTTTACTTTCTCACGGTGAATCATTATACTCTTGTATACTTTTATATTTTGTGTGACCATTTAAATTTTTATATTAGTCTAAATCTATTGAGACTATTATATTATGTCACAATACAATTGGTGATATAATATTTCCAATATCCTATTTTCATAATTTATATTGATATCAATATTATTAACAGTTACCTATGTGTTATAATTTTCTACATTTGTATTTTACAACCTCCCCTCTCACTTTCATATTTCAAAGACTTATATTAGAATTTGACAATTACATTTTATTATTTGAGTATAGATATTCTACAAAGTAAGTTTCGTGTTTTGTCTTTGGATATCATCTATTTGTTTTCTATTTCTCTTCCCTTAGTTTCGTATGGTGATGTCTGTCAATGATAAAGTGTTTTCTTCTATCGTTCTCTCCTTCTGTCCTTGATGTTTTGTCAGTCTTTAGTTCATAATGCTACCGTAATCATTCAGGAATGGATAATTATTAACGAAAGTTACATTTACCTAATCTTAGGGGTTAATTTCCACCTCTCACTAACCTACCTAATTTTTTTAGTTCTGGATAGACTACAACCGGTCCACCAAAGACAAGTCAACGATAGTACAGCCTAAGAAACACTGGGGCACCTGACGTCGTGCGGTCCGAAGGGACAGGAAGTGCTAGAGGGCCTTTAATAGGTCCAATAGTCCATCGACTTCTATTACAAATAAAAATCTAATTCTCATCTAATTCTCATTGAACTCTTAGTGTCTTTGAAAGTTTAGTCCTGTTCACTTAAAATAATATTCCAGTCCGGACGTAAATTAACAGTATATATCTTCATCTCAAAATGGTTGTATTTATTAAGAGAAAAACAATGATTATCAATTTTCTTTTTTTAATCAATAAATAAATAAAAAATGGGTTTTACGGACCGTATCTTTCTTTAAATTGGTACTCAGAGTGGTTTTAACTTATAACGTGTTATTTCAATCACTTATTTGACAATTCATTTATCTTGGTAGATACACACGTTCATGGTAAGTCGTTTTAAAGTGTACTTGTATGAACTTTAATCCTTTTAACTAAAATAATGAACAAAGTCACTGTCACGTTTGTTCCCTTTTGTACTTATAGAATAATTTCTGTCTTCGAAAGTATCCTATATCTTTAACACTCCACTAAACCTCTCACAGATTCCTCCATCCCCAAAGAAAAACTAACTTTAGACAGTACATAGTCCCCATTAAAATAGTAAGTCGTAAAGGTATTACTTTTATTTATTAACCAAGTCTTCATCGTTAATGAGTAAAATCGGTTCTCTCCCGTAACAAACTGTAAAACTTCTATCATGTCACTGGAACTAAAACAGACACTAATCTGTTTTATCACTCTACTGAAACAAAGTAGAGGAATCCAAGTATCAAAGTCTCATGGAAACGTTCTAACAAATACAGGTTTATCTCTTTTTTGACCGGTCGAACATTATTTTAACCGTAAATTAACACTTGTAATCTAGTCAAGGTCTATAGTCTAGATTAAAATAGCAAGAGTAATTATTGTTCAGAAGTAAAAGAATTGTGGTACTATACTCTTGTCGATTCTTTCCAGTACAGTGACCGGAGTGTTTAATGGTGACATCAACGGCAAACCACCTAAGATCAGAAGTCGTCACCTGAGTAACTAACGATAATAATAGATATGATGTCACCCAACCATAAACGAAAGACAAATAACCATTAATTAAAAAGAAGTTTTTTCATTAAAATTAGAAGGGTGAAGTATTCGTTAAGAGAAACTAACAATTTGTAGATCTTTTATATTTGTTACCTATTATTTTTGGTAGATAATTAAGGTGACACGTCTTTTAACAATGATAAAAGTACACGTATCATTGAGTTTTTAATTATCACTGAGTTGATACCTCAAAATTTGAACCAAACTATCCCCTAGGAGATCTTTTTTGAGGGCGAATACTACTCCACATCCGACCATCTAAAAAGAGTACAAATACGTATATACGTACGTACGTACATGTGTTCAAAAACAGTTTCATAGATATCTCAACTTATTGAAAAATGGTTCACTTGTAGGGATACATTAGTGGTTTATCTAGTTCTGTATTATGTCATGTAGGATTCATTATAAGAAATACGGAGAAAACTCAGGGAGGTAGTGTTGGAAAGTCGAGAAGGTGTTTACATTGGAATTTGACTGACGATTACGATGTCTTAAAAGAAAGGACGAAAACACATACACGAGTCAGTGAAGTCAGTACAGACTGAGACACTAAAGTACCTGATATCGGGTGGTCCGAGGAGACAGGTGTCCTAAGAGGTCCGTTCTTATGACCTCACTCAACGGTAAGGGAAGAAGTTCCCTAGAAGGACTGGGTCCCTAGTTTGGGTACAGAGTACAGAGGATGTAACCGTTCGCCCAAGAAATAATGATCACGTACCAGTCTAGTACGAAAATTAAAGTATAAGAACGAAAATTAAAGTATATTTACATAACAAACGCTTATTACTGAAAATAAAAGAAGAAAAACAGACAACATGGCTTATCTGGAGACCATGTTACACTTTATCTTGACTGTCACCGTCCGTCGGATCAGAATAAGAATTAAAGTCCCTTCCCTTCTTACAAAAATTAACAAGTGGTCATTAATGTTACAATTAATACAAAGGTAGACACCAGGAAAAGAAAGATTGAATTACTGAAGGAAGTTATAAATAAGTAACTTCAAAAGCCACTATTAAAGAGAGTCAGAAATAAACGGACATAAAACGGAAGTCAAAACTTCCCATAAAAAATACTTATGTCTTAGTCCTAACAGTCAATAAAATCAGTAAGGAAACTTTTATAGTAAGAAGAGAGAAGCAAAATAGACCGAGAAACACACACACACCAAAAAAAAAAGAAAACAAAACGAAAGAAAAGAAAACGGATATCCGAACTAAAAGTTCAAAGAAGTACGAATGGGATCACTTTCAAGTATCATTTAGAATTTTAACACCGAATTACAAAAAAATAATCAAAGTTTTAAACGGGATGATGATAAAGAATTACATAAAAAACACGGAGTAAACGAGAGACGAGAGGAGGGACCTCGGATTCAAATACATAAAATCGATGTATACGAAACAATATATACATATGAAATACAACAAAGTATAAAAATTGAAATAAAAATCACACATATGAAAAGGTACTGGATGTCTCAACCTGTGTCAACTTCACTGAATCGTTGTCGTCGTCGTCGTGAAAAATAAAAACATTACATTGGAATTATAATGTCTTAAAAGTTAACTCAGATAATACAGGAATTAAAGTTAAAGACATAAAAATTCAAGATCTCGAAAGTAAACTAACGAGAAATACTAAAGGTACAAAGACGACCATCAGACGGAAAAGTATAAATTAAATACTTATAATTAGTATTAATAAAATTACGAGAAGTAATTATGGTTATATTAACTTAGAGGTCGATTCAGATAAACAACAAAGAAAAAGGGGTTCTATAACTGGGTAAGAACTTAAAAACTTACGAACAAAAAAATTTAGTGTATGGAAAAGAAAAAAATTCGTACATTTCCGCTGAGTTTTAAATAACTTAATATAGAAAGGGGTCTTTGATGATTAGAAATAAAAAAGTTTGAAACCTGCCACTTTAGTCTACAACGAATTCGGTACTGTGCTCCTTTCCCAAAGAGAAAGAAACACACCAAAACTCAGGGTCAAAACGGGAAATCGGAGTGTTTGACAGTCAAAGACGATAATAAAGGAAATCGAAGGGTCCTAGAACTGATTCTCCAACACTGATGTAAACCTTAATTGTGTATAGAACTTCTCTATCGTTATAGTTACATTCCGAGAAGAGATACTTAAAAGAAGTAGAAAACCTTTTATAATAACAAAGAAACGATAGAGGAAGAACTAAGACGTTGAGAGTTTACGGAATTAAAAATTTTTAATTATTTAAAAAAATAACTTCTTATAAACGAAATCTCTTAAAAAAACAAAAGACAGTTTGGAGTTGTACTTAATCGGTATTCATATGTATATAAGTTAGGGAAATCTTGGAGAGAGGGTAGTGGGTGGGTAAGGTGGGGAGATCCAACTATGTCTCGGGACAAACTCAAAGGACTCGGTATCTCGTTTAAGAGTAACCGATAGATAAAATGTGTACCATTACATTCAAAGGTACAATGACAAAGGGATATAGAGTGGGAGAGGAGGGGAGAGGGGTACAAGTATTCAGATAAGAGATACAGACAAAGAGTAACAACGGGGTATTTATTTAAGAAGTCATGGTAAAAAGATCTAGGGCATGTATACACAATCTTATACCATAAATGACAAGAGAAAGACTGAACGAAGTGAGACATATTATCCAAGATCCAAGTAGGTGGAGCAATCTTGACTGAGTTTACGTAAAAAATACCGACTCATTACAAGGTAACACATATACATTATGTTGTAGAAATAGGTAAGTAGACAGTTACCTGTAGGTCCAACTAAAGTACAAGATGTATAACATTTATCACGACGTTATTTGTTACACTATGGACACAGAAAAAGTGAAAACCAAAGGAATCCCATATATATATATCCTTACTTTAACGACTCAGTATACCACCAAAAGGACCCGAAAGGACCACCGAGTCTCCAATTTCACAGACGGACGTTACGTCCTCTGGACCCAAGCTACGGACCCAACCCTTCTAGGGGACCTCTTCCTTTACCGTTGGGTGAGGTCATAAGAACGGACCTCTTAGGGTACCTACCTCCTCGGAGCACGCGATGTCAGGTGCCCCAGTGTTTCTTAGCCTGTACTGACTCGTTGAAGTGAAAGTACTACCAAAATAAGGATCAAAAATTCCTTAGAGGTTTGGACGAAGGTATCACCGACATAGTTAAACGTAAGGGTGGTTGTCACGTTCTCAAAAGGGAAAAGACGTGTAGGAGAGGTCGTAAATGACAGACATCTGAAAAACTACTACCGGTAAGACCGTCACACTCCACTATACAGTAACATCAAAACTAAACGTAAAGAGATTATTACTCGATACATGTAGTACTCTTTGTGACCCGTCCTCCTTGATGTTCGACATTAGTTAACGGTCCTCTTTATAGTTATTAGAGTCTATACATCTACTGTGGTGAGAATACCGTTTTTCACTTCTTCTTGATTTCTCGGAGAACTACTTTCACTTTCTCCTCTCACTTTTTCAACCGAATTTTGAGTTGTAAGTCTTTTGATTCTAGTACTATAGACCAGGGTAGTGAAGTACCGTTTATCTACCCTTTGTCATCTTTGTCACAGTCTGAAATAAAAAGACCCGAGGTTTTAGTGACGTCTACCACTGACGTCGTTACTTTACTTTTCTGTCGAATGAGGAACCTTCCTTTCAATACTGGTTGGATCTGTCGTAATTTTTCGTCTCGGTAATGAAACGGTTGTTTCCAGTTCCGATACCAAAAAGGTCACCAGTATATACCTACACTCTCAACTTGATATTTCTTTCGGCTCACGACTTCTTAACTACGAAAACTTGACACCACAACCTCTTCTGAGAACTCTCAGGGAACCTGACGTTCCTCTAGGTCGGTCGGGTAGGATTTGCTCTAGTCAGGACTCACAAGTAACCTTCGTGACTACAACTTCGACTTTGAGGTTATGAACCAGTGGACTACACCTCTGGACTGAGTAAACTTTTCTGGGACTACGACCCTTTCTAACTCCCGTCCTCCTCTTCCCCTGTTGTCTCCTACTCTACCAACCTACAGTAGTGGCTGAGCTACCTGTACCCAAACCCACCTGAGGACCTCAACCACTACCTGTCCCTCCGGACCGCACGACACTAAGTACCCCAGTGTTTCTCAGTCTGTGTTGTCTCGTTGACTTGACTTGACTTGACAACTCGTAGAAAAGTACATAAACAATCCGTAGATATACAGAAGAAACCTCTTTACAGATAAATCCAGAAAAGGGCAAAAACTAACCCGACAAGCAAAAAGACCATGACTCAACATACTCGATGAACATATAAAACCTTTAATTAGGAAACAGACAACAAAGTAAACGAGAATAAAAGAGGGTAAGACTCCCAAAAGAAAAGTGGAACGAATATGAAAGGAAACGACACGTTTTCAAAAATTCAAATTAGTCCAGGGTGAAGAAATGAGAACAAAAATAAAGGTAATGAGATCTTCCACCCAGTGTCTCTTAGAACGAAACTAAATACGGTAGCTCACAAGACCGGTACAAAAGGAGATTCTCAAAATGTCAAAGAACAGAATGTAAATCCAGAAATTAGGTAAAAGTCAAATAGAAACACATACCACAATCCTTCACAAGATTAAAGTAAGAAACTGTACATCGACAGGTCAAAAGGGTCGTGGTAAATAAATTCTCTGACGGAAACGGGGTAACATATAAGAACGGAGGAAACAGTTTTTATTCCACGGGTATCCACGTACTCAAATGAAGACCCGAAAACTAGAACAAGGTAACCAGATACAAAGACAAAAACACGGTCATGGTGTGACAGAACTACTGACATCGAAACATCATATTAGACTTCAGTCCTTCGAACTAAGGAGATCGAAGTAAGAAGAAAGAGTTCTGACGAAACCGATAAGCCCCAGAAAACACAAAGGTATACTTAACACTTTAAAAAATAAGATCAAGACACCTTTCACGGTAACCAGTAAACTATCCCTAACGTAACTTAGACATCTAACGTAAACCGTCATATCAGTAAAAGTGTTATAAATAAGGAGGATGGGTCCTTGTACCTTATAGAGAGGTAGACAAATACAGTAGAAACTAAAGAAAGAAATCACAGAATATTAAAAGACACATGGTAAGAAATCGGAGGAATGTATTCAAATAAGGATCTATAAATTAAGAAAAAGAACGTTACCACTTACCTTAACTAAGGAATTAAAGAGAAAGACTATAAAGTAACAATGATATATCTTTACGTTCACTAAACACACATAACTAAAACACAGGACGTTGAAACGATTCATATGAGTAATCGAGATCATTAAAATACTATGATAGAAATCCCAAAAGATACATGTCATAGTACAGTAGACGTTTGTCACCCTCGAAATGAAGAAGAAAAGACTAGACCTAATAAAAACAAACAAAAAGAAGAGACTAACGATATCCATCCTGAAAGTCTCGATACAACTTATTATCACCACTTTCACCTGTTGGAACAAAACAAGGACTACAATCCCCCTGACGAAAGTCAAAGAGTTGTGACTTTTATTACAAACGACATCCGAATAGTATATACCGGAAATGATACAACTCTATCCAAGGTAGATACGGGTAAAACTTCCCAAAATTAGTATCTGTTCACGACTTAAAACAGTTTCCGAAACAAGACGTGGATACCGTCTTAGGAACGTAGGGACCTTATTTGGTTTGTACTAGACCACATACTCAAAAAACTATACGAAAACTTAAGAGAATCGATTTTAAAACAACTCCTAAAAACGTAGATACAAGTAGTCACTATAACCGTATATCAAAATTAAAAAACACAACAGAAACAGACCAAAACCAAAGTCCCACTACCACCGGAGTGTCTAACTCAAACCTTCACAAGGAAAGAGACGTTTAAAAGCTTTCTCAAAATCTTACTATCCGTAATCAAGAAGAGATTTATAAACTATCTTAAGAGGACACTTCGGTAGACCAGGACCCGAAAACAAAAGACCCTCTAAAAAATAATGTTAAAGTTAAAGTCACAAACATTAAACCAACAAGTATTAAACACAAAGAAGGACCAAGTCAGAACCTTCTAACTTGAAAAGATTTTTAGAGAAAGAAGGTCCAATAGGTAAAATAACGGTACATCAAAAAGTATTATCAGAAAATATTAGGAGACATAAAGAAGTAACAGACAACATTGGAGAGGAAAAAGTAAAGATTAAAACAACTAAACTAAGAAGAGAAAAAAAAAAAAAGAACTACTTAGACCGACTTTTAAATAGTCAAAATAGAAGAGTTTCTTAGTCGAAAATCAAAAGAATTAGAAATGATAACAAAGACAGTAAAGAAAAAGTAAATAAAGAAGAACCTAGAGATACTGAAACAAGAAAGATGATTAAAAGCCACAAAAAAAGTAAACAAAGACAAAGGTCAACAGAATCCACATTTCATTCCGACAGATAAACTACAAAAATAACAAAGAACTCCATCATAACATAACAATATTTGAAGGAAGAATATAAACGAATCCGACGTAGAGTATCCAAAACAAACAAACAAACAAATACGACGTACCAAAAAAAAAAAAGAGTAAGAAAAAAAAAGAAAACGAGAAATAAATAAATAAAAAATGAGATGTTATGACATAAACAAAACGGTATGTAACTGTACTTAGACGGTGCCCACATGTACTCAAGGGTTAGGACTTGGGGGAGGATGATGGGAGGGGTATAGTAGAGAGACCCAGTAGGGTCACTTTCACAAAAGTAACAGTAAATAATGTTCTCTAGAAAACTAAAGGGAAAACTAAAAAAAGTTATTGGACAACCAATAAATCTTTGCACATCGAATTAAAGGTACCCAAACACAAAGAATGTAAAAAAGGGGTATATTAACTATAGATCAGAGTATCACAACACCAACCTCTTCTACAAACTATACTAAACTTAAAAGAATTTAAACGACTCTAAACTAAACACTGGGTTCTACACCCGATAGGACCTCTTACGAGGTACACGTAAACTTTTCTTCCACATAAGAAGACGGAAACCTACCTTACAGGACGTCTATAACTACTCTAGGTAAAGTAGATTACATGTAAATTCTGAACACAAAGGAATAATTAAAAAACAAAAATACTAGACAGGTAACCACACTTATACCACAATTTCAGAGGATGATCATAATACAATGACAATTAAAGAGGAAAATACAGACAATCACAAACAGAATACATGACTCACGAGGATATAACCCACGTATCTATAAATGTTAACAATACGGAAAGTGAACCTAACTAGAGAACTAGTAATACATAACAGGAAGGAATAGAGAACAGTAGAAGAAGTAAAATTCCAGATAAAACAAACTATACTCCTACCGGTGAAGTCGAAAGAAAACGAAGGGTAAACGTACCTTATATAAAAAGGTGGGAGAGTGAAAGTCAGATATACACAGAAATCCAGACTTCACCCAAAGAACATCTGTCGTATATATACCCAGAACAAAAACAAAGGTAAGTCGGTCGAACACAGAAAACCAACCTCGTAAATTAGGTAAATGTAAATTTCCTTAATAACAATATACACAAGGATAACGGTAAAAGAATTAACAAACCCCAACTAAAACATCTAGAAGAAAGAAGAGCACATAGAGAACTGATATACTCAGGGAAAATGTAAACAACATTTGGACCAAACCACCATGACGTAAGAGAAGTGAAAACGAACAGACGTTTCGAAAAATAAAGAGGTAGTTATAAGTTACTGTAGGAATGGTCTATGTCATTAGAACCAACATCTAAAAAGGGAAAATCATAAATTATCTGTAGGACGGTAAGGGAAGACCGGACGTCTCAAAGAGGACTTTCTAGTCGGTAATTCGTATACCTCAAAGGGAACATACAATTAACAACGAAGTAAAAACGACGAAAATTACAAGAAAGAAACACAAATCAGAAACAACCAAACTAATCATACACAGAACCGAACAAAGAAGAACCCAAATAGGACAAACCCTGGGAAACACGGAGAACCTGAACTAACTGATAAAAGAAAGGTACAACTCTACGAAAAGTTGATATTAGAGAAGTTTTTAAAAGAGTATGGGAAAGAAAAAGAGAAGAAGAAGACCCTGGGGATATTAAACTTCCCACCACGTAAACTGTAACAGGGTTTCCAGAGACTCTGATAGGAGTCAAGAAAAGTAAGAAAAATTAAATAAGACGAGGAATCCTCAATAAAGGTGCAAAAATATAAGGTCAAGTGACTAAGAAAAAAGACGAAGTCTATAAGACGATAACTAAAGAAGATCGTATAAAAATTAAAGTCATTAACCTAACAAACAGAGACATATAAATAATAAATTAAGAGGATTCAGAAACAATTAAATAAGAAAGTAACAGAGGTACAACAAAGGTACCAATAATTAGTAGAAATGATAGTAATAAGACTTAAGAAAAAGTCCATCAAATGAATAAAAGAGAAGTAAATAAACCTGAAGACACAAAGATCAAAAAAAGGAAGTAAACACATCATAAGAAATAGAAAAGTAATAAAAAAAAAAAAAATTGAATAACACAAACTCCAGAGGAAAAGGGTCCGAAGTTCCCTGTAACCTAAGAAAGGAACTTCTTCCAACTTATGAAAGAAGGAAAACCAAGACGGGAAGATTCCAACCGGGTCACCAAACACATTCCAAACAGATGCAATACTAAAAACGACTAAAAACAAACAAACAAACAAACAAGGAAAAAGGAGACTACCCGTACCGACTCCTCACTCCACCATTAGGACATACGACTACCCACCCAACCATCAAAACGAAACAAAACAAAATCTACTCCGCAGGACGTGTCCCACGACGACCTCCAACTCACTACGACCCAGAACATAAGTTCACCACAGTAAACATACTGAAGAGTGATAAACTATAAGGAATCCCTATCAAGAGACCATCAGATCCCGGAACCTCAGTCACGAGGGTGAGGTTTCCGAGTCCCGAACTAGAGACCAGTACTTACTTCTAAGGTGTTCACCGAACATTACCGTAATTCACTCTATTTTGTTTATAGGGTTTTGTCCTTTTGTTTTAGTTCGGGTCTGTTTACCGTCAATGTTTTAGTCCGTTTATTATTAATTTTAATACCTTATATGTGTATATGTATATGTGGGTACTTGTTTCAGTTTTGTCAGGTTGTTTTTATTTCATGTCATCTAACTGGGTCACTTGTTTCCTTTAGTTTTCAATAAAAATGGTCAATTCTTGTTTTGATTGATTTCGTGTTTGACCTTTTATTTTGATTTCGTTCCACGGTTCACCCCTTATTTCATTATTTTTGTTTTGATTGTTTATAAAACTCTCCTGTTCTTTCCTTTTCTTATCTATACGTTTTAATTTATCTCCATCTACTTTTTCTAAATATATGTAATTTCTAATTGACGTTACCCTTTTCTTATCATCCTTTCCGTTTGTTTCGTTATTTACATCTTTTTTATAATAGTCAAGTCAAGTCAACGAGTAAGAACAGAATGAGAAACTCGGGGATACCTGATGTCGTACGGTCCGAAGGGACATGTAGTGGTTAAGGGTCTCGAATCAGTTTGAGTACAGGTAACTCAACCACTACGGTGGGTTGGTAGAGTAGGAAACAGTAGGGGAAGAGGAGGACAGAAGTTAGAAAGGGTCGTAGTCCCAGAAAAGGTTACTCAGTCAAGAAGTGAAGTCCACCGGTTTCATAACTTCATAGCCGAAGTTGTTGTCAGGAAGGTTACTTATAAATCCTGACTAAAGGAAATCCTACCTAACCAACCTAGAGGAACGTCAGGTTCTCTGAGAGTTCTTAGAAGAGGTTGTGGTGTAAAGTTTTCGTAGTTAAGAAGTCGGAAGTCGAAAGAAATATCAGGTTGACAGTGTAGTTATATACTGATGACCTTTTTGGTATCGAAAACTGTTTCATTACAGAGACGAAAAATTATAAGACAGATCCAACCAGTATTACAAAAAAGGTTCCTCGTTCGTAGAAAATTAAAGTACCGACGTCAATGGTAGACGTCACTAAAACCTCGGGTTCTTTTATTTCAAACAGTGAGAAAGGTTACAAAGGGGTAGATAAAGGGTACTTCACTACCCTGGTCTACGGTAATAGAATCAAAAGACTTACAACTTATTAAGTCTTTTCAATACTTAATTGAAAAATGAGAGTGAACTACTTTTTGATATTGTCCAAATTTTTTAATTTTTAATTTAATATTTTTTCTCTTTTCTTTTTTTGTCTTCTTTTTTTTTTTTTTCTTTTGAGGTGTCTTGACGTTTTCGGGTTCTATCTCCGTCTCCAAATATTCTTATTATTTTTAACACTGACTTATATGTGTATAATATATGGGGGTATTCGTTTTAGTTTTATCAAGTTGTTTTCATTTCATGTTATCCAACTGTGTCGTTTGTATCCTTTGGTTCTTAATATAGATGACTTGTTTTGATTAATTTCGTGTTTAACCTTTTGTTTCATTTCGTTCCACGGTTAACCCCTTATTTCGTTACTTCTACTTTGATTGTTTATACAACACTCTTTTTCTCTTTTTCCTTTCTTTCTTATCTATACGTTTGATGTATTTCCATCGATTTCTTCTAAATATATACAATTTTAAATTGACGTTCCCCTTTTCTTGTCATCATATTCATTTGTTTTCTTATTTACATCCTTTTTATTATTATATAAATTTTTTAATTTTAATTTTTTTCTCTTTTCCTTTTTTTCCTTTTGAGATGTCCAAACGTTTTCGGGTGGTATCTCCGTCTCCAAATATTGTTGTTAAGTTTTACACTTAATCCTTTATTTTTTTCGAGTTTCGATTAATCTAAAGTATCACGGTTGATGTTATCTCCCTCCCTTTTACCTTTTTCTTTTAGGTTTTCTTAAATGTCTTATTCAGTTTTGTATTCTTATTGTTTTCAAACAGAACTCAGTGACGACAGTCTCAGGAAAGGGAGACCCTCAGTGACAAATGGAGGGATCCTATGGGAGGTTGTGACACGACTAGAGACCTGGATGACGCCTCCGTCGACTGAGATTAGACCAGGATGAGGACACACAAAAACGGAGGTAACAGGTGTCGATATTCTTGATCACACAAAAGAAAACACCCTTCAGACGGATCAACTAACACACCTAAATTAGACGTCGAACATGTCGACCACCCATCCAAAACCCAGAAGAAGGAATCGGTGTGACGGGGACCCAAAGTAAACACCAAAATAAAGGTGGAGATGTACACCCAGTAGGTGACAGTGAACGAGGACTACGACGGGACCTCCTGAACCCAAAAGGAGACACCCCCAGTCCACACCTCCACCACGTCGAAGAAACCAAAGTCCCTAAGACGGTCGTGGTCCGTGAGTCCCCTCGACCGTAGATCCCGTCGTCCTTTATATCACGAGATCTTCCCATACAGTTAGTCATGACTGGTTACACGTTGTCAAAAGAACGGACTCCTTATGGGAGACTGTCTCTTAGGAATGTCCGGTATCAGAAGTCCCGACGTTCTGGGACTCAACCTATGTTGACTTCGGTGGTACTCACGTGTGTACGTTTTGAAAAAAAACCGGACACCGTAGAGACGGGGTCACTCTCAACTTGCACTTCCACCGTGTGGACGAACCGAACGTTCCTTAGATCACCACGGTTCACACGTCCCAGTGTCTGACGGAGGTGAAGTCCTAAATATCGGGATAGTCAGAAAAAAAAAAAAAACTCGGAGAACATCGACCGCTAGTCTTCCGGAGAAACCGGTCAGAAAGAGGTATCGAGGCGGACAGGTCCGTGAATCTTCTGAGGGAGCGGACCCCAGGAAGAAACAACAACCCACGGAGTCCGTGTATCTCCCCGGATGACCGACCCCAGGATGAGACATCTAGTCGTACAGTCCGTGAATTTCCCCGTGGGACTCACATCAGGTTGGGACATCAAGTCACACAAACCACCCGGTCGGAGAGATAACAAGTCGACGGTTACCACCGTACACCCCTTTCTCTCCGATACCACTACCGAGGTGAGGGATGTGTACTGAGTCGTCATAGCGGAACGAAGGTACCGACGTGCTGAAAGGAGGTGTCCGTAAAGGGTGGTGTCAGAGGAGGCAGTGTAGGGAAACTAGACAGAGAGAGGAAGTGGTCGTCGGGAGCGAACCCTAACGAGGTGTTAGGGATTTGAGGTCGAGGGTCGGTGACACGGAAGGTCCCTTGGACGTAGGGACAGACCCAACACATACCGACACCGTTCCTGACAGACTCAGAGTAAGGTAAATCCGACGGGGTGTAGTTGACAAAGTGAGAGTTGGAATTTTCAAAGAGGACTGACTCTGTTAACGGGACGACACCCCTAGCCTGGGGACGAAGTAAAGGGGGTGGGTGGTTCCCGTCCAGGTCGGAATGATTGTGAGGACAAAAAGTGGGACCAAGGAAGGAGGATGGCTCAAAACACACCGAGATATAGAAGAAAAGGAGACCAGTCCATGAGGACAGACGAGAGTCGACCACAAGGTGTACGTAAAGACACAGACTTACACATAAAGACCACATAGGTGTCTCTCTCTACATTAGGTACAGGTGGATGAGGAGACGGTAGAACTAAAGGTTAAAAAAAAAAAAAAAAAAACAGCAGCAGTCATCAGTAAAAGTCACTCTTCCACCGAACTTCTTTTGAGAAGATGGTGACGGAGGTCGTCATTAGATGACCCAACTATGAATTAAGGAAGGAAGTCTTAGAAGTTAAAGTTATCTAAGGTTTAAATCGTTTCAAACTATACAATTAGTAATATTATTTTTGTCGTCTTTTGTTAGAGATAAGTCTTTCAGGTGTTTCAGGTACGGATTTAAATCATGAAATAATATGTCACGAGTCATCCCAGATCTCGACATCTTTACCACTCTGTTTCTTTGTTTAGTAATTATCGAATGTAGACTCGATAAAAACTTTTGAGTTTACAGAGACGGTATTCGGGTTTCTAGGGATATTATTGTTACTATAGTTCCTGTTAAGAAAGGACCTTTCCTCTTCTAAATGTTTCTTGAAATTTTCCGTGTCGACCGTAAATATTCGACCAGGTCAGTTTGACATTTCATTCTATATTAAACCACATACACCATTTCCGAATACCTATTATTTATAATTTATACATAGAAGGAAGATCTTCGAATATTAAATGAACCACTCGTATCTCATTTTATTTATAATTATTGTTTATGTTCTATTATTTTCTATTTTATTAATTCTTGTGCATTCTCGTTATTTCTAATGCATGAGAACGGACCTTTTAGGGTACCTACCTCCTCGGACCATCCGACGTCAGGTACCCTAGCGCTTCTCAACCTGTGTTGACTCGCTGAAGTGAAAGTGAAAAGTGAAAGTACGTAACCTCTTCCTTTACCGTTGGGTAAGGTCACAAGAACGGACCTCTTAGGGCCACTGCCCCTCGGACCACCCGACGACAGATACCCAAACGTGTCTCGGCCTGTACTGACTTCGCTGAATCGTCATCGTCGTCGTCCCTACCTAAGTATCATCTTCCGAAATTTCCGATCCGTCCTAAATTCAAGTTAAAATTTTTGAACATCCTAAATAAAACTCTACTTATTTTGGTAGTAAACTGGTAAGTCAAGTCAAGTCAAGTCAAGTCAGTGAGTCAGTACAGGTTGAGAAACGTTGGGGTACTTAGTCTCGTGTGGTCCGGAGGGACAGGTGGTGGTTAAGAGCCTCAAATGAGTTTGAGTACAGGTACCTCCGCCACAACGGTAGGTCGGTGGAGTAGGAGACCGTAGGGGAAGAGGAGGACGGGGGTTGGGGAGGGCCGTAGTCTCAGAAAAGGTTACTCAGTTGGGAAGCGTACTCCACCGGTTTCATAACCTCAAAGTCGAAATCGTAGTCAGGAAAGTTACTTGTGGGTCCTCTCCAGAGGAAATCCTACCTGACCAACCCAGAGGAACGTCAAGTTCCTTGAGAGTTCTCAGAAGAGGTTGTGACGTCAAGTTTTCGTAGTTAAGAAGTCGCGAGTCGAAACAAGTGTCAGGTTGACAGCGTAGGTATGTACTAGTGACCTTTTTGGTATCGGAACTCATCTACCTAGAAACAACCGTTTCATTACAGAGACGAAAAATTATACGATGGATCCAACCAGTATTGAAAGGAAGGTTCCTCACTCGCAGAAAATTAAAGTACCGACGTCAGTGGTAGACGTCACTAAAACCTCAGGTTTTTTTATTTCAGACTGTGACAAAGGTGACAAAGGGGTAGATAAAGGGTACTTCACTACCCTGGTCTACGGTACTAGAAACAAAAGACTTACAACTCGAAATTCGGTTGAAAAAGTGAGAGAAGAAAGTGAAAGTTGTTCTCCAAAAAATCATGGAGAAGTCAAAGACGGTATTCCCACCACAGCAGACGTATACACTTCAATAACTATAAAGAGGGACGTTAGAACTAAGGTCGAACACGAAGAAGGTCGGGTAGCAAAGAGTACTACATGAGACGTATCTTAAATTTATTCGTCCCACTGTTATATCTCGGAACTACATGAGGAAAAGGATAAACCTTGGTCAGACAACAAGGTATATGTCAAGATTGACAGCAAAGGACTGGTAAGTCAAGTCAAGTCAAGTCAGTGAGTCAGCACAGGTTAAGAAACACTAGGGTACTTAGTGTCATGCGGTCCGAAGGAACAGGTAGTGGTTGAGGACCTCAAATGAGTTTGAGTACAGGTAGCTCAGCCACTACGGTACCTCGGTAGAGTAGGAGACAGTAGGGGAAGAGGAGGACGGGTGTTAGAGAGGGTCGTAGTCCCAGAAAAGGTTACTCAGTTGAGAAACGTACTCCACCGGTTTCATAACCTCAAAGTCGAAATCGTAGTCAGGAAAGTTACTTGTGGGTCCTCTCCAGAGGAAATCCTACCTGACCAACCTAGAGGAACGTCAAGTTCCTTGAGAGTTCTCAGAAGAGGTTGTGGCGTCAAGTTTTCGTAGTTAAGAAGTCACGAGTCGAAACAAGTGTCAGGTTGAGAGTGCAGGTAAGGACTGGTGACCTTTTTGGTATCGGAACTGATCTACCTGGAAACAATCGTTTGATTACAGAGACAAAAATTATACGATAGATCCAACTAGTATTGAAAGGAAGGTTCCTCATTCGTAGAAAACTAAAGTACCGACGTTAGTGATAGTTGTCACTAAAACCTCGGGGGGTTTTATTTCGGACGGTGACAAAGGGGTGGATCAAGGGTACTTCACTACCCTGGTCTAAGGTACTAGAATCAAAATACTTATTACTCAAAATTCGGTTGAAAGGGTGGTAATGGACCTGAAATTACGATCTCAGATATTCTATCGTCTTCATTTAAGTGTAAGACTTTTAAATGAGAGTTTAACCAGACGAAAGTTGACTTTTCTTCACTGTCCCTAATTCCTTGAGACATTGTCCTTTAGACAATAAGTAAAGAGGAACAAGGAGGGGTGATTAATACTGATATGAGAGACCTTTATTAAGTTCTCGGTTGGGTTCTTCTTGGTACTATCTACTTTCCACCTTCGGATTTACAAATCCCGTGGATTCTGATCTTCTTGTCATATTCACGTCCTGTAGATTACTGGGGATGGGTCGTCTTTTATAATGGATCCGGTTGTAATAGAGTTGGAAGTTAGATCATTTCTAAAAAAAAAAAAATTCACAGGGTCTTAGATCGACAAAAGGAGGTCCAACTTTCTTTAAAGGTGGTTGTTGTGATTTACTAAGATCGTAATGACTGTTCCCTTCATGTAGTCCTCAAGTAACTCTTTGTAGGTCTCTATCCTAACAGGAAAGGACGACTCCGACTCTGTAGGGAGTATGTGACTCTCCCTAGAGAACCAGGACAACCCAGACTTCGTGATCCCTGGGGTCGTACTCCTTTAAAAAGTCGAAAAAGTCCGTCGTGGTCGTCTACCGTCTCCCTTGGGATCTCCATGGTTTATTCTGGTTTTTCGAGACTTATACAAAATTATTAATTTAATAGTATTCTTGGTGTTGGGTGTTTTCATACATATCTGAACGAAAGATTTTGATACCAAAGACGACAACAAATCAGAGAGTCAACACAGGTTGAGATAACGTTTAAGTACCTAATAGTTTCTCTAAAAAGTCCGTACGGACAACCTCACCTAACGGTAAAATACCAATAGACGATTTTATTTTTTTTTTAATCTATCCTGAGACCGGTGTCCTAACTTTTCCAGTCAAAAGTAAGGGTTCCTTCCCGTAACGGTTTCTTACAAATGTGATGATGTGTCAACGTGTGTAAAGTGTACGATCGTTCAATTAAGAGTTTTAGAAAGTTCGATCCGAAGTTGTCATACACTTGACTCTTGAAGGTCTACATGTTTGACTTAAATCTTTCTCGTCTCCTTGGTCTTTAGTTTAACGGTTGTAGACAACCTAATCTCTTAAGGTCTTTTTGTAGATGAAGACGAAGTAACTGACACGATTTCGGTAACTGAGACATCTAGTGTTATTTGACACCTTTTAAGAAGTTCTCTACCCTTATGGTCTGGTGGAATGGACGGAGGACTCTTTACACATACGTCCAGTTCTTCGTTGTTAATCTTGGTCTGTACCTTGTTTCCTGTCCAAGTTTTAACCCTTTCCTTATGTAGTTCAAACATATAACAGTAGGACGAATAAATTGAAGACACGTCTCATGTAGTATGTTTAACGGTCCAATCTACTTCGTGTTCGACCCTAGTTCTAACGGTCTTTTTTATAGTTATTGGAGTCTATGTGCCTACTGTGGTGGCAATACCGTCTTACGTTTCTTCTTGATTTCTCGGAGAACTTTCACTTTCTCCTCTCCCTTTTTAGTCCGAATTTGAGTTGAAAGTTTTTTGATTATAGTACCGAAGACCAGGATTGTGAAGTACCGTTCACTACCTCTTTGTTACCTTTGTCACTGTCTGAAATAAATAGCCCGAGGTTTTAGTGACGTCTACCACTGACGTCGGTACTTTAATTTTCTGTCAACAAAGAACCTTCTTTTCGACACTAGTCGGATCTATCGTATAATTTTTCGTCTCTGTAGTGAAACTACCGTTTGCAAGTATATCAGTTTCGATACCAAAAAGGTGATCAATATATGCCAACACTCTTAACCTGGTATTTCTTCCAACTTTTGGTTTTTAACTAACAAAACTTACCATCATAACCTCTTCTGACTCTCAGGGAACTTAACGTTCCTCTAGTTGGGACTTAATAAGTAACTTTTCTGACTACGACTTCATCTTCGAGGTTATGAAACTAGTGGACTACACTTCTCGACTGAGTAATCTTTTCTGGGACTTAGACCCTTTCTAACTTCCGTCTTCCTCTTCCCCTGTTGTCACCCATTCTACGAACATGCCGTAGTGGTTGTGTTATTTGTACTTAAACTGGTTCGAGGACCTCTACTACTTCTCGTCCCATCGGACCGTACGACGTAAAGTACTCCAGAGTTTCTCAACCTGTGTTGAGTCACTGACTTGTTGTTTGTTGTCTTAAAAGACAATCGTTTGTACAGGTCGCATGTTAGTTATGATTAAGTATAGTTGTTGGTTCTTTTGTGTTTAACCTAGTCTTTCCGTTAGTATAATACAGTTATCTTTTATGAAATATACAACCCTAACCACCACCACCAAATCTGTCATTCAGTACAGACTGAGAACACTGGGGTGCCTGACATCGGGTGGTCCAAGGAGACAGGCACCTTAAAAGGTCCGTTCTTATGATTTCACCCAACGGTAAAGGAAGAGGTACAACCCTAATAGTTGTTTATAAAAATTTATAAGTAAATTTTTGATGAACGTGATCGTTAATATTAAACTTTTTTTTTCCTAAAGTGACTTATTTATATTCTTTCTTAGGTAACCGTTAATATTGTGTACTTGTTATGTTATTAGTCTTATTTTTATCAACTTACTTGAGTTCTCATCTTACCTCTACCATCTTCTATGTCACTAATTTCAACCCCTACCTGACTATTTTAAATAGATTAGACTTGTCGTTCTCTTTTGTCTGGTCATTCCTGGACACCTTATTTTTTTTATTTTTCTTTTTTAGGTTATAAGTATAGTGTCAGAATCTGTACTCTTTCATTCCAACTTTCTCATTAGTTTCTTTATTAATGACTTAGGAAAGGATTTGACTACTCACTATATTTTCACGACTAAGTTCTTCTAGACTATTGGGTTTTATATTATTTGGGTTTCTTTAATTAAAATTCTGTGTAGTATTAATTTGTAGACTTTTGATTTTTATTTTCCTTTTAGAGAATTTTCGTAGGTCTTTATTTATTGTTTAACGGATACCTCCTAGTGTTTAAGTTTAACGTCCAAAGAATAGACTTTAGTCTTCTTTCAACTTATATTATAAAGTTCACGACTTTCTTTTGTTAAGATAGGTAGACAGATAGAGTTTAAGACATAGACCGTTTTGATAGGAAATCTTTACTTCCTATTTATTTTCTGTAAAAGTCTAATTCCTTTTGTGTTTATTAACTAGAAGTGATCTAGATGGGAATTTCAGCCCGATTTTATAAGGGAGTTTGTCTTTACTTTAATTTTTTTTTTAGAACGTTGTAGTTCTACTCCTTGTTACTATTGGTTTTATGTCCACACATGTCATCTTGTAGAAATTTCAAAATGTTCAGTTTAAAACACTAAGTTTCATTATTACCGTAGATTATAAGTTCTGTTACTATATACATATATATCTAAAAACCCCCCCGAATTCCGTTACCACAAGTTCATAAAAAGAAACAACAACGACAACAAACAAAAAAAAGTGAAGGAAAAAATTTTTTATATTTAAATAAAATTAACCTTCAATTAATGAATTGTTATAACATAACCAAAACATACTAGTTGTACTTAGACGGTGTCCACATGTGCACAAGGGGTAGGACTTGGGAGGAGGGTGGAGGGAGGGGTACGATAGGAAGACCCAGTAACGTCACGTGGTCCGGGCTCATAGGACATAGGACGTAGCTTGGACCTGACCACTAAGTAAAGTGTATACTATAATATGTACAAAGTTACGGTAAGAGGGTTTAGTAGGGTGGGAGTGGGAGAGGGTGTCTTAGGTTTTCTGACAAGATATGTAGACACAGAGAAAACGATAGAGTGCATGTCCCAATAGCAATGGTAGAAAGATTTAAGGTATATATACGCAATCATATGTTCTAACAGCCCTCTTTATAGTCATTGGAGTCTATACGTCTACTGTGGTGGGAATACCGTCTTTCACTTCTCCTCGATTTTTCGGAGAACTACTTTCACTTTCACCTCTCACTTTTTCAACCGGATTTCGAGTTGTAAGTCTTTTGCTTCTAGTACCGTAGACCAGGGTAGTGAAGTACCCTTTATCTACCCCTTTGTCACCTTAGTCACAGTCTGAAATAAAAAAACCTGAGGTTTTAGTGACGTCTACCACTAACGTCGGTACTTTAATTTTATACGAGTGAGGAACCTTCTTTTCAATACTGGTTGGATCTGTCATATAAGTTTTCGTCTCTGCAATGAAACGGCTGATTCCAAGCAAATCAGTTCCGATACCAAAAAGGTCACCAGTACATACCTACACTCTCAACCTGACACTTCTTTCGACTCGCGGTTTCTTAACTACGAAAACTTGACACCACAATCTCTTCTGAGAACTCTCAGGGAACTTGACGTTCCGCTAGGTTGGTCAGGTAAGACTTCCTCTAGTCGGGACCCTAAAGAAACCTTCCCTACTACGATTTCGACTTTGAGGTTATGAAACCGGTGGAGTACGTTTCTCAACTGAGTAACCTTTTCTGAGACTACGACCCTCCCTAACCCCCGTCCTCCTCTTCCCCTACTGTCTCCTACTCTACCGACCTACCGTAGTACCTGAACTACCTGTACTCAGACTTACTTGAGGCCCTCTACCACTACCTGTCCCTCCGGACCGCACGACGCTAAGTACCCCAACGTCTCAGCCTGTACTGACTCGCTGACTTGACTTGACTGACTATGACAAGACCACAAAAAGAAAGACCGAATGAAGTGAGACATATTATCCGAGGTCAAAGTAGGTGGAGTAATCTTGACTAAGTTTACACAAGAAAAATAACCAACTCATTATGAGGTAACACATATACATGGTGTCTGAATAGGTAATCAGACGCCTACCTGTAGATCCAACGAAGGTACAGGATCGATAATATTTGTCACGACGCCACTTGTAACCCCATACACAGAGAAAGTTAAGACCAAAGAAGCCACACATACGGGTCGTCACCCTAACGACCCGGTATACCGTCATTTTCTCTTATTTCCTTTGTTTTACGGTCAGTCTAAATGTGTGAAAAGAACTTCATCATTTTCCAACTGTGGTCATCTGATACTACTTAATGTATATATAAACCGTTATGAGTCTCTCCGGTAATCATTTTTATATCTTTCTTTGTTCTATTTAATAAATTATTCTTTAGGAAATTTTAAAAGTGTGTTAGGCGTCCTTCTATTTTCTCATTCTCCCCTTACTCTTGGTCCTTTTTGTTTGTCTTGTGTTTATTGTTTTACCGTTTGAAACATTCGAGGTGTTAGACTTTTATTACGTCTATAGGAAGTTAGCTATTTACCAACTAATTTGTTCGACACCATATAGGTATGATAAATTGTGATTATTCGTTAATTTTTTATCACTTACCTTCTTGAATCTACTTAGAGTTCCCTTTACATAATTTAATTTTTTTACGATAGGGGTGTATGAATGACACACACTATGGTAAATATATCTCAATAATTTTAATATTTTGTTATCTTTTTCTCTTATCTAATCAGGAGTGATACCTAATGTTGACTCTCATAAACTTCCTTCTTCACACACCGACATTTTCACTTACATTCCCTAGGAACACCACTTTATTAAGAAGACATAGAACTGACACCACTACTTATGTACTAAAATGTGAATACTCTCTTTTGACGTACGTTCATTTATACGTGTCTATGTTTACTTATATTTATCTTGACTCCTTTAAACTTAACCTAACCACTAATATAGTTACAGTTATAAGACAAACACTACCACAAGGTATCAAGAGTTTCTATAATAACAAACCCCTTTACCCTATTTTCCATGTGTCGTAAGGACACTTAATATAAGGAGTGGAATGAACGACTCTAGTAGGACGTCAATAAACCTTCGTTTCCTAACTACGTCCGAGTACTTAAATTTGTGTACTAACTTTCTACAAACGAAGTGTATTTATGTAAAAGCTTCATATAACTTAGAGATCAACGTTATCGACTTTACAAAAGTACATTTGAGACAAACAAGACTTTTATTAATATTCCATACATAAATACAGGTGGAGAATTATCATGTATATTCAAAATTCAATACAAGGTCTTAAAACTTTATTGAGGTTTATAGACGTTATCATCGTATAAACAATCCTTAAATGTACGTTTGTTAACTATAAAATATACTTATCAAATAGTCCGAAGGGACTATCAAGGTAACCATTTCTTAGACGGACGTTACGTCCTCTGGGACTAAACTATAAGAACCCGAAGGGAACATCGAGTCGACCATTTCTTTGACGGATTTCACTCCTTCTGGACCCAAACTAGGGACCCAACCCTTCTACGGGACCACTTCCTTATCCGGTGAGTGAGGTCATGAGACCGGACCTCTTAAGGTGCCTGACATATCGCGTGCGTACCCTAGCGTTTCTTAGGCTGTGCTGACTCACTGAAAGTGAAAAAAAGAAAGTTTTATAATTAACCCGAAGGGTCTACCGTGATCATCATTTCTTGGGTGGACGGTCACTCTCTACGTTCTCTCCTCCCAAGTCAGGTACCCAGTCCTTCTAGGCCACCTCTTCCCTTACCGATGGATGAGGTCATAAGACCTCTTTAGATACTTGTCTCCTCGGACCGTCCGATGTCCGGTTACCGAATCTATACGACCTCACTGATTTGTGTACTTATCTTAATATTAATTCAAAAGACTAATCATACTAAATAAACTTAAAATAAATAAAGAGAAGTCTTCATTATTTAAAACTTAGATGTATATGTCGGTTCCTTACACAATTTTTAGAATCTTAAACTCTAGTTAGGGAAATTCTGACCCTAGGAAAAATAAAAAAATACATTTTTATAAGTACGAAGTCATATGTACTAGTTATAAATTGAATATTTAGATTAAGTCTTTCCTTTAGTATAATTTGTAGTGTAATCACCTCTGTACACACAATCCGATTCGTTCGTTTGAACCTAGAAAACCATACTTGAAAATTTGATTTTCTTTTTTTAGTTATACCTGTTAATGAGTAGTTTAGATTAGTCTCTTTTTTAAATTTTCGGACAACTGTAGGAAAAAAAGAGAAATAGAATTTAAGTAAATAAATGTTACTCACAATACACGTAAAGAAAAAGTCAATGAAGGAGATGTTAAGTATAAAAAGAAAGAGGGAGACTATGTGAAAAGTGTTGTGGTATACAAAGGGTAATTAAATGATTGTTATGGAAGGAAGTTTCGAGACTACAGATCAATAAGGAATCATTATCATTAACCTTATTATAAACCAAACGACATATAAATGTACGTATAATAAATCGTTTAGATTGGTCACTTAAACCCTTAACTGTGACAGTACTACTATAGTCATTGTTCTACTCTGGTTCATGACGTTCGAAACTTTCCTACTACTGGGAAAGTTAGTAAACTGTTGGGAATTGAATCATCGTACAATTACAAAAATTTGGGTTCAACTCTCTTTTCTGATTTTATAAACCCATTTTAAAATCCTTCTTTTTACCGAGTATATGTAACTCAGTACGTATACTGTCATAAGATATTTCTTGTTTACAATGTTTGCACCTTCGATAATAAACTTAGATATATAATTATATTTAGAAACCGGTTCTTTGTATGAGAAAACTACTTTTTCGGATTTTATAATTTATGGTAAAGTTAGACGACTTAAGAATCTGAAAAGAAGTAATATTACTTAAATCTAAGTGTTGAACTTAAAAGATTAGGAAGGAGACGTTAAGACGAGTCTTTTGAGAAACGTTATTAGTTGGTCTTAATGAGTTAAAAGGAGATTCTAGAGTAATTAAAAATGAACTTATTATTTCTTCAGGACTTGACAATCTTTCTCTGACTTACACTACTCAACACTTCACTTCACTTCAATGAGTCAGACAGGTTGAAAAACGTTGGGGTACCTGACATCGGGTGGTCCGAGGAGACAGGTACCTTAAAAGGTCCGTTCTTATGACCTCACCCAACGGTAAAGGAAGAGGTCTAGGTCCCTAGATTGGGTCCGAAGGGTGTAACGTCCGTCTGTGAAATGGAAGACTCGGTGGTCCGTTCGGGATTCTTTATTACGAACCGGGTACCTTCTTACTAAACCCCTTGATACTTTTGTAATGAAAGAAAAGTCACGTAACTTAAAATTTGAACTGTGTGATGGAATAAATTGAGTAAAAAAGAGAGATAGTTTAAAATTTCATTTAGAAAAGATGTAAAAAGTAAAAAACTAAAGAGAAAATTCTTTAATATATAGTAAGAATCTTGATGTTAGTTATACATACTACGACTTCTGTTTTCTATGTAAAAAGGTGTTGTCTTTATTATTTTGAGAAAGATACGAGTATTGATAGTGATGAACCTTTACGAGTAAGATATGGTGTTTAAAGACACTAGTCTCTAGACTAGAAAGTCGGACAATGTAATTTTAGTAATGAAGTCACTCTTTTCCTGTTTTCTATCGATCGGTACCACTCTAATACTCTTGTACTTAGGGACCATTTTGTACGATGAAATATCACATTGAAAGGACCCATTCTTTTTGACGATGGATTCGTAACGGATTTTCGAAACATAGAGTTTTACATTCCTTATGTCCATCTCTTGTACTCAATTATCTCATGATGTACCTCGACCTTTTCCTTTTTGAGTGGAAGAACTCATTTTTTAATGTGTAAGAAATAGGTTTGATTACTTTTATTACTTTTTCTAAAATTTTTTACTGTTTTAGTCGAGTTGGTACAACTATTAAATACTGTTTTTCTCCTACAACTAAGACGCGTTACATAAAGTGTCCATTAGTTTTTGGTCACTTTTCGTTATGTACTTTTAATCACATTCTGTTGGTCTACCACGTTTTCACTTGTACACAATACAGACACGGAACCAGATACAGAGAATGTACACATGTCTTGGCCCTACCTTTCTTAACCTACTTTAACTACGACTTCAACTGAGTTACCTGTACTCAACCCCATCCGAAACCCTCTACCACTACCTGTCCCTCCGGACCACACGACGTCGAGTACCCCAACGTTCTCAACTTGTACCGACTCGCTGACTTGACTTGACTACGACTCGTACTTCTTGTCCGTAGATTAATTTACATTATAATAATATAAGGTAACGGTAAGGTTGAAAAGAAAAAATTATATAGGAGAAAATATATAGGTAGAAAATTTAATATCAACTTTTTAATATTATACTTCTGATTAATTAAAAATTGAAATCCTACATGTAAAAATCTTTCTTTTCGTTCTATGACTAATTGTTACAAAATTCACTTATAAAGTAAATAATCATATAAAACTTTATACATACGAAAATATAGTAATTATAAGAAAATAGAAAAACTATATTTTTAAATTTTATTATATATCTTATTTCTTATATCTTAGTAAAAAATTAAAAATAAACTGAGTATGTATAACAATTAGGAAAAATTCCCCATTTAAATACTCGTTTGTATTTTCCATTAAAGATACATGAAGGTATTCTTCGTATTTTAATATGAATATTAATAAAATATACAAGAGACTTATTACAAAGTAATACTGAATTGACTTCGTTATAAGAAAAAGTTTTACAAGAAACTTTCACATTATATAACTAAGAGATTTTTAGGTGTCTTTTCAAGTTTTTAAAAGAGTTTACATACGAAAATTTAACGATTGTTACGTACAGAGATCCCCCCCTTTAATAGGGTCTCCATCACCCTCGTCCTTTTGAAAGAAAAGTAAAACACAGAAAACGACGGAAAGATTAAAACATGACACACGTACGTGTCGGAATTTTGAAATTTTTTATCATTAATCCGATTGGTTAGGACCTTTTTAAGGTAAAAGTGACATATTATTGATTCATTTTACAAATCAAAATGATTACTCAGTCCCTTCTTTCCCCTCCCCCTAAAATTCTCTCCTTTATCTTGTGTCACTTAACACTATCTTCTTCCTCCTTTGTCGTTCTACCATTCTTCGATCTTCAATTCTCTACTAGAGACTCTATTCATCACATTTTACTATAAAATATTTCTCTATAAAACACACGTCATAAGGGGAGGAGGAGTCGGATGTGACATAGTCTATCAGAAAAAGATTAACGTCTACGGAGCTGAAAAAGACGATTCTCCCTTCTACCCCGGACAAAGTCTGACTTTATCACGGAGGTTATAAATGGAAAGACGAGACAATGAAAATTGGACTAATCAGACTTGTCATAGTCTGTGAGTCTCTACCCTATAATTCGAACCAATTGACTCCGGAGTATTAATCGGAAACCTGGATCCGATCTCACTCGAAATGATTTCATATGACATATTTGTGACTTCAACTACATAAATCTATGATAAGGGGAGTTTCCCTCAACTTTACGACCGTTCTTTGTATCACTTTTAGATGAAATAAATTATGTAAACTTGATGTTTAGCAACTGAACATATTTTACAAAAAGCCCTTTGATGTCTCTTGTACCCAAACATGTTGAACTCGAACCTTTCTCTTCCTTAGTCAAGTCAAGTCAAGTCAGCAAGTCAGTACAGACGACTGAGAAACGTTGGGGTACCTAACGTCGTACGGTCCGGAGGGACAGGTAGTGGTTGAGGGCCTCAAGTGAGTTTGAGTACAGGTAACTAAGTCACTACGGTAGGTCGGTAGAGTAGGAGACAGTAGGGGAAGAGGAGGACGGGGGTTAGGGAGGGTCGTAGTCTCAGAAAAGGTCACTCAGTTGAGAAGTGTACTCCACCGGTTTCATAACCTCAAAGTCGAAATCGTAGTCAGGAAGGTTTCTTGTGGGTTCCGACTAGAAATCTTACCTAACCAACCTAGAGGAACGTCAGGTTCCCTGAGAGTTCTCAGAAGAGGTTGTGGTGTCAAGTTTTCGTAGTTAAGAAGCCACGAGTCGAAAGAAGTGTCATGTTGAGAGTGTAAGTATGTACTGGTGACCTTTTTGATATCGGAACTGATCTACCTAGAAACAACCGTTTTATTACAGAGACGAAAAGTTATACAATAGATCCTACCAGTATTGAAAGGAAGGTTCCTCATTCGCAGAAAAGTAAAGTACCGACGTTAGTGGTAGTTGTCACTCAAACCTCGGGGGGTTTTATTTCAGACGGTGACAAAGGTGACAAAGACGTAGATAAAGGGTACTTCACTACCCTGACCTACGGTACTATATCAAAAGACTTCTCTTCCTTATGGATATACATTTTACTCTCTCACATGGTTGAATCGTTGTCAATCTTTAATCTTTTCTTTGTTGTTTTAGGTCTCCTTCTGATTGAAACATTCTTCTTTGAATTCCTAAACCCGGTGTTTATATAGGGTGCATGTGTTTCGAAAAGATATTATTTCGTACATTTATAGAGTTCTGACACATGGTATGGAAGTCATTAAGTCCTCTGTATTAATTCTCTGAGTACTTTAGGTACTGATTTTATTTAATTTGAATTCCTAAGATATAATCCAAATTGTAAAACCCTCTTCTTATAAGCCTAAATTAAGACAATTTATATCGAATCACAAAAACCTTTTATCTCTGATACACGTTTATTGGAGTCGGTTTATGTAGTGTCTTGACTTTCTCCTTTTGTTTTTGTTTTTTGTCTAGTTACACATATATTAGGAAAGGGTTTTGTGTCAAATGGATCCATTTGTGGAACTACTCATTGAAAGATAAGTACATTTCTCTAGTCCATAGATCTCAGATTGTTTACTTGAAATTTAAATCCTATTAGAAGTATAGAAAGTGAAAAGAGATTTACGATAAAAAATTGAAAATTAAAATATAGTGTTATATCAACTAATCGTTACAACAACGATCAAAGTACACATGTCGTTTCACTGAGTCAAGATGTGTATGTACATAGATGAGAAAAGTTTAAGAATATTCATCGAAAATAAGGGAAAGGAGAAATATTTTACTTAATTGGTATCACGTTGATGAAGTTTTCCTTTTTTCAACTAACGAATAGTTCTTTAGTTTTGATCACTTCTTTCAATAGTAAAATTAATTGGGACTTTTAATTGATCATCATTCTTTCTCCTCTCACTTTTCAACCGAATTTCGAGTTGTAAGTCTTTTGTTTCTAGTACCGTAGACCAGGGTAGTGAAGTACCCTTTATCTACCCCTTTGTCACAGTCCGAAATAAAAAACCCCGAGGTTTTAGTGACGTCTACCACTGACATCGGTACTTTAATTTTCTGCGAATGAGGAACCCTCTTTTCAATACTGGTTGGATCTGTCATATAAGTTCTCGTCTCTGTAATGAAACGGCTGATTACAGACAGATCAGTTCCGATACCAAAAAGGTCACCAGTACATACCCACACTCTCAACCTGACACTTCTTTCGANACGTCTACCACTGACATCGGTACTTTAATTTTCTGCGAATGAGGAACCCTCTTTTCAATACTGGTTGGATCTGTCATATAAGTTCTCGTCTCTGTAATGAAACGGCTGATTACAGACAGATCAGTTCCGATACCAAAAAGGTCACCAGTACATACCCACACTTTCAACCTGACACTTCTTTCGACTCGTGGCTTCTTAACTACGAAAACTTGACACCACAACCTCTTCTGAGAACTCTCAAGGAACCTGACGTTCCTCTAGGTTGGTCAGGTAAGACTTCCTCTAGTCGGGACCCTATAGAAACCTTCCTTACTACGATTTCGACTTCGAGGTCATGAAACCGGTGGAGTACGTTTCTCAACTGAGTAACCTTTTCTGAGACTACGACCCTCCCTAACCCCCGTCCTCCTCTTCCCCTGGTGTCTCCTACTCTACCGACCTATCGTAGTGGTTCAGCTACCTGCACTCAAACACACTTGAGGTCCTCTACCACTACCTGTCCCTCCGGATCGTACGACGCTAAGTACCCCGGTGTTTCTCAGTCTGTGCTGACTCGTTGACTTCACTTGACTTGACTTGACTTGACTTCATTCGTATCAATTTGGTATAGGTATTAACCTTGGTATCTGAAAACATAAAGGACAGATATTACCCACTAGGTTAACAGTAACGGGATAAAGTAAAGGAATAAAGTCAAAGATGTTCAAACGTCTCAGTTCGTTAGTCCGGAGTCTCATGTAAACCCAAATTCTAGTGGTCGTATACGACAGTTAAAACCGTTCAAGAGGGTTACATAAAACTCAGAGATAAAAAAAAAAAGGGAACCGTTAACGTGATTAAAATTGGTTATGTCTTCAACAGACCACCATAAACTCAGGAAATGTTAAAAACGTAAAATCTTGTTGAAACGAGTTGTCCTCTCGTCACTTCTATGATGTTTCAAGAGTATAAATTGTGCCTCTCGTTTAAAAGGAAAGGTTAACTTATAAGCCCGGTCCTTCACAAATTATTCATAGAAACCGACTCAGATGTAAAAGTACCATCTAATGGAACATGACTTCCCAAAACATCTAGGTTAAATATCACTAAATACGTGTAACGTGGAAGTTGTCCCCTCTGATAGTGAAGATCGATGAGACAGTGACCCTCTTAGTACGTCTGAGACGTCGTTTAACCAAAGTCATATTAGATATCTAGTAAAACTAAGACGACGTGTGTATGTCTCAGTCGGACTTAGAATTTGGAGATAAATGGAAAAAGGAAAAAAACTGTATTTAGATGAAAAACAGTGAAAACGCAGTCCTTTTTTTTATTACCTTTGAGATCCTTATCTTTCTTTTACCGTAAGATTAATTTTCAATAAAGTCTTACTTCCTTTATATAATTCAATGAAACCTTGTCTGCGTTGACTTAGAAACTTTTTCTAAAAACACAAACGAAAAACCATAAACTCGAAACCCCGTTTGACATAAGGGATTTCTAAAATTACGTTCTTACAAAAGAAATGTGGAATTATAATAGATAAACATCTAAATTAATCCACTTATTATAAAAACCGTACGACGACGACGACGATTCAGTGATGTCAGTACAGGCTGAGACACACTGGGGTATCTGCCGTCGGGTGGTCGGAGGGGTTAGGGACCCTAAGAGGTCCGTTCTTGTGACCTCACCCAACGGTAAAGGAAGAGGTTACGTACTTTCACTTTTCACTTTCTCTTCAGCGAGTCAGCACATGCTGAGAAGCGCTGGGGCACCTGACGTCGCATGGTCCGAGGAGACAGGTACTCTAAAAGGTCCGTTCTCATGACCTCACCCCACGGTAGCGGAAGAGGCTAAACACCGTATCTTACTATTAAATAAAACACTTTACAATCTTTAAATAAAGATCACTGATTTTTAAGACCTGTATGAATTATACCTATTTAGTAAATTTTCTTCAAGTGAATTATACGTTTAGTTTCATCTCTATTGGTCTTTATGTCGGATCTTATCGTATTTACGATCTATTTCTTTTCTTTTCGATAAGTGTTACTCATTTAAAAAAGTGATTGACTTCGTAATTCCATCAGAGGACCATCTCTATTCAACTCGACTCAAAACCTGGATCTCCCACCTCTTATGACCGGCGGTCTTGTTCCTGAGACTTCCGACTGAATACATTTAAACTTAGCTCATCACTGCTCTAGTTATACTACGAAATCCTCCGTGTGTCCTATTCAACTCTTCAGTCATTGTTAAGGGCATCCGTTACGTTAAGGTTCTCCTGTAATAGACTTAAACGGTGGGCGGGGGGAGGCGAAAAAAGTCATTATCCTACTACTACGATCGTATACATCCATTCACGGTTTGTGTGTTCTGAAAGACAGTACCTCTCGAAGTTTGTTCTTTATTACCAAAGTATAGGGTGTGTTTAGAGTTTACGAAACTACCTATGACTACATGTAATTTTAGTGAATTTTGAATAGAAAATTTTACATTTAGGTGTGTATGTATGTAAAGGGACCGAAATTACTGTAACCTAAAAAATGTTCATTTATATTTTTCGTTCAACTTCTTCCTAATCAGTGGACTGTATACTGATATAATTGTAAACTTTTGTAAATAAAGAATATCTAAATCATGAATTAGACCGTATAATCGGTGTTTATTATATAAAGTTGTTATGAGTCACCATATAAAGTATGACCCAAAATTTATATACGGTACGACGACGACGATGACGATTCAACGAAGTCAACACAGGCTGAGACACGCTGGGGTATTTGTCCCCAAGAGACTTTATTTACGGTATTTATTGTAAATAGTTGGATATATTGGACGATTACAATAAAAATAAGATACAGTAAATTTGTTACTTTACAATTCAACTTATCTTATAAAATGTTGTTTTATATGACTACATCAATCTTTTTTCATTGTGTAAAGGTTCCAAATCTTTGTGCAAAACCTTTGAGACATGGTACTAAAATTACAATTTTCTTTTTATTACAATTGTAATCCCGTGGAATTGTAATTACTTCTTTTTTTCTCTGACAACAAATAAAATCATATCGTGTTTACTGGTGTCCTATACGATTCGATGTATGATAATTTTTCTAATTTGCACAGTCGATACTCTACAAAACTCTGGCTTTCTTTTTAGACTTGTTACGTAAAAGAGTGTGAAACAATACTTTATTATCACAAAGTTCTTTCTGACTACGTTACCGTTTTCTACACTGTTCAGTGAACATACTACTTAACGGTAATTCGTGTAAAAACAATGTTAGTGTACTCTTACAGTACACAGTTATGCTTCGAAATGGCGAGTGTATACAACAGAGACGTTTTACTTTCATAATTTTACCATAATTTTACCAAAAAATTTTTATAACTCTTACTAGTGGTTTACAGACGGTTATAAATACTGAATACCTGTTGTATAAACTAAAAGGTTTACAGTGAGGAACGTGTTTGACAATCTCGTGGACGACACCGAGTCTCTTCAGTATCTTTTCATTTTTGACCATAAGATTGGTAAATAGATGTATAGAATCTTTCTCTCTAAGACTGTAGTTATAGTGTTTAGTGTTTACAACAACAATAATTATTTTCATTCTCATCTCCACCTTTGTTACCTTTCTCACTGTTTGAGATAAAAACAACCGAGGTTTTAGTGACGTCCACCACTGACGTCGGTACTTTAATTTTCTGCGAACGAGGAACCTCCTTTTCGATACTGGTTGGATCTGTCGTATAATTTTTCGTCTCTGTGATGAAACGGTTGTTTCCAGACATATCAGTTTCGATACCAAAGAGGTCATCAGTACATACCTACACTCTCAACCTGGTATTTCTTTCGATTCGTGACTTCTTAACTACGAAAACTTGACACTACAACCTCTTCTGAGAACTCTCAGGGAACCTATCGTTCCTTAGTTTGGTCAGTTAGGGTTTCCTTTAGTCAGAACTTATAAGTAACCTTCCTGACTACGACTTCGACTTTGAGGTTATGAAACCGATAGACTACGTTTCTTGACTGAGTAACCATTACTAAGACTACGTCTCTTTCTAACTTCCGTCCTCTTCTTCTCCTGCTGTCTCCTACTCTACCAACCTACCGTAGTGACTGAGGTACTTGTACTTAAACTCGTTCGAGACCCTCAACCACTACCTGTCCCTTCGGACCACACGACGTCAGGTACCCCAGCGTTTCTCAGCTTGCGTTGACTGACTGACTTGATACGACTATTCGTTATCTAATTAAGTATTTACAATTTTATCGTATTCTTGCAGAGACTTGTAGAAAGAATGGGTTTTCAATTTTTCTTTACTTAACAAAATTTTTTAGTAAAGTGATAAACTCTACACATATTATATAAGACTATATTAATTACGTTTTAATTTCTAGTTTTAATCCCTTAAAACTAGACTACACTGTAGAAATTCTTAAGAATTTTTATACTAAGATTTTAACGTTTTACTACATTGGTTATAATCTTTTCCAGTAATAATAACTCGATTGTAGTATTATAACATCCAATTGAAACGAGCCTGAAGGGACCACCGAGTCTGCCATTTCGTAGACAGATGTTACACCCTCTGGACCCAAGTTAGGGACCCAACCCTGACTTTTACCAGTGTTCAATAATAGAAGTGTATTTAATTTATGTCTTAACTTTGATAACAAAAAGGAATGTATGATAATTTTACATACTACTAACTAAAAATTTAACACATACTTTAAAGTTATGTATAAATGATGTAAACTTTATAACGTATTGTAAGATTATTTGTAAGATTATAAAACTCTTCTATATTTAACAAATTTTTTAAATTTTAAAATTCCGACTTGGGTTAACCTGGGTAGTTTGATGTGTTACAAAATCCTAGTTAAGTCTGTGTTCGTGTAAAACTCTTTATTCCATTTAATGAATTAAACTCGTTTTCGTCGATTTTATTAACGTTTATCTTTCGAGGAAAAATTATTATAAAGTAATATTCAAACAATTTTCCCTCTAAGTAGTAGAGGGAAACAACACACATAGTTAATGAGTAATGAAAAATAACGACTCATGATGAAGTATTATACAAACATGGCGTCAAAAAACAAACAAACAAACCAACCAACCAAAACAAAAATTTAGGTAAGAGTGAAATCTCCTATCAGTTCAATAAACTGATGTCCTATCAGTTCAATAAACTGATGTCCTATCAGTTTAATACTTGTTCGAATATTTATAAGACTGTCCGAAGAGACACTAGTACTCTGAAATATAAAAACCACATTCATGAATTCTTACTATTACTACCTAGAATATCATTTATATACAAACCAAAGTATTCTTTAACGGTTTTACAAAAGGTTTCACTCATATGGTAAAAAAAAGGTGATCATCACATACATTTAAGGTAGACGAGTCGTAGGAGTAGTATAAACTTTATAAAATCCGAAAATAAATTACCTCATAGTACATTAAGATAGTACCAAATTAAACGTGTGGGGATTATTCATTACTACGACTCGTAGAAAAGTACACGTATAAACGGTAATTCCATAGAAACCACTTAATAAAAAAGGAGTTCGCTAAAAAAAATTTGTAGATATGTTGTAGGACGACTATTAAAATAAACTTAACACAACTGATATATTTGTTGACTTTTCATAGTCGGAGAATCGTTTATAACTAAAAATAAACTGGTGTCCTAACGATCACGACAAAAGAGGTGATTAACATAATTACTAACGACGACGACGACGATTCAGTGAAGTCAGCACAGGCTGAGACACACTGGGGTATCTACCGTCGGGTGGTCCGAGGGGGTAGGGACCCTAAGCGGTCCGTTCTTGTGACCTCACACAACGGTAAAGGAAGAGGTTACTTACTTTCACTTTTCATTTTCTCTTCAGCGAGTCAGTACAGGTTGAGAAGCACTGGGGCACCTGACGTCGGATGGTCCGAGGAGACAGGTACCCTAAAAGGTCCGTTCTCATGACCTCACCCCACGGTAACGGAAGAGGTGAAAATTACTAATCGGTAACCATTTTTAATTTTTATAAATGATATTTTTATCACTATACAAAGACGCTTTAGTTAATGTGGAACTACACGGTCCACAGACCGGTAAAAAGAACAAAATGAAAATACTTACCTCACACAGGGGGAAAAATTATCAATCGGGGTGTAATTCTGATAATTCACGAATATTACGATATAAGTTTGAAAATCCAACGAATAATAAAAATAAATCTCCTAAGATTCTAAGTAGTCCCCGAGACTTTTGTCATTACTTTAGTCCAGAAAAATTTATAATTCTTTAAGTCCAAAAGTAATAAACAAAAAGTCAAAAGTTTACCCTTCCTTAATAAATCGACTTTATATTCTAAGTCTTAGACTTGTTCGTCAATACTTACAAAGACCCATGTAATCATGTATAGACAATTATCATTAAAATTTTGGTGTATTTTCCTTGTTAATATTTTTGTTTTTCACATACTATTTATTGTTTTGACGAGGAAAATACCAAACGTTAAATAGTTTTGTTTTCCTATATGTGGGAAGTAAAAAAAATTTAAATCTATACCATTCTAAATTATTCTTAATCAAGTCATACCTACGATGACTCAGACCTCTTCCGTTACCGTTGGGTGAGGTTATGAGAACGGACCTTTTAGGGTACCTGTCTCCTCGGACCATCCGACGTCAGGTACCCCAGCTCTTCTCAGTCTGTGCTGACTCGTTGAAGTGAAAGTACGTAACCTCTTCCTTTACCATTGGGTGAGGTCACAAGAACGGACCTCTTAGGGTCCTTGTCCCCTCGGACCACCCGACGAGAGATACCCCAGCATGTCTCAGCCTGTGATGACTTCACTGAATCCTCGTCGTCGTCGTCTTCGATGACTCAGGTCCGAGTGAGACGAGGGGTGTACTATCCGGTTATTTAAACCCTCTGTTCCACAACTCCGTTCCTTATACTGAACTAAACCTTTCGGGTGACTGACTCTTCTACCGTCTGATTGTAGAGTTTTATTGGTTCAACCCCAGACTACGGTCTGTAAAAAATCTAGTCTCTACCCCTCTAAACTCCTTCGTTTCATTTTTCTGGTAACTTAAGAACGTTTATAAAGGATCTTATCGTTTGAAGTCTATCCCCGTACACAATCAAAGTCTAGGAATGTCAGTAAAGTGTCTACAACACTACGACCTCAGGTCGAGGTCGTCGATTCCTTAGTCGGACTTCCCCACTCACCACAGCCGCCTGCTAATACATCGGAGACTGAGTATCATTCCTTGATGTACAAATAAAGTTCGAAGTTCAAGAGAAAATATGAAACTGTTTTCGTAATCCAATCTCCAAACTGTAAAAATCAAAGGGGGTGGGTCTAAATGACAGAGGTCTTTAGTGACAACAGGAAGTTTGTCTCAAGGACGAAGTTGTTAAGAGAGTCTTAGCCGAAGTGATAGATAACAGATGAAAGAGAATACACAGGATATGAATTGAACACTAATGTAACATTGACTACGGTGTAAGGAGTCAATAAAGAATAGAAAGATTTAGGACAAACGGAGATCGGAGAATTCTAGTGATAGAGGACTTTTCAGAAGATTGAAAAGAATTAATAAGGATTTGGACTTTGAGTCGTTTGAAGAAAACGGTATTTATAAAGGGGGTGTTTGTCCAGAGTCTTTTGTTAGGAAGGGTACCGGAGTTCGACTCCGGATACACGAGTAGGACCCTGTAAGAAACATTTCTAGGAACTTGTTTACAGTTACCAATGAAATATCTAATAAAAGACCCGTGTTGACATCTTCCGAAACACGAAAGAGTACGAAGAGAGTTCGTGGAATTGTAAGAAAGGTCGGTTAAGTTGGTTTCTTTCCTTTCTTGTTCAGTCTTAGTGTTCCGGATTAAGAAAGTAGGGTCCTGACACGGACGCTCTACTCCTCTCCCACAACCCCGGCACGGAGGTAAAACAGTCATTACGGATTGCGTCGAGGACTGTCACACTTTATCTTGTAGAGGATAGTATAGTTCATTTGTTACTACGGTGACCATAGTCACTATGGACAAGGGGGTTTACATTTATAGGCTCAGTGAGGTAAATCGTCTACTCCCCACGGTAAAGGGTATGTTTCTTGAGTTCTTACAGTGTCAGGAAGTGTTCACCCGTTCAATTCCAATAGAGGAACATTAAATTTGTTTTCGTGAAATCAAATTCCTAGTCCGTCTCCACTCCTGTCCCCGAGGGACTCCGTCCGGTAATACATACTGAAAGAACCATCAAGTTGACCAGACGGACGTTACGTCCTCTGGGACCAAACTAAAGACCCAGCCCTTTTCCCTATCTGAAGGGTTACGCCATAATGACCCAAAGGGATTACCGAGTCTGTCATTTCTTAGAAGTACGTTACACCCTCTGGACCCAAGCTAGGGACCCAACCCTTCTAGGGGACCTCCTCCCGTCCCGTTGGTGAGGTCATAAGAACGGACCTCTTAGGGGTACCTGTCTCCTCGGACCGTCCGACGTAAGGTACCCCAACATTTCTCAGTCTGTACTGACTCGTTGATTCTTGTCGTGTGTAATATTGTTTTCGTCGTTTTATTCCCAATTTAAGTGTCTTCGTCTAGGTCATACCTCAGTTTTAATTGGGAAGGAACGACGTACCGAAAACACTGTAGATTGTTGACAAGGAATGTAATACTCAGAATAAGTACTTTCCATAGAAGAGAACATAAATAAACGAATGTTCCATTCAATGTAGGAAGGTCTTCTTAAAGGTCATATTTACGGTTAATTCTCTAAATTTTATAACGACACTCAACAACTTTAGAACTTTTGACCGAACTAAATTTTTAATGAAAATACAACGTTAGAGTAAAACTAGTTGAAAGATCTTCACAGATGGTAGAGTTTGTTAACATTTCCTCTACTACTTTGTTACTAAATACATTGCATCTTTTGTTAAGGAACCGTTCTCTCAGAGAGGTTTCCGTAGATAAAATCCTTGTGTTTTCTATTCATTACTAAAACGGGAGGGTCGTAGATTTTCTGTTTAGATCTACTAGAACATCAGAGTAAAGGTGTAGTGGCACCTTTCAACTCGTCTTTCGATGAGTTATTTCCTTCTCTCGATAAAATCACAAGTTCGGGGTCTCAGAGGGGTAAGACTGCTCGGTGAGATGATCAGATTCTCGAAGACGAAAATGTATGAGAATGTCCACAAAAGACAAGAAGGAGAACCTTAGACACGATGTCAAACCACCTTCGAGTAAGTCTGGTACTTCTGCTTGATTCGACTCCATATTATTTAGTCGTAATGTCTCGACATGAATTTTGTATGTATAAATTATACATTTTCTAAAATAAATAATAAAACAAAAAAAATAATAAAATTCACCTACTATTAGTGAAATGTTATAACACTACCAAAAATGGGTCTAACCTTTTAAAGTGTCAAACGACTACTGTACTAAGAGATCTATCTATTGGGATGTCTATGGTGGTCTTTTAATGATCTCGATCAGTTACTTATATCCTTTCAAAGTCCTGTATTTTAATTATGTGTCTTTAGGGAACATAAGGATATGTGGTTGTTACTTTTTAGTCTTTCTCTTTAATTTCTTTATTAGGGTAAGTGACCACGTTACTTTCTTACTTTATGAATTCTTATTTAGATGGATTTCTATGTTCTCTGGGCATATATCTTTGATATTTTGTGAGTTCTTTCTTTAGTTTCTACCGTGTATATCTACCTCTTTGTACGGTACAAATACCTAACCTTCTTAGTTATACACTTTTACTCATATGATTGATTTCGTTAGATACCTAAGTTGTGTTAGGTAGGGAGAGTTTGATGGTTGTCATAAAAAGTATCTTGATCTTGTTTATTAAAGTGTTGAAAGTGTTCTTTGGAGCTTATCGGTTTCGTTAGAACTCTTTCTTCTTACCTTAACCTCCTGAGTTAGAGGTACTGAAGTCTGATTTGATGTTTCGATGTCAGTAGATCTGTCATAGTCAAGTCAAGTTAAGTCAAGTCAGTGAGTCAGCACAGACTGAGAAACACTGGGGTACTTAACGTCATATGGTCCGGAGGGACAGGTCGTGATCGAGGACCTCAAGTGAGTCTGAGTGCAGGTAGCTCAGTCACTACCGTAGTGACTCGGTAGAGTAGGAGACAGGAGGGGAAGGAGAGGACGGGGGTTAGGGAGGGTCGTAGTCTCAGAAGAGGTTACTCAGTTGAGAAACGTACTCCACCGGTTTCATGACCTCAAAGTCGAAGTCGTGGTAAGGGAGGTTTCTTTGATGTCCCGACTAGAGGGAGTCTTACCTGACCAACCTAGAGGAACTTCAGGTTCCCTGAGAGTTCTCAGAAGAAGTTGTGGTGTCAAGTTTTCGTAGTCAAGAAGCCGCGAGTCGAAAGAAGTGTCAGGTCGAGAGTGTAGGTATGTACTGGTGACCTTTTTGGTATCGGAACTGATCTGTCTGGAAACAACCGTTCATTACAGAGATGAAAACTTATACGATAGATCCAGCCAGTATTGAAAAGAAGGTTCCTCATTCACAGAAAATTTACGTACTGACGACAGTAGTAGACGTCACTAAAACCTCGGGGGTTTTTATTTTGGACTCTGACAAAGGTGATAAAGGGGTAGATAAAGGGTACTTCACTACCCTGGTCTACGGTACTAGAAGCAAAAGACTTACCACTCGAAATTCGGTTGAAAAAGTGAGAGGAGAAAGTGAAAGTAGTTCTCCGAAAAATCAAAGAGAAGTGAAAGACGGTATTCCCACCACAGTAGACGTATAGACTCCAATAACTATAAAGGGGATCGTTAGAACTAAGGTCGAACACGAAGAAGGTTTGGGTCGCAAAGAGTACTACATGAGACGTATATTCAATTTATTCGTCTCATGTTATATGTCGGAACTGTATGAAGAAAAGGATAAACCTTGGTCAGACAACAAAGTACAGGTCAAGATTGACAACGAAGGACTGGACGTACGTCTAAAGAGTTCTCCGTCCAGCCAACCAGACCATAAGGGTAGAGAAAGTCTTAAAAGGTGTCAAATAACACTAGGTGTATCAGTTTCCGAAACTGTGTCAGTTATTTTGTCTTTATATACAAAAAGACCTTGAGAGAACGAAAAAACTACTAGGTCGTCTATAACCGTTAATCTAGAGACCAAGGAGACGGAAAAGATTTTGGTCGAACTTGTAGACCTTCAAGTGCCAAGTACATAACGACTTCGGACCGAACCTCTTAAAACTGGTAATGAAACGATCGTACACTCTACTCACGTTAACACACCATCAAACTCGTAAGAAACCGTAACGGAAAGAAACCCTAACCTTCCTTTTGACTGGAAAAAGTCAGGACACCGGTGACGACTCAAAAGGTTTAAACGACCGTACAACTCACGTCGTGAAAGTGTCGTAGTAGAAAGTTCTAAACTTTATCGAGTTGACCTTAAGGTGGTGAAGGTGATCGAAACAAGCATCACTACGAAAGATTCCGGGTGAACTGAAGTGTAAGGTCCTACAGACCGAGATCCACTCACTAGTGTGGTAGCACTAATAGAACCAGTACTTCTAGAAAAAACATGTCAAGAAAACACACAAGAACGGTGGAGAAGAATTATAAAAGACGAAGACAATCCAGGTATGGTAAAGACAGGAAATAGCTCGGGTAGAAACGTACTTTACAAGGGAACCATAGAGATTAAAAGAACTTCTCGAGAGATCAAGAAGAGTAAAACAACAAAAAGAGATAAAGAAACGTAAAATCGACTCCTTCCGAAAGATAGAGAAGACGATAAGCAACCTTAAGACGTAAGTTGACGAATATAGAAAGGTAAAGAGGAAACGAAAAACAAAGAGAAGAAAAGTGTCGATAAACATTCCGGAGGGGTCTGTCGGTAAAACGAAAAAACGTAAAGAAAAGGCACCCCTACCAGAGCTAGGGACAGAAGACATGTTACAGTACTTGGAGACAGGTATCAAGTAGTCCGTGAGATAGTCTAGATCAGGGAATTTAGATAAAGAGTGAAGGTGACATATTAGTATTCCCTATAATAAATCCAGTATAGACTTACCAGATCACCAAAAGGGATAAAGAAGTTAAATTCAGACTTAAACCGTTATTCCTCAAGTACTAGACTCGGTGTCAGTCGAGGGTCATAACAAAAACAACTGACATATCTCGAAGAGGTAGAAACCGACGTTTCTTATATTAGTTAGACTAAAGCCATAACTGGTAGACCACTACAGGTACACATTTCAGAAGAGAATACAACAACCTTCTCCTACAAACGATACTGGTCGTGTAAAAGAACCGTTTTGAGAGAATCAGAAAACGGGACGAAGTAAGGTGTAAGGTTCCGGTTTAAACGGACAATAAGGTCCACAAAGAACTGGAGTATGACGTCTTTCTGTCTTAATATCTAGTTACCTTGTTTTATCTTTCAAGTCACTATTTAGATACGTGGATACCTGTGGAATAGAAACTGTTACTTCCGTTTTTATATGTTATCTCTTTTCTATCAGAGCATTGTTCACCACGACCCTTATGACCAGTTGACGTACATTTTCTTACTGTGATCTTGTGAAAGATTGTGGTATGTGTTTTTTATACGTTTTCTAAAATAACACAGTGAGATTCATTTCTTTAATATTGACTTCATAAACTATTTTAAAATATTTCAAAAATACATTCGTTATCTAAATACACTAATTATACCTAAGTTCACTGATATATATTACTTTCCTTGGTTTATAATTATTAAACCTTCCTTAAAACTTCCTTTTTTATTCCAACAATGAACAGTTCATGTTTAACCGTGAACGGTACCCGGGAATGGTAGATAAAGATATTCCAATTTAGTACTTGATGACGTCGGTGACTGGAAGTTGTGGGGGACTTTCTTCAAATCCCATCTCTAGTCTTCACTCGGTGAGATGTGATCCCTTTTTGACAGTCCTATCCAGAAGTCTATCAATCTATCAAAGTCCTCGACTATAATAAACTGACTAAGAACATAAAGGAGTGTAGATCTTTCTGATTTTAGAAAGTACTCCTTGTCACTGATCTTTTTCGAAGTACTCTGATCGTTTTTGGAAGACCCTTTTGTACACGAACTAACGTACATAAGAGGGGAGGGGTTTGAGAGTATTTATGACTAAAGGGGGCACGAAGAAACCTCGTCAAAAAGTCTCGATAGACTTCACAACAGAGGGTCCGATATCAGGAGTAAAACGGAGTTTATGTAGAATCGAACGTTGAAAGTATGACACGTAAAAAATTTTACTGAAGGACATTAACATGTGAGTGACAATTGTGACCTTTATTTTACAATTTAGGACTTAAGGTTTCAGTTAATTTGATGAAAAGGGTTAGTGATAAGAATAATAAAATAGTTTAGTGATAAGAGTATCACAATCATAAAAGAGTAGATTACATTTTCAAGATCTTTAATAAGAAACCAGAATAGGTATGATAAACGAAATCCCAATGACAAGAACCCGAATTTACCAAAGTGTCACTATGAAATTTTAAAGATTTATCAAGTTTGTTGTCGTTCATGTCCTTTTTCTTTGTCAGGTTGACTTACGTCGTTTCGGTAATCTTTCTTTCTTTTTATTTTTGCTCCCTTAGATCGTAGACAATTTTAACATCCATTTTTTTTCTACTATGAAAATAAAGTGACGTACTTATGAAGAATGACCCTCTTTTATTTATTTACAACATTCGATTAAGTGTTTAATTTTATGAGATAATCATAAAAGAAACTTAAATCGTATTATCTGACATTGAATCACTCTTTATCTATGGGAGTTTTATTTATGTTAATGTTTACGTATACGAAGTGACTCGACAACTTGAAAAGAGTGATACTCTTCGTCTTTATGATGAATTTTCTACCTTTAGGTCAACGAAAGTAAGCATGTTATTTCGTCAAAAATACTACTAAGTCTTACTAAATGTTTAGTGTTGTTCAGTTCTCGTATCTCGAGGTTTGCTCCGATAGTTGAAAATTCTAATAAACTTTAAGTCTGACACCTCTCCTCCTCAAGTTTGAAGGTCTCTTAACCTGCACGGAGTATGTTTACATAAGTCACAAAAATAAGAATTACGGATTTCTAGGTTTATCTGTGACACCAAAACCCTTTTCGTGTCCTACCCTTATCGTGTAATAATCTTACGTGACGTTGATTGGTACAATTCTTTGAGAGTGTCCCGACAGAGAGAAAAACTAAGAGAAACAATGTTTATGTATTTGATGAGGGACATCGACCCAATGTATAAATTATGTGTAATTTCTAATACACTTTATAGAATTAAAAGTGAGAAAAGTGATTCAGTCCTTAGAAATAACAAGAAATTTTGTCAGTCGTGATTGGAATCGAAGAAAAAAAAATTTAACTTTATATGTTAAATTCATAAATTAAACGTTACACAATCTAAGACCACATATTGTTACTTTAAACCTATATAGATAATTATAGATAGATATCTAATTATATACATAAAAAAGATAAGAAAAGTGAACATCCAATCATATTCTATAATTTATATCAGTGACACGATATTTCGTCCTGGAACAACCGACAGATAACATACATACACATATATATATATATATATGTATATATATATATATATATATCAGAAAATATAAATAGGTTCAGGATTAAATAGGAAGAGGAGTGAAAGGGGAAACCATTGACATTTCAACAAAAGATACACGGGTTCAGACAAAGACAAAATATTTATTCCGATAAACATAGTATAAAATTTAAGGTGTATTTTAGTTACAGTGTATAAACAGAAAGAGAGAGACTAAATGAAGTCAACCATACTGTCAGAGATCCAGATAGGTACAACGAAGGTTACCGTAATAAAGTAAGAAAAAAATTGTCGACTCATTATAAAGTATCATATATATACATGGTGTAGAAGAAATATGTGGATTACTAACTGTAAATCTAACGAAGATACAGAATGGATAACACTCATGACGAAACTTGTAACTCCACGTACAATCGAAAAGTTTAACCTCAAAAGAGGTCTATATACGGATCCCCATCCTCATGACCTAGTATACCATTGAAATAAATAAAAAAATTTCCTTGGACGTTTTACAAAAGGTATTAAGGATATAGTCAAACGTAAGGGTGGTTGTCACATCTTCACAAGAGAAATAACGGTGTGGAAGAGATCGTAAATAAACACCTGAAATATTACTACTGGGAGAACTGACCACACTCCACTATGAATATCAAAACCAAACCTAAAGAGACTATTAATCTTTACAACTCGTAGAAAAGTACACGGATAACCGGTAGACATACGGAAGAACTTGTGATTGGTACCAAAAATTGTAGAAGTAGTTAGAAAAGTTAAAAAAAAAGACAACAACAAACGGACTTTTTTCTAGACATTTATGTAGAGTCAAACCACTATAAAACTTGTAAGTTTAGTAACTAACGATGTTTCTCTGAACCCCCTGTACACATCACCGGACACCACATCCTTTTAAAAGATGACAGGTGTAGGAGAAGATCTAGTTACGTCTCTGGGTCTGTCTCTCTCTCGAGTCATTAGTGGTGTAAATATCAGGAGATTTGTGTTTTCATTTTTGACAGAAATTTTTTATGTCTTAGGTACCGTGGTGAAGGATTTTAAAGTTGAATTATCATAAGTTTACTCCCCCAGACAAAAAGACTTTCCGTGGGGACAATTAAGACTATATGTTGGTGTATACTTTTTGTCAGTAAATAAAATCCTGATTTATAAAAAGATAAAAATAATGTCATATCGTAATTGTTTATAACATGTTACCGTATTTGTGAAAAAGAAAATAGAAGGTTTAGGTAAGGATTTGATATCCATAAATGAATAAAAGTAATATTTATCTGTTGTTTTAACACGAAAATTTAAATTGTTAGTTAGTCTTCGTGAAAATCCATTTTTTTTTTTTAAAAATTATTGTTTCACATACACGTTACTTAAAGATACTAACATTACAAATACATTTACGTATATGTATAAAAGTAGTATATTATTACCCATACTATGAAACTCTTTTAAGAAATACGTTTAGTATAGTCATAGTATATAATAGTATAGTCATAGTATAAAATAGAAATGTTACTGAATACATAAAAATTCCTGTAACTCAAGGCTCGACCGTTGTTTATCAATTTTCATAGTAAAAACACTGTAATTATCTCCCCAAAAAAAGTTGTTAAGGTCGATGTCGATCACTAGGTAAACTAAAAACGAAGAGTTCCCTTCCTTTTTTTTACTTCTACAAATCAAATTTTACGAAAGAAAATATTATATTTTTTCTAAACAAGGATATTTAGGTAGTTTACTAGAATATATTAGTAAAATTTGTCGATGGAGACTCAGAAATAACGAATATGAAGAAATGGTTTACGACCATTTTATTTAAACTTTTTATGAATAAATCACAAACTTTGATGCTTAAATAAACCCCGGTGACATAAAGATGGTGGAGTAAGGTATTCGTTGAATGAGATGATTAAGATCCCAATTATTTTTTTTCACTGAACAGGTAGAATTTTTAGAAAATAGTCATTACGGAGAGTTATAGAATAATATATAAATTGTTATGAACTATATACTCGTAATCTCCAATACCAATGTTTAGTGTCGTTTTTAATCCTATTCACAAATCTTAGATAAATTGATCATCTTTCTTTTTCTTTCACTTCAACGAGTCAGCACAGACTAAGAAACGTTGGGGTACCTGACATCGGGTGGTCTAAGTTGGTAGGTACCCTAAAAAGTCGTTCTCATGACATCACCCAACAGTAAAGGAAAAGGTCCCTAGAAGTACTGGGTCCCTATCTTGGACCGAGAGGACGTAACATCCGTCTACGAAATGGCAGACTCGGTGGTCCCTTCAGTGTAAATTGATTATTCCCTAAGGTATAACAATACTTACTTATCATTCACGAGTAAGTATCATTTCATACGATTTTTAAATCTTGTACAATAGCCAAGAAAGTCAATTAAAAGGTATCGGTTCTTCTTATTTCCACCTAAAAGGTCGTAGAACAATAAATACATTAAAAAGAATATTAAAAGATTAAATCCTGACACTAAAACCATTGTTTTACTTAACTTCGATCGTCCTCTAAGTACAAAAGTACAATGTCATAAACAAGACGATAATTGAGGGTTATACTAAATATACACACTAAAATGAAGAAAGTCGATATTAAAAAAGTAATATTTTTTACTCGACAACCTGACCTAAGACAGATGGTAAAGTAGGTAGAGACTCTAAAATACTAAGACACCGACATATAATAAAACGATTCGTTTAGTCTTTTAATACATTATAAGTCGTTCACCCTACACCATTATGTAATTATAAAAGATAACTTAAACGAAAGGATAATACTACTAAAAGTATGAAAGTTAGTATAATCAGTAGAGGTCTGGTAAGAATTTTTGTCTTGGGAATGATTTTGTCTTAAGAGTACCCTCAATAGACCTCTATATGTAAAATTACTTATGGTTGAATAAGAATATTAATGGGTTCAAATTTTTTGTGACTCAATAATATAACCTGTTGTCTTCCTTAATATAGTATATAATCCTTTTAAAATTTACGTTTACTGTCTTTTAGGTTGAATTTAACCAAATTCGTAAGCTATTATTCTTCGTAAATAACCTGAATTGTCTTTGGGACCTTAATTTATAAGAAATCAGACATCCTTTAAGTCCCGAGTATACTATAGTAGACCCTGAAAGAGAGGTACACATATAGACCCCCTAGTGAATACTAAGATTTAAGGAGACACTAAATAAGTGTGAGTACATATGTGACGTGAACTCTTGTGGTTAATGTCAGAGTGTTTAGAGGTCCAACGAAAGTATGACGAAATCCTTTGACTTTGTTTGTTTGTAGAAATGACCCACGAGGTGTTTTAGGGATCTAGACTAACGGAAACTAACTAAGTGTAAGGACAGACCCATCTCATTTTACGTTACGAAATAACCGGTCCAGACGTAACGTATGAGTAGGGACTTTGTAGACGAGGTGTATTTATTTTGTCCTAATTTACCCTCTTTTCTTATAAAGGACCCCCTTTTAGTCCACAAATGTCAACTTAACTAGAACCGGTTCTTCTGTAATTGATAAGTGATACACCTATCTAACCCGAAGTGTCCACTAATTTACTATTTCTTAGGAGGACGGTTCGTCCTTTGTGATCCAAGCTAAGGACCCACCTGTTCTAAGGGACCTCTTCCTTTACTGTTGGACGAGGTCATAAGAACGGACCCTTTAGACTTCACGTCTCTTCGGACTGTCCGATGTCAGGTACCCCATAGAGAGAGTCAGAGAGAGAGAGAGAGTGTGTGTGTGTATTTATGTGTCACAGTCTATACTGAATTTCTGATTTGTTGTTGTTACCCCTATCTATCTAACGAGTCTCTTCAGAGTTAACGAGACCCTTTGTGTACCTAGTTTCAAAGAAGTTAGTCTATGTACCCTTATATAGACAGGGTACATTCTATAGTAAATGTTGAAGAATAGTTATGTGAAAATAAGACAATCAGGTTCAAGTCACTTTTAATAAGGGTCAGAGGACAAAGAAGAAAGGTCACAACGTTGAAACTAACTGCTTCTTCTTCTTTTTCACTTTATTTTTTGAAACGAGTTATTTAGTAACCTTTTTTTGGATATAAAACGAGAGTTTAAAAACTTCTATTTTCCATTATACATTTTCGTACACCGTAACAGTAATATAGGATTTCTTGTCCTCGAAATTGAAGTAAAAGTTTCAAATGAAGTTTCTTTTTAGACATTTGAAAAATTTTAATTTTTAAGTACACAAATTGTTACCCTTAGTTTTTATTAATACATAATTCTATAAATATAAAAGACCTGTAGGAAGTATGACACTACAGGAGAATTGTAACTTTCATATACAAAAGAAAACTAAAGGTTTGTATAAAGGAAGTATCTTTGTAAATTTTCATAATTATAAATATTCATGTATTTGTATTGAATAAATAATACGATTGTACCGTTTATTAGGTAGATATATAAAGAATAAATTAAAGTAGTATGAAACTATCATGTAAAGACAAGTATCCTTTAACCTATAGATCGAAATTCTCCTTGACGACATTTGTTAAGAGATACTCTGCACTATTGTCACACAAACCTCTTAGGATCATTCGTGTTCGAATGAGGATAGAGAGGTGTCTAAGGTTGAACTTTACGACCTGTGTTGTGTCTTTTGTTTATGGACTCCTGGGACATTTCTTACCTACTCTACCAACTTACCGTAGTGGCTGTACTACCTGTACTCAAACTCGTGTGAGGGTCTCAGCCACTACCTGTCCCTTCGGACCGTACGACGTCAGGTACCCCAGTTTTTCTCGACCTGTGTTGACTCGTTAACTTGACTGACAGTTCTTTTATTCTCGTCCACCCAATCTCTCCCTTCATTTTTGAGCTCCTTACTGTTTCCGTCGATACAAAAAAGGGGGAAGAGGGAGGGTATGGGATCGAATCTGAAACGACGACGATAAATTAGTGATTCAGCACAGACTGAGAAGTGACGGGGTATCAGACATCGGGTGGTCCGAGGAGACAGATACCCTAAAGGGTCCGTTCTCATGACCTCACCCAACGGTAAAGGAAGAGGTCCCCTAGAGGGTCGGGTCCCTAACTTGGGTAGAGGACGAACAACGCGTCTAAGAAATGGTGACTCGGTGGGCCCTTTGGTTTCGGATTTAAGGTCTTGGCACACCTGTGTCTTTCGAGGTTCTTCTTGGAAGACACAAACTGGTCTTTTAACTCTTTGTTTACTGATTCCTTTAGGAACTAAAGAGAATAAGAAAAGAAAAATGAATTTTCTTTTGTTTTTGCTTTTGTTTTTTGAAAGGACAAGAATCACTTTCGTTGAAGGCAGTTTTCGATGTGAGAATGTTGACATCACCACCGTCATGGTCGTCGTGACCGGTGTATCCCGTGGGTTTTGTGATCTCCTTTTATACGGAGAGACAAACCTTCCTGACCCTTTTCCCTGTAGACAACAGGGATTTTGACACTTTTCTCGGGGACAATAAAAAAAAAGAGAAACTAAAATAGTGATCCGGGGTTCAACCTGAGTCAGGGTCTTTTATGTACTGTCACAATCCTCTGTACCACGATAAGTCTCGTAGTCCCTTCGCACGAGGAGACATACCGTCTCACCCACAGAAGCACTTGGTCTCTCTTCTACCGTTCACCCAGTATCTGTCCAACCCTCCTGGAAGACTTACCGGAGTTTGTCGTACCGGTGACGTAAGTTTACTCCTCCAATACCAAGACCTTTTGGCGTTAAACACTGGTGACGTCAGTTGTCGTCGAGTTCTTCCTGACGAAAGTAAATAGTGAACGGTTTACTAATTCCTTCTATATTGTAACCAAGATATCTTAGAGAAGGTTCTTTAACTTCTCTTCCCTTGAGAAAGAAATATTTCGATTATAATGGGACTAAGTTGAAAATTTTTTCTGTCTTTACCTGTTATTTTCTTTGAGTGTTTGATTATAGGAAGTACTTCTGTATAAATATTTCAAAATTGTTCTATAATTGTTTAATTTAGTTGTTGTATCTTTTTCTTAAATAAATATTTAAGGTTCACCTGAAATAGAGTCTTTACGTTTCGACCAAATTATAATTTTTTTAGTTACTGATATTAGGGATCTTTTTATGTGTACTAGTATGGTTAACTACTTCTCTTTCTCAAACTGTTATAAGTTATATGTAAATACTAATTTGAAGAGTCGTCAGATCCTTATTTTCCTTTGAAGGAATTAGACTATCGTACATAGTTGATTTTTTTTATGTCGACTAAAATATGGAGTACCACTTTTTGACTTAGGAAAGGAGGATTCTATTCCTTGTTTTGTTCTGACGGGTGAGACTGATCACATTAGTTCTTTTTATTAATTTTTCGATATTGTAATCTTTCTTTCTTTATGTTGAAAGATATAAATCTCTACTTTGTTAAAAGATGTACCTTATCAGGGGTTTTAATATAGGTTTTCTGAGGTGGATTTTGATTACTTTAATAATTTTTAAGTAATAGAAAGGTATAAGATTTTTATTCATAATTCTTTGACTTCGAATTTTTTTTTAGTAGGTCTCACCGAGATTTGTACGTCAAGAGTACACATATAGAACATATGTACTCTATTATGTACGTTCTTAACATACGATTTTCACAAGTAACCTAGTTCTTTTACACTATAATATAATATATAAATATATAATATTTAATTATGTATCATACGTAATATATATAGTTTACACTACATATATTACACTCTATATATAATTACATATTACATAATATATATGTTTTACACTATATATATTACACCATATATATACACACACACACATACATACATACATACACACACATATATATATATATATATTTTACCATGTAAAATCGGAATTTTTCTTCCTTTGGAACAATAAACGTTGGTGTCCCTACTAGGACCTCCTATACTACGATTCACTTTATTCAGTCCACTTCTTTCTCTTTATGACGTGTTACAACAAATTTCCACCTTAGATTTTGGTAACTTGAGTATTTCCGTCTCAACCTATCACCAATGGTCCACGACCCTATTTCCTATATTCCTTTACAATCAGTTTTCAATCTTTCAATGTCAAAACGTTTCACTGATTCAAGTCCTGGTCTTTGCGATTTCTTTGACTTCAACTTGCCAAGATACTTCTGGACGTTCTGGAAAATCTTGATTGTGGGTTTTTTCTACAAGAAAAGTAATATCCCCTGGTCTTACGTTTTCATCCTTCAGCTCTTTATGGACCTCATTGTCCGTTTAAAATGGAACCTCATGTCTTACTTAGTCCCGTTTCCGATTATCTCAAAACGGTTCTCTTGCGTAACCAGTATCGTTCGTGGGAGAAGGTTGTTGTGTTCTCTTCTAAGATGTGTACCTGTAGTGGTCTACCAGTTGTGGTTTTAGTCCAACTAAGATAAGAAACGTCGTTTTCTACCTCTACGAGATATGTCAGTCGTTTTTGTTCTGCCCCTCGACTGACACCGAGTCTAGTACTTCAGGAATAACGGTTTAAGTCTGAATTTAACGTCTGTCACCCCTTTTGGTGATCTGGTAAGTCCATACTGGATTTAGTCTAGGAAATACTGATATGTCATCTTCACTCTTTATCTAAATTCTCTGATCTAGACTATCTGTCTCACGGACTACTCATAACTACCTCCAAGTACTGTAACATGTCTCTGTCCTTAGTTCTGGTAGGGGTTCTTTTTCATTACGTTTTTTCGTTTTACCGACAGATTCCTCCGGAATATTTATCGGTACTTTTCTTCTCTTCGTTTTTCGTATCCTTATTTCCTTTCTATCTGGGTAAACTTACGTCTCAAGGTTTCTTCTCGTTCCTCGCTATTCTTTCGGAAGGATTCGCTGTTTACGTTTCTTTATCTCCTTTTGTTATCTTACCATTTCTGATCTCTAGAGGTTCTTGGTTCCCTTGTAAAGTACGTTTCTACCTGGTTTTTTTTTTTTTTTACTGTCTTTACCATACCCGGATTCTCTTCGTCTTCTATAATTCTTCTCCACAGTTCTTATGTGTCTTGACATGTTTTTTCTAGAAGTACTGGGTCTATTAGTGCTGTCACACTTTTAAGAGGTTCGGTCCAAAGTCGTTATGTACTTGGCACTTGAAGGTCTACAAGTTCGACCAAAATCTTTTCCGTCTCCTTGGTCTCTAGTTTGACGATTGTAGACAACGTAATAGCTTTTTCGTTCTCTCAAGGTATTTTTGTAGACGAAGACGAAATAACTGATACGGTTTCGGAAACTGACACACCTAGTGTTATTTGACACCTTTTAAGACTTTCTCTACCCTTATGGTCTGGTGAACTGGAAAGAGAACTCTTTGGACATACTTCCGGTTCTTCGTTGTCAAACTTGACTTGTACCTTGTTGTCTGACCAAGGTTTATCCTTTTCCTCATGCAGTTCCAACATATAACAGTGGGAAGAACAAATTGAATGTACGTCTCATGTAGTACTCTTTGCGACCCGACCTACTTCGTGTTCGACCTTAATTCTAACGACCCTCTTTATAGTTATTGGAACTACACGTCTACTGTAATGGGAATACCATCTTTCCCTTCTTGGTTTCTCGGAGAACTACTTTCACTTTCTCCTCTCACTTTTTCAACCGAATTTCGAGTTGTAAGTCTTTTGCTTCTAGTACCGTAGACCAGGGTAGTGAAGTACCGTTTATGTACCCCTTTGTCACTGTCTGATAATAAAACCCGAGGTATTAGTGACGTATACCACTGACGTCAGTACTTTAATTTTCTGCGAAGGAGGAACCTTCCTTTTAATATTGTTTGTATCTGTCGTATAATTCTTCGTCTGGTTAATGAAACAGTTGTTTCCAGACAGATCAGTTTCGATAGGAAAAAGGTCATCAGCACATCCCTACAATCTCAACCTGATATTTCTTTCGACTCGTAACTTCTTGACTACAAAAACTTGACACCATAACCTCATCTACGAACGCTCAGGGAACCTGACGTTCCTATAGGTTGGTCAGTTAGGATTTCCTTTAGTTAGGACTTATAAGTAACCATCCTGACTACAACTTCGTCTTTAAGGTTATGAAACCGGTTGACTACGTTTCTTAACTGAGTAAACTTTTCTAGGACTACGACTCTTTCAAACTTCCGTTCTCTTCCCCTGTTGTCTCCTACTCTACCAAGCTACCATAGTGGCTGGGTTACCCGTACTCAAACTCATTTGAGGTCCTCAACTACTACTTGTTCCTCCGGACCGCACGACGCTAGGTACTCAGTGTGTCTCAACCTGTGCTGACTCGTTGACTTGCCTTTACTTTCAAGTCCTGTAAGTTATATATCGTAACACTGACATTAAATAACACGATATATGAACTTTAAACGATTCACATATAGAATACATCTAGAAAAAGGGTGATTATCTTTTTACTATTGATACACTTTACTACCTATACAATTAATTAAACTTACACTGTCAGTAAAGTGTTTCACATGTATAAAGTTTTATAAAATAACACGTGGAATTTATATATACTAAGAATAAACAGTTATATAAAATTATCAACCTTTTTTATTTACCATTTTTAAGTGTTTTCACTTGTTAATCGTCCCTTTGTTGAATGAAAATTTTTACAAAACTATACTTTAAGATTTTTACTCAGTAAAGTCAAGTCAGTGAGTCAGCACAGGTTGAGAAACGTTGGGGTACCTGAAGTCGTGTTGTCCGAAGGGACAGGTAGTGGTTGAGGGTCTCGAACGAGTTTAGTACAGGTAACTTAGTCACTACAGTAGGTTAGTAGAGTATGAGACAACAGGGGAAGAGGAGGACGGAAGTTAGAAAGGGTCGTAGTCTCAGAAAAGGTTATTCACTCAAGAAGTGTAGTTTACCGGTTCATAACCTCAAAGTCAAAGTCGTAGTCAGGAATGTTACTTATAAGTCCTGACTAGAGGAAGTCCTACCTGACCAAACCAGAGGAACGTCAGGTTCCCTTGTAGTTTTTAGAAATTGTGGTGTAAAGTTTTCGTAGTCAAGAAGTCGTGAGTCGAAAGTAATATCAGGTTGAGAGTGTACGTATGTACTGATGACCTTTTTGGTATGAAGACTGATCTACCTGGAAACAACTGTTTCATTACATAGACGAAGAATTATATGACAGATCCAACCAGTATCGAAAAGAAGGTTCCTCGTTCGTAGAAAATTAAAGTACCGACGTAAATGGTAGACGTCACTAAAACGTCGGGGTTTTTTAACAAACAGTGACAAAGGTAACAAAGGGGTAGATAAACGGTACTTTACTACCCTGGTCTACGGTACTAAAATCAAAAAGTTTACAACTCAAAATTCGGTTGAAAAATTGGGAGGAGGAAGTGAAAGTAGTTCTACGAAAAGTCAAGGATAAGTGAAAGACGGTATTACCACCACAGTAGATGTATAGACTCCAATAACTATAAAGAGGGCCGTTAGAACTAAGGTCGAATACGAAGTAGGTAGGACCGTAAAACGTACTATATGAGACGTATATTCAATTTATCCGACCCACTGTTATACGGCGGAACTGTATGGGGAAGGGGTTAAAGGGTTCGGTGAGTTTTTACTCACCTATATACATATTTAGTGAAAAGATATGTCATCTTTGATTGTGTTGTAATATTTAGGTGATATTTCACACAATGAGTGAATCAGCACAGGTTGAGACGCTTAGGTACTTGAGATCGGGTGGTCCGAGGAAACAGGTACCTTAAGAGGTCACCCAAGTCCTCACCCAACGATTTAGTTGATATGAGGATATTTTTAAATTTTAATTTTATTCTAAACTTCTTTGCACATGGTTTCTACTAATATCCATATCAACGATTTAACTCAAGGTTGATAACGTTGGGGTACCTGACATCAGATGTAGACAGGTACCTTAAAGGGTCCGTTCTCATGACCACCCAACGACAAAGGAAGAGATCTCCTAGAAGGGTTGGATCACTAACTTGGGCCCAGAGGACGTAACGTCCTTCTGAGAAATGATTGACTTGGTAGTCCCTTCAGGAAGGGAAGTGAGGTAGGGGTGTACGTCTTTCTGACCGAAATGACTCCAAAATGTTGGTGATCATTTAGGTGTTGAAGTTGAAAATTATAATAAGTCACTTTTGTGCTCCTAAAATTTTTCAGTTTAAAATAAAATATCGTCAAATATTGTAAATTTTTTGGAGTAGTAGATCTTATCAAGGTAAAACAACGGGAATTTTAAACCAAGGCCACAAAAGCTGAGGGCGATTTTCGTCCAATTAAAAAAGGGGTTAATCAAGGTGACTGTTTCTAAGACTCAGTTGCCCCGTGTCTGCACATAGAAAATATCTCAAGTTTTTAGTACTACGTGTAATGTCAAACCTTTACAAAATCAATTTTGAAATTCAAAATCAATACTTCGGTTTAACAGATTATAACTAAGTAATGTTATATTAAATATATGTTGTACAAACACTATTCTAACTCTACTACATGATTCGAAATTAATAGTTTGTTAATTGAAGTTTCTTCTTTCTACTCGTAGATAATTCTTTTGGTGAAATGACATGAGAACAGAATTGATGGAAGAGGGCTTTAGAGTAAATAGAAATAGTAAGTTCTTATACAACAATATTACTCATCCCTAAAACAGAGAGTAAATATTAGTGACCATCGAATAATTTAAACCAAAATCCTTTTAATGTTTTAAACCCAGTTTTGATAAACACTCGTTTCTTAATTTTATCGGAAATTTTAACGAAAGAAATATTTGAAAATAAACAGTGGACTGGATTCATAAGTATTCCATTTACGAGTCTATCAGTGTCTAAAGGAGTACCTTTTGAACCCATTACTTCGAAGTCTTTAGACACTCTATGGATGTATCAGAGTTTTTCTCTTTAAGGACTCTCGTAACTTGACACCCGAAATGTAATGTAAAATAAACTATTAATCTTACTGCATATATTATTATTTCTCCATTAAACCCTTCACTAATACATCTTTATGTAATTATTCATTTCTTTTTACTCCAACGTAAACTTTTAACAAGGGGTAGTTGACCCCTTGTTAGAGTTGTGAGAATAAGTGGGGTCGAGTGACTAGTTCGTAGTATGACTCGTGTTTACGTTTAGAGTCTTTTCGTGACTTTTCAGATTTGTTCATCATTTAAGACTAATGAATAAATGAAAAGAAAATATATGGGACAACGGTACATACAATACAATGAAATAAACTTATTCACAGAAAAGTCGATCGTAGTTGTGTTTTTCAAAAAAAAAAAAACTCTTTTTAGTCGTTTCGTAGTCTGTGTTTTAAAGAGATATCTTAATCTTAATTAATTAAATTTCTCTTTTTTATACAAAACTTTAATAGTCAAACCTAACAATACCAAATAACTAAGAGAGAAGAGGGAAAAAAAGATAGAAGTGTATGTGTCTATATTTGTGTACATATGTTAGAGTCGACGATTAACAATTCATATAAGAACTTTTAGATAAATTGGGTGTATTCTAACTTAAAAGAGTATCGTTTTTATTAAAGTGAATTTCGTCGGGTTTAAATCCGTACAGTCTGACTTACTGAATGTGAGTAAAAAAAAAGTTAAAAGAAAATACATAAGATTTGAACTATATATCGAGACGGATTGAAACATGAGTAGAAACTTCGTGTATAAGAGACTGAATAATAAAATAAAACAAAAAGTTAAAGCAAATATTTCTTCTGTTTTCATCTATATTAGAGAACTGTTGTACTCTCAAAAGGTGAGGAAAGTAGGATCAGAAAGGAATCCAGGAAGTGTAAGAAGTCACTTTATAATCAACGATAGACGGTCTATGAACGTTAGTATAAAAAGTAGACGAAATTATAAATCTTAAACTTTCCTGAAGATTTCTCAACACGACCAATAAATTGTAAGAGTCTCGTTGAAGTTAAAAAAATTACGAGTAAAATAGTGACAGTCAATAACTAAATCCATAGTAAAAAGGATTTTTCTATATGTTCGACTGGTGTCTGTAATAGATAGAGATATCATAATATATGTTGTATTACGAAACTCGTACTTTTAGAGAGGTTGTAATCTTTAGAATGTAGATTAAAGGACATACTGTACCATTGAATATTAAGGTTGTCCATAGTGTAAGATTTGTAAGGACTTGAGGCAAGAAATCGGAAAGGATGTTTTGACAAGGTATCCGTCGTGAGACTTAAGTCTATGACTGTTGTCAAGATTACTAGTTCAGTTTAGGAACTTTGACAGACCTAAGATAAAAGAAAAGGGGGAGTGTAAAGCCTCAATAAAAAAGTCTTGTAAAATAATCGAAAAGGGGCTTATAGAGTTCAAGTCGGTGAAGAGTAGTAAACGTAACGATGAAGTACGAGGCTTAGTAGTGGTTTTAAACGGACTTATTGACGTTATCGGTCAATCAAACGGAAGAGGTTGTGTATTTACTTCGTTAAGAAGTTTTATACCTAAGAATTTAACAAAACGAATAACGATTCATTGAATACTCCGAAAGATAAAGTACGCGTCCTTTCAGTTCTAGGAACAACACTTACACAACGGACGGTAAACCCACTCACTCACGACGGGTGGTAGTCCGGTAGTCGGTAACGTCAGTTATTAGACCACTCAGGATCCCCTTAAGTCCCGACTCTTTTTGTCCCATAACCGGGCTCTATCCCATGTACAGTTTCCTTATTAAAGTTACTCAGGTTTGAGAAACGTAGAACATGTATTTTTCACGATTTAAGTAACTGAACTCAAACACACACACACACTAATCTTCATTTGAAAACTACAAGTTGATGGAAAAAAAAAAAAAAATTCCTTAAAGAAAATACATAGGACTGAGGAGGAGACGGAGAAACCTTGTTAAGTGGACTCTCCGACGGAAGGTCCGATATCTTGAGTCATGTCAGTGGATTATTTTGTATTGAAAGTTGATAATCCAACATAAAAAGAATATAAGGACAAAGGGAAAGAGAAAGACTCTGATGTCAATGTATATAAACGTAAAAAACCGTAACAGTCGGTCCAGTAACTTCGAGACAAGTAAAAAATTTTGAAAAAATAAAAACGTCATGAAGTTAAAACCATCTATAAAAAAGACATATGTACAAATTACTAGATCAGAATAAAACTTGGGTGAAAGACTTAAAGTAAAGTCTATATAAAAAGATTAGAACTTTAGATAAATAAAAATATCAAATAAATAAAATATATAAATACGAAAGTAATTACAAAATAAGTTTTGACTCTCCCTCTTTCTTTCTCTCTCATACGATACAAATACTTTTACTTCTTCGAGTAATCCGACATACACATTTATAGTAAACTTCTTTTTAATAAAAGGAAACTTCGAGATAACCAGATGTAAATAAATAACCACAAAATATATTAATGTAAAAAGAGTCTTATACTCTCATTATATACATTTAATAACTTTGAAATTTTTATGTAAGGTTAGTTTATATTTTTAGTTATGATTTCGATGGTAAATCCATAGATTATTAATATACGTAAAGAAATTACGTACACTTATTTTGTACGACAAGTTCTCTACATTGTCTTAGTTATAAATAGAAAAGGAAGAAAAAGAATGTGAAATTTTATAAATTTCTAGACAAATTTATTGAATCCCGGTATGACGTATAATACCTTATAATATAGACCAGTATATTTATAACACGGTAATCTATTCATACTGCAAGACTATCGTTGACTCCACAATTAAAATAAGTTGACTTTAAATAATTGGTGAATCTATTTATATAATACCTTTATTTTATGAAGTTAATAGTTCACACTACAACATAATTAAGTAAATCGTTTATGTGTACCCGATCAAACACTGTTGAACAGAAAACCATAAAACAGAAATTACACTTATACAAAAATTTCACTTTACAAAAGGTGAGTTAATATTTAAACTTTCAGAACCCGTCATGTCAGATGTAGTAATATAAAAAGTATTACAGTTTAAGTACAAAAAGTGAGTAATTCGTAAAATATTTGTAAACCTTTAATCGTCCCTTATTAAATAAACGTGAACCGTATTAGGAAGGTTAAGTAAAATGTTTATAAAAGTAGAGTTTTATAACTACACTAGTGTCTTTACTTAACCCGTATTAATAACTTGCATAAAGATAATCAACTCTACCCATAATAAGACCATTAGATATTTCTACTGACTTCACACCTACTTTTGTATTTTCAGTAAAAATATATATCTATGTTAAAATTCATTTTATTGAGAAAGAAAAATTATAAAGTTATTCCCTATCCGTTTTCGTCAAAAAAAGAAAAGGAAAGTGAACATGACTGTGAATGATATCGAGAAATTTGAATGACGGGTGCGTTGTGGACGGTAAAGTATACATAAAACGTCACGTGTCTTAATAAGTCAGTACTAAAGAATTTTGACAATGTGTAACGATTGTAAATAACCTTCAACATTAAACAGAAACGACGAGGTATCCGGACGTATTTTTACTTATTTAATCTGGATTTATATCGAAGGAAGTAAAAAAGTTAAACGGATTATTAAACAAAAAGACACCTTCACACATAGATAGATGTTATTCTAGTAATTTATCGAAAAGTTTAATGATTGGTATCTGGACGACTGAATAATTTTTACAAAAACTCTTTAAAAGTTATAATTTTGTTTATGTCAGAAATGTTTACAGAAAGAGGTGATATATCAAGATACTGAAGAATGGTTCTAAAAACGTTTTTCCTTTTTTATCATTCTTATACCTTGTATTTCTCCTTGTAGTCCTATTTAAAACCGTTCTTTTACAAAGACCTCGGTAAGTTCTGAACCTTATAAAAAAATATGTTCTGTCTGTAAACACAGAATTTTATACTATACATGGAATGGTGTTACGTATAAACACTAAATTTAGGTACGTTTAAATGATTTATTTACCTAGACAAACCGATTGTATTATACTAATCTTCTCAACATAGGAAAGATGTTTAAAGATCCATTCTTATAAAGGGGTGAAAAAGATCAAAGACCTCTGACGGGTGTAAAGAAATAAACACCAGGGGAAAGTAGAAGTCGTGACTAATATAGATAGAGTGGATCTACTAAGACACCATTATAGGAAGTTTAGAAATAAGACCAACAACGAATACTGGTGTAAGACATTTAAGTTTACAAGTATTTTTATAGAAAATAATAAAGAAAGAAATCAACGTGAACCGAATATTCATCTCGTATTCATATTAGATCTACTATCCCTAACTTATGAACAAATTTGTCGTGGTCTTTTTATTACGAAACACTATTACTTACAATATCTAATAATACGAGAATTATGGAACTTAGGTTCAATGGATAGTTCTTCTACTTTTAAAATTTATATAGTGTTAAATAACGGAATATCGTATTATTATAAAGGTAATTTGTCACTTAGAAAAAATTATGTTTTCTGAACTTGTACGTGTCCACGTGGTTACATATTTTACAACGTTTAATAAATCATCTTGGTACTTAGAGGATTTCATTTAGAGATCTATGAGATCCACAGAACTTTTGAGTTAATTCTAGGAAACTTAATCGTATACGTTAGGTCGTAGTCCGATATGAAGACCGACCTTCCCTTCGACCCTATGTAAATTTGTCCCCTGATAAACTAACCATCCCGTCACTGGATTCTCAGTAAATTACTGTTAAACTTCCCACCGTGTAAGAAAAGTCAAGATCCGTTCTATATCTCTATGTTTCGATCATACTAAGTCCTTTGTTCTCCTGAACCAATTTATTTACTTTTGCTCTCTATTCAGTCCGTCTTGATTTCGACTAGAACCTTAAGACAAACTGGTTTCTGTTATCTGTTACTCTTCTTAAGTTATAAGTCCTTTATCTTGACTGTTCTTATTCGACTCTTCTTTAATTGAGAGGAAGGGTACTGTGGTAACGATTTCGTTAAGATGAGAATTGTTTCCGATGTTTAGTCAGGGACATCCGTTTTATAGTCGTCGTTTCTCTACTTATGGTATTGGGCTCAAACCTTTAAAATGTGGTATTTCAATACCCATAACTCAGGTTATTACCTTTTCAAAACGAACACAAACACACTTAAAAAGATCAACAAATAAAATAAAATACCCTCAGAGTTATATGTTTTGATTACGTAAGTCAAGTCAAGTCAAGTCAAGTCAAGTAAGCGAGTCAGCACAGGTTGAGAAACGCTGGGGTACTTAGCGTCGTGCGGTCCGGAGGGACGGGTAGTGGTTGAGGGCCTCAAGTGAGTCTGAGTACAGGTAGTTCAGGCACTACGGTAGGTCGGTAGAGTAGGAGCCAGCAGGGGACGAGGAGAACGGGGGTTAGGGAGGGTCGTAGTCTCAGAAAAGGTTACTCAGTTGAGAAGCGTACTCCACCGGTTTCATGACCTCAAAGTCGAAATCGTAGTAAGGAAGGGTTCTTTAGGGTCCCAACTAGAGGAAGTCTTACCTGACCAACCTAGAGGAACGTCAGGTTGCCTGAGAGTTCTCAGAAGAGGTTGTGGTGTCAAGTTTTCGTAGTTAAGAAACCACGAGTCGGAAGAAGTGTCAGGTTGAGAGTGTAGGTACGTACTGGTGTCCTTTTTGGTATCGGAACTGATCTGCCTGGAATCAGCCGTTTCATTACAGAGACGAAAACTATACGACAGATCCAACCAGTATTGAAAGGAGGGTTCCTCATTCGCAGAAAATTAAAGTACCGACGTTAGTGGTAGACGTCACTAAACCCTCGGGTCTTTTTATTTCAGACTGTGACAAAGGTGACAAAGAGGTAGATAAAGGGTACTTCACTACCCTGGTCTAGGGCGCTAGAAGTAAAAGACTTAGAACTCGAAATTCGGTTGAAAAAGCGAGAGGAGAAAGTGAAAGCAGTTCTCCGAAAAATCGAGGAGAAGTGAAAGACGGTATTCCCACCACAGTAGACGTGTAGACTCCAATAACTCTAAAGAGGGTCGTTAGAACTAAGGTCGAACACAAAGAAGGTCAGGTCGCAAAGAGTACTATATGAGACGTATATTCAATTAATTCGTCCCACTGTTATATGTCGGAACTGCATGAGGAAAAGGATAAACCTGGGTCAGACAACCAGGTACAGGTCAAGATTGACAACGAAGGACTGGACGTATGTCTAAAGAGTTCTCCGTCCAATCCACCAGACCATAAGGGTAGAGAAAGTCTTAAAAGGTACCAAATAACACTAGGTGTGTCAGTTTCCAAAACCGTATCAGTTATTTCGTCTTTATCTACAAAAAGACCTAGAGAGAACGAAAAAGTTACTAGGTCGTCTACAACCGTTAAACTAGAGACCAAGGAGACGGAAAAGATTTTGGTTACGTAATCTTTAATTATTGTTTTTCTTTCCGTAAAAAGATGGTCTATCGAACTTATCGTGGGTAGGTTTTCCTTAACTCTTTAAGAGTCGTGGATCTTACAGCTCCCTTATCCCGTATACAGAGATGACTTTAACGAGTACCCTCTATTAACCGTTACTCTTTTCACGGATCAGTACAGATGAAGTCCACGTCTTGTTGACTTACTTATATACGAATTTAGAAAACGGTAAGTCCGGTTTACAAGGTAATTAGGAAGTTAGTTAAGTCAGATTCTTCGTCCAAAAGACGTACGTTAAGAACTAGTAATATTTGTTGAACCTCTTAGTTAATTATAATTCCTCGTAATTAACTATCTTTTAAAAGACGACTGGCGAAACGAACTATAGAATGGGATTCCAAATTAAAGAAGATCGTACCAAGTGTTTGTAAAAGGTTTGACTTCTAGCGGACTGTTTTGTATCTAAAAAAAGGGGGGTTAGAGTTAAGGATACTTAAGTGTATTGTTTACCTTTCTCAACGATTAAGTAACTTTTAATCTATAATGAAGTCGTACAAGTCGAAACACAGGGAGTAAAGACTTGTGATGATCTAAAAGTCTATTCCTAAAATTTTATAAAATAATTCATCCTCTAGTAGTAACAAAGGAGAGTTTATTTGAGTACTAAAATCAGTCTTAGAAATAGTAGTTTTAATAAAATCCATCGTGTATAAAATATATTACTTTTACATAAATCTTCAAGAACTTTCAGACTTTAGTAATCGTTGTCTGATTAACCCAATTATCTTACCCTTTCTGATCTCTTGAGAAGTTCTTTTAATCTCTATGGTTCCCTGGTAAAGCACGTTTTTATCCGTGTTATTTCCTGTCTTTACCATACCTGAATGGTCTTCGTCTTCTATAATTCTTCTCCACCGTTCTATGTGTCCTCTTGATATGTTTTCTCTAGAATTACTGGGTCTATTAGTGTTACCACACTTGTGAGTGGATCTCCGTCTGTAGGACTTTACGTTTCACCCGGAGGTGTGTCGATCACCTCCATTACCCTAAGGTCGACTCGATAAAGTTTAGAACTTTCAACTACGACACTTTCACGACGTGAGTTGTACGGTCGTTTAAACCTTTTGAGTCGTCACCGGTGTCCTGACCTTTTCCAGTCAAAAGTAAGGTTAGGGTTTCTTTCCGTTACGGTTTCTTACAAGTTTGATGGTGTGTTAACGTGAGTAAAGTGTGTGATTGTTTCTTTACGAGTTTTAAACGGTTCGATCTGAAGATGTCATACACTTACCTTTTGAAGGTCTACAAGTTCGACCAAAATCTTTTCCGTCTTCTTGGTCTCTAATTTTACTGTTATAGGTAACCCAATCTCTTAAGGTCTTTTTGTAGATGAAAACGAAGTAACTGACGCAACTTCAGAAACTTACACACCTAGTGTTGTTTGACGTCTTTTAAGAAGTTCTCTATCCTTAAGGTCTGGTGGAATAGAGGGAGGACTCTTTGGACATACGTCCAGTTCTTCGTTGTCAATCTTAGTCTGTACCTTTTTGTCTGACCAAGGTTTGACCCTTTCCTCATAGTTCCGACATATAACACAGGGACGAATACATTGAATTTATGTCTCATGTAGTACGTTTTACGACCTGACCTACTTCGTGTTCGACCGTAGTTCTCACGGTCCTCTTCATAGTTATTGGAGTCTATACGTCTACTTTGGTGGGAATACCGTCTTTTGCTTCTCATTGATTTCAATGTTCACATAAATGTACAACGATACATAAACATTTTTAAATTATAACCTTTCCTACATGGTTAAGGTAAGTGAATGTGAAAATGTAAAGAGGATTAAATGACATTTAAATTTTGTCGAGACACTCGTTAAACGACAGACAGACTAACTTCTTATAGAAAAACCTCATTTCAGATCATTTCATTCCAAAAGAGATGTATAAAGATGTACATTAAGATATGTGCTTCGTAAGAACTTAATAAAGTTAACGTAATCGAAATTTTAATTGGTTTTTATGAGACAAATTAAAGTTATCTCTAAAAAGGTGACTTCCGTTACCATATCTTTACTTACATCTAAAACCTTAATGAATTACATAGAGATATACTACGAAACCCCCCAATGGGTAAAAAGTAAACCGGAGACTGTATTAAAGTGATAAACACAATGGGACGACATCATAGTTCTTTGAACATAATAAAGAGAAACTTTATACTCTTAAATATTTTATAATATATATTTCCAATTTTTTACTCTTAGTAACTAAATCGAACATATATGTATATATTTACTCATAAATGTGTGTATGAATATACGTATTAGTATCTTAAATCTCGAAGAATTAAGTGACACTCAGTTCGATAACTACAATTGTAAATCTTTTAGAGATTCCATACCTCTTAAACCTTGGTAAAACACTGATTATAGAAAACGAGTAAATCCCTTAAGAACGACCATTTATGAAGTCCGACCAGATATTCTTACTGAATTTTAATCTTAAGTATCGAAATTTTTAAATTTATGTCATAATAGAATATAAAAGATCATATTTTAAGGTAAATTCACTTTCAATTACGGGTCAAAATTTCTTTATCTAGATGTTGATGTGGATTGTGAATTGTCTTGGAAAAAAACAGAAGTAAAAGGTGTGTACATGTATCTTTAAAAATAAAGTGTTTTCCGATCCAAGTTAGTTAAATAACGTTCCATATGAAAACTCTTTGTTGACTTACCATAAAGTAAACCCAAAAATCGGTTCCCTAGATAAAAATTACGAACGGTAATATACTAATACTAAAAAAAAGGAAGTCCAGGGGAGTGAAGTGAAAACATAAAATTTATAGAAAGATTCGGAAAATCAGGACAGGTGTAAGTAATAAACACGTAGAGGTAAAATTGCAAGACACACTTAAAAATTTTGTTCTTTCAACTGTTATTTGGGAGACTCGTACGAAGATACAAAACTAGTTTAAAAATATAAAGTTCTTGAGAATTGAAAAACACCTTATGAAAGGGGATTCGTTGTGAATGTTGACATAAAATTATATAGTACAGTTTGGTATACTCGGCTTCACAAGAATCTACTTATATTATGACGGAAAACGGTAAAAAAGGGGAAGTTAAATAGATTACTAGTAGTGAGGAAACTTATTGATCCCTTACTAGTTGTTTCGTTCTCTTTAAAACAACGGTGGTGTCCTTCCTCTCTGGCTGTCTTATATAAGACGTCTTACTTCTGAAATTTAAGTTGAGTCAGGTACTAGATTTCAGTGAGAGGAGATCGTCGACAAAAAAACTATCGATAGAGATCCCTGTCCTCCGTCTTTCACAATACTGTTTCGACCCCTAGACTCGATATTTATTAATTCTTGGTTGTCTTCACACTCTTTTTAAGGAGTTACATTAATAATTAACAATTTTGTCTTTTATCGTGGACTACGGATGTGAAGGATGACGGGTCAGGGGTTATTTCGACCATGTCTATTGTGTGTACATACACCTGTAGAGACAGATGGATAGATAACACTGAAAAGTCTTGGTCAAAGAATGTAAACTGTGAGTGGACAAAAGTCAAAGGAGTGACTTTGGGTGTTTTCAGAAACGACAATTACTCTAAACGTCTTTACAAGGGGAGTGACCTGTGGAGTTTTCCTTTCCTACTCTTCCTTTACCGTATGTCCAGAAACTCCTAGGTCTCGTCTGATCCATATCTTTTTAATCCTATTAAAGACACCGGTCCCTTACTCTTCCTGGACGTCACCAGGTGTAAGATCCATACATTACTGATAAGTTAACCTTTCCTCGGACTCTTTCATTGTCTATCTTTTCTTGACATAGAAAACCTAGCGTCGGTAAGACTGACCGTACTTTACCATGGAGTAACATCAAAACTAAACGTAAAGAGACTATTACTCACTACAACTCGTAGAAAAGTACACAAACAATCGGTAGACATACAGAAGAAACCTCTTTACAGATAAAGCAAGAAACCGGGTAAAAAACTAACCCAGTAAATAAAAAGACCTTAACTCGACGTCCTCAACGAACATATAAAAACTCTAATCAACAAATGGTCTTAACTTTCTCTGTGCACATGGGCTTACAAGTAGTGTCGTGACAAATATTATCGGTCCTGTACCTTCGTTGGATCTACAGGTAGTCGTCTACTTACCTATTCTTTCGACACCATGTATATGTGTTACCTCATAATGAGTCGGTAATTTTTCTTATGTAGACTTAGTCAAGATTACTCCACCTACTTTGACCTCGACTAATATGTCTTACTTCATTCGGTCTTTCTTTTTGTGGTTATGTCATACGATTGTGTATATATACCTTAAATCTTTCTACCATTACTATTCGGACATACGTTCTCTCGTTTTCTCTGTGTCTACATATCTTGTCAGAAAACCTGAGACACCCTCTCCCTCTCCCACCCTACTAAAACCTCTTACCGTAACTTTGTACATATGATAGTATATTCTTTGCTTAGTGGTCAGATCCAAGCTTCATCCTATGTCCTACGAACCCCGACCACGTGACCTTACTGGGTCTCTCTACCATACCCCTCACCCCTTCCCTCAACCCTCTCCCAAAGTCCTAACCCTTGTACACGTGTGGACACCGTCTAAGTACAACTACATACCGTTTTGGTTATGTCATAACATTTCATTTTAAATTTTTTTTTATTTTATTTTTTTACTTGGTCTTTTTTGTGTGTGTGTGTGTATGTGTGTGTGTGTTTACTGATAGATACCCACACACACACACAACGTTTTTTTTTCTTTTCTTCTTCTTCTTCTTTTCTTTTCTTTTTTTAACACAGTATCTATTTCTTCATTGAATTTTTTTCTTTTGAGTTCTATCACCGGACCAATCTTTTCCTTATCCCACACAGATCTGAAGGTTTAGTTGGTACTCGGATATCTCTCACCAATATGGAGTTGTTTTGTTTTGTTTTGTTTTTTGTTTTACACATCTCCTTCAGGTTACTTTTTTACTTTTTACCTTAGGAGATCCAGTCGACGACCTCCGATTTTTGTTCCTTTGGCGTTGTTTTTGGTTTAAAAAGATTAAAGTCCGAAAGTCCTATTTGTAAAGAGTTCAGGGATGGGTATGTAAACACCGACACCGAAACTATAAAAGAAAATATTTGATACCGAAGTGAACATCGAGGTGACCATTCCTTAGGTGGACGTCACGTCCTCTGGATGTAAGATAGGGACCCAACCTTTCTAGGAGACCTCTTCCCTTTCGGATAGGTGAGGTCATAAGACCGGATTTCTTAAAGTACATGATATATCAGGTACCCCAGAGTTTCTCAACCTGTGTTCATTCGTTGAAAGTGAAATATTTGATATTGTGAAACTACGATGGTTACCCTTTTTTCAGATTTAAAAGGTATAAAAACATCGGATCCAAACTTTCTTCACTTTCTATATGTTAGTTTAGTTGATACTTATGATAAATTTCATTTAGAAGATATTCATACCCTTTCGTTCCCACCTCCTTCGTCCAAACTTTTCTATACCTATCGTAAGATACGTGAATCTCATCTGCCTGAAGTTACTTTCTCTTAGAGACATCCTTTTTTTAATTCCTAATAAAACGTACTCAATCTATTTTCGTCTGAAAGTACTATGTTCTCTTTACTAAATTTCTTACTACTATTACTCTCTCTTTATCTTTTTGTTCTAACGATCTTATATTACCGTCATATATCATGTCACTCATGAATCCCTTCGTACAACGAATGAATCTGAGAACTTGTGTAATAAAGTCTTGATTCTCGTTTTCCTCTACCTTTCTATATTTAATCCTTTAATTTGTATTTACTGTGTTCTTAAACTATAAAGGTTATATTCATATTGCTCAAAAGGTATGTATGTCTAGCGTCTTAATCAGTCTATCTCTTTTCCTATATTGGTTTCGGTAAATCCCTCTTTTCAAAAACGAGACTTCTTCCTGAACTCGTTATCTCGTCGTAGTCGTGACTACCACGAAGTACAGAAGAGTGAGAGTCCGAGGGAGGAAAATGATGACTACGAGGAGATACAGGGAAACATGGGTCGATGTAAAATAAAGACGAGAAGATGACTATGACTACGATTACGGATTAGGTTTTCGACAGACCACAAACATCCTTCGTCCTATGAGGAAATCGTTACAGAAGTTACAGAATTGACTTACTACAAACTCTAAGTAACAAAATACACAACTTCGAAAATGGCCGTCAAGGAATGGAGTGACCAGACCCATTCTTCTTTTTAGACAAATTATATGTGGTTCCAAACAACGCTTAATCACAAAGATAAACATTAAAACAACCATAACAATTTTCCCGGTTCAGACATTCCCGGTCCAGAATTAACAGAATCCTACCTTAAAAGAAAAAGAAAGATAAGTCTCCTCTGGAGTTGTGGAGGAAAAAACACGTTTATTTGATAACAGACGAATCGATTGATTAGACTAACTATCTTATAAATGTAAGGTAATAAGGAACCATAAGAGTCGAAGACGGAGAAGTCTAAGTTGGTTGACACTTACTTTTTATAAACTTTTGATAAAGATCTTTCAAGGTTCTACTTTTTAATCCTAAAATACACACGACCGTTGATAAATATATAATAAATATAATATAATCTACAATATTCAATAGATCTTTACTAAATTTCTAATACCCTTCTACACTCGACCACTATATGTTTGAGACACCGTAAAACACATTCCCTGAACGCGTGGGTGCCTGAGACCTTACGGTTCCCCTGTACCTTGATCAGGGACCGTCTATGGATTCCTACCGACGCAAACTTTGAGATATGTGGTAAAGAAAGGTTCCCACTTGACACAGGTGAACGTTTATTCGTAGATCACCAGGGAACAAATGTTCTATACGAGTCATTTTAGACCTAGAATTAAATAGAGTCTCTTGTGTATATACCTATACACATATGTATACGAATATACATACATATATATACATGTATATAATTATATACATATATGTGAGTATATGTGTGTGTGTGTATATATCGATTGTTAAAAAGGGGAACTGAAAATACAATGATGAAATAAAAAAAATTAAAAATAAAAATGAAATGTTATGACATAACCAAAACGGTATGTAACTGTACTTAGGCGGTGCCCACATGTACTCAAGGATTAGGACTTGGGGGGAGGGTGGAGGGTGGGGTATAGTAGAGAGACCTAGTAGGGCCACGTGGTCGGGGTTCGTAGGACACAGGACGTAGCTTGTATCTAACCGCTAAGCAAAGAATGTACTTTCATATATACAAAGTCACGGTAAGAGGGTTTAGTAATGATGAAATCCGATATGTGAACTCATCTTACTAAATTGAAATTTNGAATATACATACATATATATACATGTATATAATTATATACATATATGTGAGTATATGTGTGTGTGTGTGTGTATATATCGATTGTTAAAAAGGGGAACTGAAAATACAATGATGAAATAAAAAAAAATTAAAAATAAAAATGAAATGTTATGACATAACCAAAACGGTATGTAACTGTACTTAGGCGGTGCCCACATGTACTCAAGGATTAGGACTTGGGGGGAGGGTGGAGGGTGGGGTATAGTAGAGAGACCTAGTAGGGCCACGTGGTCGGGGTTCGTAGGACATAGGACGTAGCTTGTATCTAACCGCTAAGCAAAGAATGCACTTTCATATATACAAAGTCACGGTAAGAGGGTTTAGTAATGATGAAATCCGATATGCGAACTCATCTTACTAAATTGAAATTTTCATTTTTATAATGAAGATTTCGAACCAAAGGATGAAGTACTTTTTAAAAATATAAATCGTAGTTTTATGATATAATCATATATAATGTTCGATATCAAAGTTTTGACTTTCACAAAACCAAGGCTGTCTTATTACTACTTCAGTGATTTTTATTCAAGAATGACAGAACGTAGGATTTATTAAAGTCTATTATGAGTTAAATAGTTTAACAATTGTATGTCAGACATAACAGAAGTTCTTCTGGTTATCTTATTAAATATCTGAAACTTTCTTTAAATATTGTGTCCCATATGCTTTCCTAATATTAACCTTAATAGAACCAATTAATCAATAAAAAGTCAAACTTTTATGTCAGTCTACATAAAAAAAGACCTTTGTCGTAACACTGTTAACGTCGAATTAACGTACCTAGACACCATAAATTAACCTAAATGTCCTTATTGATTTTTTAATATTACAGACGATGAATTTTATAAACAAGACTGTAAGGAAGTTCGTAAAAATAAATCATCCAGTTTATTACTAGTTAACGTTAAACATACTTCTTCCTTTTTTTAAGATCTTTATTTTATATTTCAATTTATTTTAGTGTGTAAACTAGGTGTCCAACAAAACAAATTATTGTGTAGAGACGTACGAGGAATGAGTTTTTACTGGTGGGTGGTCGGTGAATTAAAGACAAAAAAAGTAAAGAAGGAGACTAGTGTAATATACGAGAAGAAAGAGGATTCTTTCATCGGTGGAAGGAAGTTTCTATAAGGAGGTTGGGGTTATAGTTTACAATAGAGAAGGTATCTCGTAAAGTCTATGTTCACTTAGGTATGTACTAATATGTACACAGTAGATTGTGGTTTGAAAAGGTATCCGTATGTATACACTATTTAAGTCCTCCCTTATACCACATTAACGAACCCTTAAAGTCACATCAGCGACTAAAGAAGTACACCAACATACAAAGTGAGGTTTTGAAATATTACAAATAAAGAAGTTGAAAATTTATTAAAAACTTTTGAATGGCTTTTTGAGATTTAGGGACCTAGTCAAGTCAAGTCAGTGAGTCAACACAGACTAAGACGTTGGGGTACCTGACGTCGTGCAGTCTGAAGGGACAGATAGTGGTTGAGGGTCTCGAACGAGTTTGAGTACAGGTACCTCAGTCACTACGGACCTATGTAAAACAATTAGGGACCTATGTAAAACAATTAATCATCTTCTGGTTAACCGTTTTAGGATCTAAAGTTCATGAAATGTACTATATATGGAATCTAGTCTTGACGTATAGTTTTTGAACAAAAATCGGAAACATTAAACTGTAGGGACTCCTATATTTTTAAGAAAGTCACACCCCCTTTATCTCGTCGATACAAAGTGAGACAGTACTCTTACATATACAACCGTACGCTCTAACGAAGTCCGCACAGACTGAGACATGCTGGGATACCTGACATCGAACGGTCTGAGGGGACAGCTACCCTAAGAGGTCCGTCCTTATGACCTCACCCAACGGTACGGGAGCCGGTCCTCTGGAAAGATTGGGTCCCTACCTCGCACGTACAGAATGTAGAGAACGTAACCGTCTATCCAAGAAATGGTGATCGTGGCGGACCTTTGGGATACACATACAAATATAGGTGGGTTTCGAAATAAGTCGTTCTGATGTTTACCTATCAGTAAATATACTCCTGTTAGTCATTGACGTGGAAACTAACAATAAGAAATACCGTTGTGTAAAATATTTAAATTGAAGTATTTATATACTTGACAAACAGAATATTTAATTGTAACTTTTTAAAACGACAGTTAAAGGTGTATTCTCAACACAAGAATATCAGAATCTAGATAGATGAGGTAGTTTTCTCTTTCATTTTTGAGAATGAGAACTAAGATGAAGACCCATCTAAGTGGAAGATGAGTGAATAGCCCAGTGGGTATACACTAAGATCAACGTCTTCTCCAATGTCTTCGTTTTAAAAGATGGTTCCAAAAGGATCTTAATACGAATATCCGTAACATATTACTGGATGTATGTATTGGAAAGTTTATGTACTAAGACAGAACGGACAAAAATAGAATACAGTCGACTGAGAACTTTGGGTCTCAAACAAAAACTAAAGACTATAGAGAGAGTAGAAATAGATATAAAGAGATATAAAGAGATAGATAGGTAAGTAGATGGATGGTCGAGGGATATAGACCGTAAAAGAATTTAGAACCAAAAGTCAGAGACTATTATAAAGAGATCTCGTAGAACTTTGATTTATACAGTCAGAGTTACACTTTATAAGAGACCGAGTACTTATGTGAACCGGTTAGGGAATCATCAGGGAGTCGCCCAGTCTCAAAAGTACTTTGGTGACTGACTGGAGATCCGTAAAGATTATATCAATTTACATTTGAAGATGGTACATAGTACTACCGAACAAAAACCACGATTTAAGATATATGTATCTAAGGTTAAATGAGTGGGTAACAATCAGTAACACGATCATTTTTTTTACGTACCCAATTTTTATTCATTTAGAAACGGAATTCCTCGAATCTAGAATCACACCTCTTTTACGTTATTATGGTAAATTACACTTTAATTACACTAATAGTAAATTACACTTATAGTAAATTACACTAATTATACGTTTTATGGTGTTACACTTTACGACAAGTCATCATGGATACTCGATGGATCCTTTTTTTTTAAGACATAATACGTGAATAATCACTTACTGAAATTTGTATAATTTAAGATATGTATAAATGACTATGTATCATCCCTAAGTCACTTATAGATACCGACGTCAACATCTTTAAGAATCACGTGTTACTTTAGGGTTTAAACTCCCTTATTCCCATACAACTGTATTAAACAATTAACTATATAGAAAAATAATAGAAACATTGATCTTCAAAATAAGAGTCATACTTGATAGATATGAAACTAAACAACTAATGAGGAAATTAACTTTGATAGAATAGTGGATCTAAATACTATAACGGAGTAAGAAGAAAATATCTGACTATAATAAAAGAAATAAAGAAATATAAATGTACTAAATAAGAGACATTACTGAGAATACTTATCCTAGTCTATAGTAAAAGGTCTTATTTTAAAATATTATGACAATAATTTATAGAAATATCATAACTATTTCGGTATTTAATTATTGGACTCTGTGATAGATCCTTAAAGTGATCTTACTAACAATTACTTTTTATTCAAACGTTAATTATCTAGTATCAACCGTCAAAGTAACTTAATATTAAATTTTACTCTTTTATTTTTCCTTTTGATGAATCGACTTACTAGACTGTACAATTTTTATGACTTAAATGAAGACTCAAGAACCTTATACGTTAGTGTAAATCCTAAATCCATCGACATCGAGGTGTAAATACGTTTGTACTATGATAGTTTAATCTTATGAAGTACGCAACAAAATCATATTACCAAATTGTAAAAAGAAAAGAGACTACTCTCTTATCCCAAATATTCCGTGATTCCTATCTTAGATAATAATTTTGGAAAAGATCATTTTTTCTTTTACCTTTTGTTTACTCTTTTTACCACAAGGAGTTGAGTTCGATTACAAAGTAAAATTATTTATTTAAGAAAAAAGGTTTCGAGATAAGAGGAAATGAAAAAGAAAAAATTTATATTTAAATAAATAAAATTAACCATCTTTTGACAAATATATTATGTCAAATCTAAAGAAGTTGAAACTTATTTTAGAGTCGGAAAACATCAAAAACTTGAGGTTTAGAAAACTTTTAAAAATTATGAAAAGAGTATCAGCTTTGAGTTTCCAGTTAAAAGTCAAAACTAAGAGAAACAGAAGGTATAAATCCTGTGACAACTCACCGTGATGACATTTGCAGGAAATAACCAAAGGTACCGCTACTAGATAGTAGTAAGAGAGAGTATGTGTGTAGACAGATAGTAGATAGATAGTAGATAGACATAGATAGTAGAGGGTAAAATGTTCGTAGTAAAAAGATATTCTGGGTTGAGTCACGACCATCTTAAAATGATGAAGGCAATAGAAATAAAAGACCTTAAGGAGAGGAAAACCTTTACAAAGACTTTATCGTCAACGTTACAACAATAATTATATTACGATATAACGAAACAAAATAGATTGTATTATGGACAGTGTATTTTTACAAACGACCTCCTTACTCATTTCAGTTGGTCGAGTGGAACGAAACACCAGGTACACTGGAGTACCAATCCGAGAGATTTGGGCTGAAAATCGTCCTATACCGTCCGTTTACTCCCTCTGGTCTCTCGTACTAGTCCTACAAATAAGAGGGTTGTAGATGGGGTGACATCAAAGGAAGATAGGAACGGAACCAGACTTCGATAAAGAGAATTACTTGCGATTTAGGGAGAATCCCCAGTTAAGGTATTCAAACCATACTCTCTAAAATCCTATATATCTAAACGATTAGATGGAGTGAGTCTCCTTCTTCTTTATAAAATTATAGAAATGTCGTTCTCGATCATAATATTAGACCTCGTTCTGAAGGTGACTCACTCCGAGGATGGAGTGTGTCTCGGACCCTCTATCACCAAGATAGAAGGAACCACTATTGTAAAGGTTCTCTACCGAAGATCCAAGAACTCATTTTGACAGGACACTATATTTTGACCATCTTCCGAAAAACTTTCTAAATATGGAGTTTCCCCTTCTTTTCTTTAAAGTCAATGGTTAAGAAATTTCATTTACGAAATTCCTTTTCCTCCATTACCTGAAGACACTAATCCTATAGACCTACAGTTCCTCCCACTAGTCCCCGAATCTCCACCTTCCTTCGGACAAATTTCAAATCAGTTCGACTCCCTTTGTAATTTCATTAGAACGACTTATATTAAATCTTCCTTTTATGATTCTTGGGGAATCTTTCCTACCGAGTATGTTTACATTACATGTCCGTTCACTTTGTTTGAGTCATTCAGACTACGTATATTGCACTTTAGATCTGAAAAATCTCTCCTTAGGTATTCTCAATGTTGTACTTTTGAGAATGTTTATGTAACTTTATATTAGACCAAGTCGATTTATTTTTCATAAAAAATTTTTGACTTCCATGTTTATATACTGTGTCTTCACTTTAGTCTTTTTTTTCACTACGGTGACTAGGATTCTCCCTTACCGTAAAGCAATTATTTTCACACTCAAGTCAAGTCAAGTCAACGAGTCAGCACAGGCTGAGAACCAATGGGGTACTTGACGTCGTGCGGTCCGGAGGAACAGGTAGTGGTTGAGGGTCTCTAGTGGGTTTGAGTACACGAAGCTCAGCCACTACGGTAGGTCGGTAGAGTAGGAGATAGTTGGGGAAGAGGAGGATGGGTGTTAGGGAGGGTCGTAGTCAGAAAAGGTTACTCAGTTGAGAAGTGTACTCCACCGGTTTCATAACCTCAAAGTCGAAATCGTAGTCAGGAAGGTTACTTTAGGGTCCTGACTAGAGGAAGTCTTACCTGACCAACCTAGAGGAACGTCAGGTTCCCTGAGAGTTCTCAGAAGAGGCTGTGGTGTGAAGTTTTCGTAGCTAAGAAACCACGAGTCGAAAGAAGTGTCAGGTTGAAAGTGTAGGTATGTACTGGTAACCTTTTTGTTATAGGAACTGATCTACCTGGAAACAACCGTTTCATTACAGAGACGAAAAATTATACAATAAATCCAACCAGTATTGAAAGGAGGGTTCCTCATTCACAGAAAATTAAAGTACCGACGTCAGTGGTAGACGTCACTAAAACCTCGGGGGGTTTTATTTCAGACTGTGACAAAGGTGACAAAGGGTAGATAAAGTGTACTTCACTACCCTGGTTTACGGTACTAGAATCAAAAACTTAGAATCAAAAACTAGAATCAACTCTAAATTCGGTTGAAAAAGTGAGAGGAGAAAGTGAAAGTAGTTCTCCGAAAAATCAAGGAGAAGTGAAAGACGGTATTCCCACCACAGTAGACGTATAGACTCCACTGACTATAAAGGGGGTCGTTAGAACTAAGGTCGAACACGAAGAAGGTCGGGTCACAAAGAGTACTACATGAGACGTATATTCAATTAATTCGTCCCACTGTTATATGTCGGAACTGGATGAGGAAAAGGACAAACCTTGGTCAGACAACAAGGTACAGGTCAAGATTGACAATGAAGGACTGGACGTATATCCAAAGAGTTCTCCATCCAGTCCACCGGACCATAAAGGTAGAGAACTTCTTAAAAGGTGTCAAATAACACTAGGTGTGTCAGTTTCCGAAACCGTATCAGNCAAACCTTGGTCAGACAACAAGGTACAGGTCAAGATTGACAATGAAGGACTGGACGTATATCCAAAGAGTTCTCCATCCAGTCCACCGGACCATAAAGGTAGAGAACTTCTTAAAAGGTGTCAAACACTAGGTGTGTCAGTTTCCGAAACCGTATCAGTTATTTCGTCTTTATCTACAAAAAGACCTTGAGTGAACGAAAAAGTTACTAGGTCGCCTACAACCGTTAAACTAGAGACCAAGGAGACGGAAAAGATTTTGGTCGAACTTGTAGACCTTCAAGTGTCAAGTGCATGACGACTTCCGACCGAACCTCTTAAAATTCATAATCAAATGATCACTTATTACGATTTACAATATTGAAACTTTGTCGAATACCTCAATCGTTAATCTTCAGACCACATTCTAAAGACCTAAATGTGGTCTTTATAATTATTTTATCACCTCTTTCCTTGATCTACATTTTCTAACTCCTTCATCAATCACTTACCTTCAAATTTTATATTTCCTTTCATTAAAATATCTGGAAAGTACCTTAGACAGTCATTTCTCTTTCTTTCCATTTTTGTAACACTAAGAAGAATAACTCGTTTCAAAAATCTTTATAAAGACATGAACATACATATTCCTATCAAAGTTACTCAATCGATAAACCCTAAAAAGGAGAAACAAATTAGTTAGATGGACTACCTAGGTTTTAAACGTACCATCTCTTTCCGTTTACAGAGTAGGTCCGTATACAGACGGAGGCTACCTAAATAGGGTTGGACTAGGAGTTAACAAACCTAATTGGTAGAATCTGAGTAAACAGTATACAGGACTATAAACTGGACGGAGTGTGGTGACTAAATTGACTAATATAAAAGTTGTAGACAAGTCCATAGACACTTGACTAACCCTTGAAGGGTTAATTATGATATTGAGTTAGGATAGGTCCCCACTTTAAATAAATCTAGGAAAATATCACGAGTTCTGACGTCGTAACCATTCCGTGTGATTTTAAGTTCAAACGGTATCCTTTAGATCTTTATAATAAAGGTAATTTGATGTGAGTGATATCCTAATTAAGTAAACTTACAGAACTTGTATTATCATTAACTATTCGCTTTCCTTGTTCAACCTCTACGTTTTTTTACATAACACGTCACCTCATAATCAGTCACTCTGTCCTCGATCATCTCCCCCTTTTTCGTCTCATGGGCTCAACCCCTATATACCTCTATCTTATACATTGTCCATCCACTAACGAAACTTGTAAAGTGCCAGAAAGTCCACGACGACGACAAGACCTTCGAAGTTCCGTTTTATACATGTACTCTTTACACAAGGAGTGTCTGTCAATGATTCTGTTTAGTAATAGAAAAATAAAAATCCTAATAGTAAATAAGTAACACGTAGATACAATCTCTTCTTGTCATATCATACGAACAGATTCTTCATAATGAAATTTATCAAATAGAGTTTTCGATGAAAAAGATCAAAACGTGTAACTGAACATCAGTAAAAAGTTCCTTAACAATATAATATACTATTGACATATATATTGTAATATATCTTGTAATAAAACAAGGTTTAATAAGCTAATTTATTTATACGATTGTAAAATAAGGTAAATAATTTTAACTAATCTTGAATTATTATATTATGTCAATGTTCGTTACTTTAACTCAAAAATCAAACTTTTGATGGTATATGGATTCTAGAGGTCATCGTATAACCCATGGATGACTGGACCCCTTAAGGAGAAAGTCATAGGATAGTAAAACGGAAAAGTACGACAAGTACCCCAAGAGTTCCGTTCTTATGACTTCACCAAACGGTAAGGGAAGAGGTCACCTGGTGTAAGACAGTCTGGAGAGGTGGTACTGGGCGGGCAGAACTTACCGGGGTGTCCCGTACCGAATCAAAGTAACTCAATCTGTTCCGACGCCAGGATCACACTAATCTAACTGATCAAAAGACACTAATACCAAAGTCACACAGACCGGAGACTACGGGAGAACGTTGTGGATGGTGGAATGAACCCAAAGAGAATGGAACCGACACCCCATAGAGAAGTGCCGACGAGGTCGTTTCACGTCGGCAACGAGGAATGGAACCTGCTCCCCATAGAGGAGTGGCGGTGGGAAGGACTAGAACTTACACCTCATCGAGGAGATCCGGGAGGACGTGGGTTCGTCGGTGGTGAGAAACGATGACCTCTAGTCACCTCTTTATTGAGGTCTTTCTTACTTCCCTACCTTGGTTTCGTTTTTTGTTATGGGTCGACACCTACAGTGACGACTATCTTCGTTACAGGTTACGACATTTCTCGTTATAACGTATCCTTGGACCTTACAATCCAGGTACTTAGTTCCGTTAAACCTTCACCAGTTTGTCCTCTACCGTTCTCACTTACAACTTTAAGATCCTTAGTCACTTGATTTTACCTGACCTTACCCACCTAAATTGAGTCTCCTGGTAATATAGATGATGACACCCGTTCTTAGGGAAGTTTCTTTACCTCGTCGGTAGTACCAGTTGTTTTCTCAGGTTTTACGTCATGAACCTACGTTAGAGTTTTTACTATGTTACTAGAGACAAGTAAAGGTTCCGTTTGGTAAGTTATAATGTAATTAGGTTTAGATACGGGGTTGGTCCTTGCGACTTCTTCGACTTCAACTTGTCAAGATACTTCTGGATGTTCTGGAAAATCTTGAGTGTGGGTTTTTTCTACAGGAAAAGTAATATCCCCTGACCTTACGTTTTCATCCTTCAGTTCTTTGTGGACCTTATTGTCCGTTTAAAACGGAACCTTATGTCTTACTTCGTCCCGTTTACGATTATGTCCAGACGGTTCTCTTACGTGACCAGTAACGGTTGTGGGAGAGGTTCTTGTGTTCTCTTCTGAGATGTGTACCTGTAGTGGTCTACCAGTTATGACTTTAGTCTAACTAATATAAGAAACGTCGGTTACTACCTCTTGAGATATGTCAGTTGTTTTTGTTCTGGTCCTCGACTGACACCGAGTCTAGTACTCGAGGAATAACGGTTTAAGTCTGAATTTAACTTCTTTCATCCCTTTTAGTGATCTGGTAAGTCCATACTGGATTTAGTTTGGGGAATACTAATATGTCACCTTAACTCTTTATCTAAATTCCCTGATCTAGACTATCTATCTCACGGACTACTTGATACCTGTCTCCAAGTACTGTAACATGTCCTCTGTCCCTAGTTCTGGTAGGGGTACCTTTTCTTTACGTTTTTTTGTTTTACCGACAGACCCCTCCGGAATGTTTATCGACACTTTTCTTCTCTTCACTTTTCGTTTCCTCTTTTCCTTTCTATATTCGTAGACTTACGTCTCAAGGTTTCTTATTGTTCCTCTCTATTCTTTCGGAAGGAGTCGTTACTTTTCTTTATCTCCTCCTACTGTCTTACCCTTTCTGATCTCTAGAGAAGTTCTTTTAATCTCTATGGTTCCCTTGTAAAGTACGTTTCTACCCGAGTTATTTCTTGTCTTTAACATACCTGGATTGTCTCCGTCTTCTATAATTATTCACCGTTCTGATGTGTCTTCTTGACATGTTTTTTCTAGAAGTGGTGGGTCTATTGGTACTACCACACTAGTGAATGGATCTCGGTCTGTAGGACCTTACACTTCAGTTCACCCGGAATCTTTCTGGGTTTCGATCAACTCCTCTACGTTAAGGTCACCTCGACAAAGTTTATGATTCTCTACTACGACACTTACAAGACGTTAGTTATACCGTCGCTTAAACATTTTGAGTCGTCACCGGTGTCCTGACCTTTTCCAGTCAAAAGTAAGGTTAAGGTTTCTTTCCGTTACGGTTTCTTACGAGTTTGATGACGTGTTGAGTGAGTAGAGTGTACGATCATTTCATTACGAGTTTTAAGAGGTTCGGTCCGAAGTCATTATACACTTGGTACTTGAAGGTCTACAAGTTCGACCAAAATCTTTTCCGTCTCCTTGGTCTCTAGTTTAACGGTTGTAGACGACCTAGTAGTTGTTTCGTTCTCTCAAGTTTTTTTGTAGAGAAGGACGAAATAACNTCTTACGAGTTTGATGACGTGTTGAGTGAGTAGAGTGTACGATCATTTCATTACGAGTTTTAAGAGGTTCGGTCCGAAGTCATTATACACTTGGTACTTGAAGGTCTACAAGTTCGACCAAAATCTTTTCCTTCTCCTTGGTCTCTAGTTTAACGGTTGTAGACGACCTAGTAGTTGTTTCGTTCTCTCAAGTTTTTTTGTAGAGAAAGACGAAATAACTGATACGGTTTCGGAAACTGACACACCTAGTGTTATTTGACACCTATTAAGACTTTCTCTACCCTTATGGTCTGGTGGGCTGGACGGAAAACTCTTTGGATATACGACCAGTCCTTCGTTATCAATCTTGACCTGTACCTTGTTGTCTGACCAAGGTTTATCCTTTTCCTCATGCAGTTCCGACATATAACAGTGGGACGAATAAATTGAATATATACGTCTCATGTAGTACTCTTTGCGACCCGAACTTCTTCGTGTACGTCCTTAGTTCTAGTGGCCCTCTTTATAGTTATTGGAGTCTATACATCTACTGTGGTGGGAATACCGTCTTTCACTTCTCCTCGATTTTTCGGAGAACTACTTTCACTTTCTCCTCTCACTTTTTCACCCGAATTTCGAGTTGTAAGTCTTTTGCTTCTAGTACCGTAGACCAGGGTAGTGAAGAACCCTTTATCTACCTCTTTGTCACCTTTGTCACAGTCTGAAATAAAAACCCCTGAGGTTTTAGTGACGTCTACCACTGACGTCGGTACTTTAATTTTCTGCGAATGAGGAACCTTCTTTTCAATACTGGTTGGATCTATCGTATAATTTTTCGTCTCTGCAATGAAACGGTTGATTCCAGGTAGATCAGTTCCCATACCAAAAAGGTCATCGGTACATACCCACACTCTCAACCTGACACTTCTTCCGACTCGCAGTTTTTTAATTACGAAAACTTGACCCCACAACCTCTTCTGAGAACTCTCAAGGAACCTGACTTTCCTCTAGGTTCGTTACGTAAGATCTCCTCTAGTCTGGACCCACAAGAAACCTTCCTGACTACGACTTCGACTTTGAGGTTATTAAACCGGTGAAGTACACTTCTCAACTGAGTGACCTCTTCTGAGACTACGACTATCCCTAACCCCCGTCCTCCTCTTCCCCTGTTGTCTCCTACTCTACCGACCTACCGTAGTGGCTGAGTTGCCTGCACTCAAACGCATTTGAGGCCCTCTACCACTACCTGTCCCTCCGGACCGAACGACGCTAAGTACTCCAGGGTTCTCAACCTATGCTGACTCAGTGACTTGACTTGACTTGACTATAATGATTCTTATTGTCAATGACATGATGAACAACTATTAATGTACGAACAGGAATTATATGAGTGAATATCGGGAATACAAAAGATTTTTCTTTCTAAATATACAAAGAAACATCGATAGTGTGGTTCGAACCCAGGCGATGTTTGAATGTTTATCTTACTATAATAGAGGAATTTCAATAGACGAGTAAAATACAAAACATTACATATCCCGATACTATTTTAAACTTTCAGGATTTTCTTAATACGTGAAAAGAACTAAAAATTATATGATATAAAGTCAAGAACACAAACTACAAAGAGTAAATATCAGAGATGATATAGATAATTGACAGATGGAAGTAATGGTTTTTGTTCTCGTTATAACCATTATTTCCCTTGCAACGATCTCATTCTTTCAATTATATCTAGTCAATAAAAGAATCTTTATATCCATGTCGTACGAATTTATAGGTGAAGTGATCATAATCAGTCTCATCCCATTAACTCCCTTATTTACAAAGGGGTCTAGAGGACCTGATTGTGTTATTTGACAAAAAAGAGTAAGCACACGTCAGGTCACGTAAACCAGTAACAATCTCTTCAGAACTTCTGTTGAGAAAAGGTTCGAGCTTGAGTCCATATGGGATGGGACATTCCACAGACTGTGAAAGATCTCAAATCCTCTTGTCTCTCCCTCTAACACAAAAACATTCAAACCCCTCTTCAAATGTCAGACAGTATATATAAAGTAGTCAATCTTAAAACAGAGAAAAAGGGTAAGTATTCGTTCTCCGATCACTTACGGAAATCGATACAGGTCATTCGTCTCTTCCTGTTCTATAACTTTTTATCATAGTTGGAAATTGTGTCAATCTTTTATCGTAAGAATAATTCCAAAATTTTTACACTTACTAAAATACAACTCTAAATGCCAACAACATTTGTTATAACTTCAATAAAAACAGATGATGGTCGCTTCTTGCATCTCACTGTAATTAAATCTATGTTATTATAACGGTCAATTGAATCTAATTGTGAATTTGGGTTGTTCTGAGTACGATATAAGACTTAGTAATAAAATTCGAAAATCTTTTTATCTTACCTCTGATTTTACGTTCACATATATATATAAAGCCAGTGGTTCTTATAAGTATATTAAGTATAGTATCCATTGAATATGAAAATTTATTATACCTTATCAGTCTAGGTTATATCTATTTATAAAATATTACATTATTATCTTATTCCTTAAGTTTATAAAATTTTAAAAAGAATTTTTGTTTTAACTATATGTAATGATGGGTCAAATAGAATAAGATGTACCAAAAACTAGTAATCTAAATACAATCTGGTTATCTTATAATTTAGTACATATAGAAATTTTCACGAATTCTTGTCACGTGAGTAATAATAAGTAGACTAACTATTATCGAAATTATAAGGCAAGAGGGTTCTATTTAAGGAGTGACTAGTGATGAGTGATAAATTAGCATGAAAGTCACAATCATTATACAACAGCTTTACAAAGGACAACTCGATAAAAATATGGACCCGAAAGAAAAGAGAACGGGTGATTCGGGCAGTTTTACGTTTAACGAAAGAGACTGGTTTTAATCTCGTCTTCGTGTCGGACGAAGGAAAAACGTGTGTAGGTGGTTGTCCAAACAAGTGTCGACGAGAATCCCAGACATATTTTTACCTTTGAAGTCTTAGAACGTCCTGGGTCTCAAAGAGACTGACGTCGGGTCCTTAGTAAATTGTCATCTACTGTAAAAACCGTTCCATATTAATTTCCCCAACAAAATCGTTTTAATATGTGACACTTTGTGTATTATTTTTTCTCCACCCCTCTCTCATTGTACGTACTCACATGTTAAATCTAACACCGTCTCTTACTCTCGTGTCGACCCTCGAACTGTCAAAACCGACACCAAGGACTCTAGTCTAAATCATTTTGTTTGGTGACATACAAAGTTGTAATAGGTCCACTGCTTACTTAGTTATTCGATTAATTTTTATAGAAAGGAAGGAATAAGACGATTAACTCTGACTCCTTCTAATATTTGTCCAGATGTTGTACTGCTCGGTCTCTAGTAGTAAATTAAACCTATGTTCGTAGTGGAAAGTTTCTATAACTAGAAACTGAATATCCCCTTATTTTATTCCTCTTAAATTCCCTGAGACTGAACGAAATAAGACTCGTGTATACTACGAAGTTAAGTCTAATTACCCCACATTACTTAGAAAATTTGTCCTGTAGAAACCTAGTTATCCCGATCGTATAAGCCAATACAAGTAAAACCTAAGATGAACAATTCACAAGTAGTAAGCGATCGTTTTCGTTTCCATTAGGACATTAAATCTTTGAACTAAATTTTTCATTTAACCTTTGATTTCTCCTCTTTACATAAGACAAAGTAAGGACTGTCAACATATAGGGTGTCGAGTAATTATTGTTGTACTAATTTACACAAAGTGGTAGTGACCTACTGGAGAAAGAGGTGTAGACAATAACTAATGTAAACGGATTCAGATTTTACATATTTACTTTAATATGATATATACGTGTAAAACTAGATCGAAAAAAATGAATAATTTAATATACACTCTAAATAGTTTCAACAATGTGTATTAACGTCAAGTAAGCAAGAGTAACTGCATTCCAAAAGGTATTTTTAAGATGTAGAACGATATATACTTATTATAACTACCTGTAAAATGAATAATATTTACTATCACCAAATTTCTAACAAAATGTACATAGAACTTGTACACATTCGTAGGACTATCTGTATATGTACTTATATCTTAACGACGAAATGTTTCAAAGGGACTATAGTGGTTTGTTAAAAGGTTTCCCTTACGTTGTTCAATGTGAGGGTGGTAGTTATTTATTCTTAAAGTATAGAAGGGGGTTTTAATCTTCATAATCATAAAACAATATAAAATCATTAAGATCACCCATATCTCACCGTAAGTCATAAAGTAACAAAATAAAAGTAAAAGGACTACCACTTTTTGTAACTCGTAGAAAAGTACAATATTTAGTAAGTCTACTGGAAATAACTTTCATGGACAGACTCAGAAATCGGAGAAAAAAATAACCCAACAGATAGAACTACAGTAACCATACTTTATAAAGAAAAGCATAAGAGTTATAGTACGTATACACACACACACATGTCTGTGTGTATATGTAACGGTATTTGAGAAGAGGGATACTACACGGAAAAGATTGAGATTAATCACAGAACTCTCTTTGTCTTACAGAATTAAAAAGGAACACAGTATGAGTCGACTGACAAATAAACACCCATACGGATATATACATGAGATATGAGACAAGGTGATTTGTCACATATAAGTACGGGTATGAAGTGATAAATAAGTGTGACCTTAAAGTACTTTTAATTCGTAGACCACAACATTCTCGAGGTCATGGTGTTAACAGAAATAATAACAATCATTAAAAATAAATGTACATAGAACTCGTACACATACCATCTTAGTCATACGTTAAAAATATTTTGTTGGATGACCCTTAAGTAACACTTAATGTAGTTTAGAAATCCAAGACCCTGTTTTTAATTTTGAAATGTTATAACGTAAGTTTGAGTACTTAGGTACTAGGACTAATCAGAAATTAAAGAGAGTTTGTACAAATCTAGAAACAAAAAAAAAAAATCTCTAGAATATGTTGAAATTAATATAAAGGTCTACAAATTATAGAAACATAAAAACATTAATCATTGTAAAATCTTAAAGATAGTAATTAAACAAGGAATATAAAGACAAGAGAAGCTAAACAAAAGAGAGAAACTAGTAAGAACATTCTATAATTACTAACAAATTGAAATATGAGTCGAAATATTAAAGACATAAAGACAAAATATAAACAAAAGATGAAGAAACAAATGAGAAGAAAAATTAGTGAAGATTAAAGGTGTAAGTGATACAAACTAAAAAGGGAAAATAAAGATTGAGAAACTTTACCTAAAAATTATTTAGTTACAAAAAGTTGGTACAAAAAATATAAGTAAATTGAGATATAAATAAAGAAAAAGTTTAAATCTAAAATAAAGTTGAAGAGTACGAAACCTTATTTTATCTTGTCAAAAATAAAAAAACATCTACTCTTAGACGTATCGAAGATGAGTTAGGGTTACGTAAATATTAAATATATCTGACATTTTCCTAAAACTCTCCGGTCTTTAGTATTATATCGTCCATTTTTAGTATATCTTATATAGACTCATTAATTTAAGATTGATCACGAAGTATTATGAATATAATCTACTCTTTCTTGATATTTTAATATATTAAATTGTGGAATTTTAAATGTTTCAGAATACCTTTTTTTTGTTCTTAAAATTTCATAATAACTAAATAGTATGAATGTACAAATTAATAAGTTACTTTTATATCAAAAATGTAACATATATATATAACTTTTTAATGATTAAAAAGTCACTAATTTTATTTAATGTTAATAACTTTTTCATAATCTGAATTTCAAAATTCCGTTCTAATTACTATCAAAAGTTAATGACCTTCTCCGAGTTTATTCATTACTTGTCAACCACTGACAATTAGATGTACGTTTGAGACAGGATTTGTGAAACGTATGGTTTAGAACGAGTTAGGAACATTCATAAGATACTCCACCCATGAAATAGTAGGGGTAAACTATTTCAGTCTAAAGACTAAACGATCAAGTCAAGTCAAGTCAGAGAGTCAGTACAGGCTGAGAAACGTTGGGGTACTTAACGTCGTGCGGTCCGGAGGGACAGGTAGTGGTTGAGGGCCTCAAGTGAGTCTGAGTCTAAGTAGCTCAGTCACTACGGTAGGTCGGTAGAGTAGGAGACAGCAGGGGAAGAGGAGGACGGGGGTTAGGAAGGGTCGTAGTCTCAGAAAAGGTTACTCAGTTGAGAAGCGTACTCCACCGGTTCATGACCTCAAAGTCGAAATCGTAGAAAGGAAGGTTTCTTTAGGGTCCCGACTAGAGGAAGTCTTACCTGACCAACCTAGAGGAACGTCAGGTTCCCTGAGATTTCTCAGAAGAGGTTGTGGTACCAAGTTTTCGTAGTTAATAAGCCGCAAGTCGGAAGAAGTGTCAAGTTGAGAGTGTCGGTATATACTGGTGTCCTTTTTGGTATCGGAACTGATCTACCTGGAATCAACCGTTTCAATACAGAGATGAAAACTTATATGATAGATCCAACCAGTATTGAAAAGAAGGTTTCTCATTCGCAGAAAATTAAAGTACCGACGTCAGTGGTAGATGTCACTAAAACCTCGGTTTTTTTTAATTCAGACTGTGACAAAGGTGACAAAGGGGTAGATAAAGTGTACTTCACTACCCTGGTCTACGGTACTAGAAACAAAAGACTTACAACTNGGTTGTAAAAGTGAGAGGAGAAAGTAAAAGTAGTTCTCCGAAAAATCAAGGAGAAGTGAAAGACGGTATTCACACCACAGTAGACGTATAGACTCCACTAACTACAAAGAGGGTCGTTAGAACTAAGGTCGAACACAAAGAAGGTCAGGTCTCAAAGAGTACTACATGAGACGTATATTCAATTTATTCGTCCCACTATTATATGTCGGAACTGGATGAGGAAAAGGATAAACCTTGGTCAGACTACAAGGTATAGGTCAAGATTGACAACGAAGGACTGGACGTATATCCAAAGAGTTCTCCGTCCAGTCCACCACACAATAAGGGTAGAGAAAGTCTTAATAGGTCAAATAACACTAGGTGTGTCAGTTTCCGAAACCGTATCAGTTATTTCATCTTTATCTACAAAAAGACCTTGAGAGAGTGAAAGAGGTACTAGGTCGCCTACAACTGTTAAACTAGAGACCAAGGAGAGGGAAAAGATTTTGGTTGAACTGGCAGTCCTTCAAGTGCCAAGTGTATAACGACTTCAGACCGAACCTCTTAAAACTCGTAATGAAATGATCGTACACTCTACTCACGTCAACACGCCATAAAACTCGTAAGAAGCCGTAACAGAAAGAAACCTTAACCTTACTTTTGACTGGAAAAAGTCAGGACACCGGTGACGACTCAAAAGGTTTAAGCGACGGCATAACTCAGGTCGTGAAAGTGTCGTAGTAGAAAGTCCAAAAATTTGTCGAGTTGACCTTACGGTAGTGGAGGTGATCGAAACAAGCATCACTACGAAAATTCCCGGTGAAGTGTAAGGTCCTACAGACCGAGATCTACTCACTAGTGTGGTAGTACTAATAGACCCAGCACTTCTAGAAAAAACATGTCAAGAAGACACATAAGAACGGTGGAGAAGAATTATAGAAGACGAAGACAATCCAGGTATGGTAAAGACAGGAAATAACTCGGGTAGAAACGTACTTTACAAGGGAACCATAGAGATTAAAAGAGCTTCTCTAGACATCACAAAGGGTAAGACAAGAAAAGGAGATAAAGAAACGTAACTAGTGACTTCTTCCAAAAGAATAGAGAGGACCGATAAGAAACCTTGAGACGTAAGTCTACGAATATAGAAAGGAAAAGAGGAAACAAAAAGTGGAGAGAAGAAAAGTGTCGATAAACATTCCGGAGAGGTCTGTCGGTAAAACGAAAAAACGTAAAGAAACGATTCCCTGAAGGTTTAATTATCTAGACTATCTACCTCGTCGATCTTAAATTATAAAAGACAGACAGGACCCTTGTGTCATAGATAGTTGAGTCCAATTCAAAAAGAATTCTTGTTCTCGTAATAAATAAGAATCTAATATGTGTGTAAAACGATATTAAAGATAGAGAAGAAAAATCTTAAGAAAAGTAAAATATCTGTCATCATTATATCCATGGGTTTACATTTGAGACTTCAACGAAAGTTTAGTGTCCTCATACGAATCAGCGAGTCAACACAGACTAAGACGCTGGGGTCACTGACATTGGGTGATCCGAGGAAACAGACGACCCAAGAAGTCTGTTCTTATGACCTCCCCCGTCGGTAAAGGAAGAGGTCCCCTAGAAGGGTTGGGTCTCTATCTTGGGTCCAGAGTATGTAACGTCCGATTAACGGAAGAAATACCAGACTCTGTGGTCTCTCAAACTCAGGTTCTCCGACGTTTATTGATCTAGTTTGACAGTCTTTTTTTTAATATATATATACAATTTAAAGTACTCCGATGGTTCCTCAATTCTCGACCCAGAGTTAGAAATAAGAGTTCCAAAACAAAGGGACAGTTTGTGAAACGTGATTTGAGTACTAGATAGTCGCAACGAAAAATTTAATACCCGAAGAAAAAAGGAAGTCCATTTATACGTCCGAATTTGGAGAAAATCTTGTTTTATATAGATCGACAATCCGTCACTTCTTGGTGAAATAACAGAAACAGTAAGAAAAAGGAACAATGAGGAAGACTGAGATCAACCAACAGGTCCTTACGTTAAGAAAGAGACGATGTTTTCATATAGGTATGTAAAATAATAGATCACATAACGAAAGTCACATTAGACATGAATGTACAGGGACCACAACGACAAATCTATCTCACCATTAGGTTTAGAGGAGGACTGTTATTTGATTACTTTTGAAAACTTGATGACACAAATGATACGAGTTCTCGTATAATGTTTATCACTGAAAAACACACTAAAGATCTTTGTAACAATCCCATTGTCCCTTTCCCGTCGGAAGAATATAGTCAAAGTGAACTTATTTATACTTTTCTGAAATAACTGAATCGACAGACATGAATAATTGTAAATTTTTAACAATCCTTATCATCTCGAAAGTCTTTACAAAGGATAATCTTTACGTAATGAAATATACTAATGGGAGTTAATAAAGACAGTACTTAGGAGGTAAAGTATAAACATATCGAAAAAGATAGAGTGATAAGTGAATGTTTTATTTGTTTGTTCTATCTCCAAACACCTATGTAACACTAACAAAATATATATATATATACATACATACATACATATTCGCGAAACTCAACACTGACTTAGTAAACAGTGTTGAAAAAACCACTACACACAACCAACGAAAGGGATCCCTTTGTCTGATATTTAGTCTAAACGTTCGTTCTCAAAATTATCCCACAAAGAAGTTCGGGTGCACTCCTTTCCCTTCGTCCTGTCCGTTCTGTGACTGTTGTCTCCGGATGTAATGAGTAAGTCCCTTGGCACCTCGACATCGTGGAAAGTCTAAACAGTAAAAACTGTCGTCCCCCGGACCCTTAAAATTAATATCAACTAAATGTTACAAGGTAAACGACAATGTCACATGTCGTTTCACCAAGCCAATATACAAAGAAAAGTCTAAGAAAAGGTAATATTCAATAATGTTCTATAACTTATATCGAGTGACAGACAAATAGGTAAAATATATGTCATCACACATAGACAACTAGGGTTTAAGGATCAACTAAGGAAGGACTGGAAAGAGGAACCTTCGGTATTCAAACAAAAAACACAGACATACAAAGACGAAACATTTATTCAAATAAAATATAATTCTAGTAAAAATTCTATATTCACTATGGTATAACACACAAACACACACACACACACATACCTACACACACTCAGCGAGTCAGTACAGGCTGAGAAACGCTGGGGTTCCTGACATGGGGTGGTCCGAGAAGACAGGTACCCTAAGAGTTCCGTTCTCATGACCTCACCCAACGGTAAAGGAGAAGGTTATAGTATAATATAAATAGAAAAAGACTAAATGAAGTGAATCATATTATTAGAGATCCAGGTAGATGTAACGACGTTTATCGTTATAAAGAAAAAATACAGATTCATTATAACGTAACAACTTTTTCCGTTACCGTGTGGTGAGGTCATGAGAACGGACCTTTTAGGGTACCTACCTCCTTGGACCACCTGATGTCAGGTACCCCAACGACTCAGTCTGTGCTGACTCGCTGAAGTAAAAGTGAAAAGTGAAAGCACGTAACCTTTTCTTTTACCGTTGGGTGAGGTCACAAGAACGGACCTCTTAGGGTCCCTGCCCCCTCGGACTACCCGACGGTAGATACCCCAGTGTGTCTCAACCTGTCCTGACTTCGCTAAATCGTCGTCGTCGTCGTCATAACGTAACATATATATATATGGTGTAAAAGTAATAGGTAAGCGACAGTTACCTGTGAATCCAACGAAGGTACAGAACTGATAACATTGATCACGATGATACTTGTAACCCCAAGTACATAGAAAAACTTAATCTTAAAAATAGAAAAAAGTCTATATACCCGGGTCCGGAAAACTTTAGGAGTATTCTTGATAGAAACTTACGACGAACGGAAGCTTTCTCGTACAGTGGTACTACTCCGTCCAAGGAAACCGACACCCCTTAAGGATCTGTTTCTGACCCGACACTTGACAGTCCATTCCGGAGTCAAGACTTTCTCCTAGACTTATAACCCGGAGTCATATATACTTAGAAATTTTCTGTACAAACTTTAGTTGTACGATTGATGGGGATAGATGAATATATAGAATACAAGACTTACCCCAAAGGTAAAAAAAAAAAAAAAAAATCTGAGCTTGGTACGAAATAAAAAAAAAAAAAACTGTCTTGATTCTGATAAAATAAATAAATAAAAAAATTTAAAATTTTAGAAATTAAGAATGTACGTAAGGGTTTGTACTTGGGGGGAGGGTGGAGGGAGGGGTATTTTAGAGAGACCCAGTAGGGGTACGTGGTCGAGGTTCGTACGACATAGGACGTAGTCTGTATCTGACCGCTAAGTTAAGAATGTACTATCATATGTACAATCTTACAGTAAGAAGGTTTAGTAGGGTGGGAGAGGGAGAGGGAGACTCAGGTTTTCAGGTAATATGTGTAGACACAGAGAAAGGGACAGAACGTATGTCCCAGCAGTAACGGTAGAAGGATTTAAGGTATATATACACAATCATATGACATAACCACAAAAAGAAAGACCGAATGAAGTGAGACATATTAGCCGAGGTCAAAGTAGGTAGAGTAGTCTTGACTAAGTTTACTTAAGAAAAATTACCGACTCATTATGAGGTAACACATATACATGGTGTCGAAAGAAGAGTTTGCAAAAGTGTCGAAAGAAATACAAAGTTATAAGTAATAAATCCCCAAAGGGTCCACCACGATCACCGTTTCTTAAGTGGACGGTGACGTTCTCCGTGTTCTCTGTACCCACGAATGAGGTCCAGTCTTTCTAGAGGACCTCATCCTTTACCGTTGAACGAGATCATCAGAACGACACATTTTAGGGGACCTGTCTCCTCGGACAACCCGATGTCAGGTATCCCAGTGTTTCTTAGTCTGTACTAACTCGCTGATTTTCGTTAAGTAATACAAAAGAGTTTTGTACATTTTTTACAAGAGAATAAAACTTATATTAGTACGTAAAAATTAGTTGATCCACAGATCTATATAGACTTCCTTTGTCATGGTATATTTTATATTCGAGTGTACATAAGTTCTAATCGTAATCTTATTAAAGTTAAATTTTTGAATTATTAGGGAGTTTATATTATAATTTGTTATTTTAGTACTTTTATTTATAAGACTGTCACATACATTCGAAAGAAGGTTCACAAGGAACTAAAAAACTGAGTTTTCATCTACGTTTCCTTACAACTATATGGAAATAGTTGTTATTAATATAATTTATTGAAATATATTATATCCGTATGAGAAAAAACTCATAATTTGAATTGACTTTTGAATTGATTCGGAAATCCATTTATATGGTGTTTTCCTGTAAATTTTCAGTTCACAATTAAAGGAGTGTATACCTCGTTCAGTCTTAGGTACTAAAAGTTAAGACACTACACGAGTCTTTCTTAACATTTATTTATGACATGTCTTATTACTGAAAGACTTTCATAAGTCTTGACCGAGAACCTTGACGATCGTAAATAATTTACGATACAAGATCCTTGATTTGAGACATGGATTACATAGAATAAATTAAGAGACGTCCTGTTCTTCCATTCAGGTAATTCCGAGAAAAGGTCTACTCTTTAGACTCTGAGTCTCTTAAATTACTTTGACGGATTCCGATGTTTCTATCCTTTATTTCTTCAGTTCTTTATCTAGACAGAAATAAACCTAGGTTGTGTCCAAGAAAGATGATAATGGTTCGATATCTCAAGTTGTTTAACCATCAGTGACTTAACCTTCAACTCATGTTTCGTCTCACTTATACTATTCGTCAGTTTCAAAAACTTTGTCATGAGTCTCAGGTAAAGATTGGTAAAGATCTTATTCACTATTGTTTCTCCTTTAGTTGTACTTATTTCTTTGTTAAAAAGGTTTCAAATAATACGTATGGTCATATCATGCATAATGTGTCAGGGTGTTTTCTCTTATCCGACCAAGGAAAGGTTTTAGAGGGTTTATTAAAACTCTCTACTGCCAAATTTACTTGTATTAAAAAAATATGTCGTCCTAGAATTATATTATTACACGAACATTTATAAAGGGTTTTCTCACCCTACATACTTAGTATTGAGGTTCATGAAAACAGTTTTTTTAAATAAAAAAGGAAAAAATTTAACCGATAGAGAGTCCTGAGTAAAGAAATCCTATGTAAAGTCAAGACAGACACTATAACACAATTTGTATTTATAGGTGATGTCTTCTCGTTCATGTGGTTTTGACATCGATGTCCTACTGATAGTACAGTAATGTAACTTGATGTACTTGATTTTATTTTAGTTTGTTTTTGTCAAACCTTTAAAAATCCAATCCTTAGACCCGTCTTAAAGTAAATCCTTTGGGCGAATTATATATCAATCAAGTCAGAATTGACTTAATGTGACTCGTCTAGGTTTGTCGAACTAAGAAAAGGTACGGTCGGGACGAATGTTAAATCTATGAGAAGTACTTTCACTAGATGTCTAAAACAGTTCGACCCTGAACCCTTCGACCTGACGACCCCTAAACTCCCTATCTTTACCCCTGGTTTCGGATTCAAGTCGGTGTATCTTCACCCGTCCTCAAAGAGTTCTATTCTTACCGTTCACACACCCGTCGTTTTTCCTCTCTTTTCCCCTCCTCAACGTCTACTTAAAATATGTTGACCCGTTTACTTCCCGTCCAGACTCTTCAGTCGATTTTATTACCGGATACCGTGTTTAAAATCATGTCTATTGGTGTAAGGACCATTAGTCTCTTTTTTTTTAACCAAATTTTTTTCTTGGTGTCTTTTACCTTCTTAAGTCCGATTAACGTTCGATAAACAGTCATGTACCCAGTCTGTGTCCCGTGATCTTCGTTGAACCCTAGTTAAGTCACTGAAAGACTCTCCCCACCCAGAAGAGTAAAGAAAGACAGGTCTTAGTCGAAGAGACTTCACGATGTGTTTCCCTCTATAATTCGTGGACTTCGACTCCTTAACTCTAATCCCCTACTTTCGTCTACCATGTAAAGAAAGACATGAATCTTCCTACAGAATCTCCCCACGTTCCCAATAGATTTGTTATAGCAACTTGACACCGATGTACGTGTTTCAGTCTAAGGAAGTAAAAAAAGGATAATTAAAGACTTTTGACAAGTGTTTAATAAAGTATAAAAAGGTCAAGATTCTTTTTATAATTTAAATGTACTTTAAAACCTTTTTTAATGACTTCCGTAGATGATCGAGAAAAGTTACTATGTCTTAATTATTGACCCTCTCAACTACATGATCCATAAAGGGGTAATAGGATAAGTGAAAAGTGAATTCTAGTGACGTTTTTTATTTACATAATTAATTACCTATATCTGAAAGAGACTTTTTTTACAAACTTCAAGAATATTCGTTTATAACGAATAATAAAGATCTTCGTATTACAAAATTAAATTCATGGGGTAATACTCCAAAAAGAGATTGTGTTTATAAAACCTAAAAGTCCTATACTGGTTTCAGTACAAGTCAAGTCAAGTCAAATCAGTAAGTTAGCACTGACTGAGAAACACTGGGGTACTCGACGTCGTGTGGTCCGGAGGGACAGATTGTGGTTGAAGGCCTCGGGTGGGTTTGAGTATAGGTAACTCAGTCACTACGGGAGGTCGGTAGAGTAGGAGACAGTAGGAAAGAGGAGGACGGGAGTTAGAAAGGGTCGTAGTCTCAGAAAAGTTTATTCAGTTGAGAAACGTAGTCCACCGGTTTCGTGACCTCAAAGGCGAAGTTGTACTCTGGAAGGTTACTTGTGGGTCCTGACTAGAGAAAATCCTACTTGACCAACCTAGAGGAACGTCGGGTTCCCTGAGAGTTCTCAGAATAGGTTGTTGTGTCAAGTTTTCGTAGTTAAGAAGTCACGAGTCGAAAGAAATATCAGGTTGAGAGTGTAGGTATGTACTGATGATCTTTTTGGTATTGGAACTAATCTACCTGGAAACAGACGAAAAATTATACGACAGATCTAACCAGTATTGAAAGGAAGGTTCCTCATTCACAGAAAATTAAAGTACCGACGTCAGTGGTAGACTTCACTAAAACGTCGGGTCTTTTAATTTCAACGAGTGACAAAGGGGTAGATAAACGGTACTTCATTACCCTGGTCTACGGTACTAGAATCAAAAGACTTACAACTCGAAATTCGGTTAAACAAGTGAGAGGAGAAAGTGAAAGTAGTTCTCCGAGAAATCAAGAAGAAGTGAAAGACGGTATTCCCACCACAGTAGACGTATAGACTCCAATAACTATAAAGAGGGTCTTTAGAACTAAGGTCGTACACGAAAGAGGTCGGGTCACAAAGAGTACTACATGAAACGTAAATTCAATTTATTCGTACACCTGTTATATCTCGGAACTACATGAGGAAAAGGATAAACCTTGGTCAGACAACAAGGTACAGGTCAAGATTGACAACGAAGGACTGGACGTATGTCCAAAGAGTTCTCCGTCCAGTCCACCAGACCATAAGGGTAGAGAAAGTCTCAAAAGGTGTCAAATAACACTAGGTGTTTTAGTTTCCGAAACCGTATCTGTTATTTCGTCTTTATCTACAAAAAGACCTTGAGAGAACGAAAAAGCTACTAGGTCGCCTACAACCGTTAAACTAGAGACAAAGGAGACGGAAAAGATTTTGGTCGAACTTGTAGACCTTCAAAGTCATGTGTGTAACGACTTCGGACCGAACCTCTTAAAACTCGTAATGATCGTACACTCTACTCACGTTAACACGCCATAAAACTCGTAATAAACCGTAACGGAAAGAAAACCTTATCTTACTTTTTAACTGGAAAAGGTCAGGACACCGGTGACGACCTGAAAGGTTTAAACTACTGTATAATTTACGTCGTGGGAGTGTCGTAGTAGAACGTCCTAAACTTTGTCGAGTTGACCTTAAGGTAGTGGAGGTGATCGAAACAAACATCACTACGAAGGATTCCGGGTGAACTGAAGTGTAAGGTCCTACAACCGAGATCCACTCACTAGTGTGGTAGTACTAACCGACCCAGCACTTCTAGAAAAAACATGTCAAGAAGACATATAAGAACGGTGGAGAAGAATTACAGAAGACGAAGACAATCCAGGTATGGTAAAGACAGGAAATAACTCGGGTAGAAACGTACTTTATAAGGGAGCCACAGAGACTAAAAGAACATCTATAGATCAGAAAGGGTAAGATAACAAAAGGAGATGAAGAAACGTAACTAGTGACTCTTTCCGAAATAATAGACAGGAACGAGAAGAAACCTCGAGACGCAAGTTTATCCATACAGAAAGGAAAAGAGGAAACGAAAAGGGAAGAGAAGAAAACTGTCGATAAACACTCAGGAGGAGTCCGTCGGTAAAACGAAAAAACGTAAACAAAAAAGGACTCCTAACCGAACTAAGGACAGAGAACATGTTCCAGTACTTGGAGACAGGTATCAAGTAGTCCGTGAGATAGTATAGATCAGGGAATTTAGATAAAGAGAGAAATATTAGTATTCCCTAAAATAAATCCAGTATGGACTCACCAAATCACCAAAAGGGGAGAAACAAGTTAAATACAAACTTAAACCGTTATTCCTCAAGTACTAGACTCGGTGTCAGTCGAGGGTCAGAACAAAAACGACTGACACATCTTGAAGAGGTAGAAACCGACGTTTCTTATATCAGTACAATGTTTACATAATTTTTCTCATACTAAAAAATTATCCTGTTATAAAACGAATTTTGAAACAGTAAGGACACTAATGACCCATACGTGTTTCTAATTTATTGTATAGTAAGTAATTGATTGGGAGCCCTTGTTTATGTAGACCACATTATAAAATCTATATATTCGATATATTTGTTTGTTTTTGGAAAGGGATCTAACACACACCAACACGTACATTTACATAATTGATTCTCTAATCGACTTTATTAGACCAAAACCAGCTACCTAATTTAAGATTCAGAAACAATTTCTCCGATTCGGATCACAGTCACCCTCGTCACTAGTCAAGTACTGTAACCCTTTATACCAATACTACCTAAAATACTTCACTTACACTTAAAATATCACATAAATGGAAACTTTCGTGATTCAAAATAACGACATTATGGATCAATTTCTAAGTTCGGTTTCGTGAGGGAAACACGTAATATCGTATACAACATTTACCGAGAACCGACTGAAACGACTTCAAATATTTCAACAACGTCATGTAAGGGAAACGGTTTTCTATTTTATTTATTACGAAGACCTATACAAAATCCCTGTAGTGAAATGTCAATCTTGGTAAGGATTACCTTTTGGAAATGTAAAGTTGTCACCGTTGTAACTCTATTCCGATCTTTATGGTTCAGCTTTCTTATTAAACACTTTGTAAAGTTTTGCATTTTTTTACATAAAAACCTTTATCGAGATATTTTAAATGAGACACCCCTTTACTGGTCTACCATTCTTCTACTTTCCTATATTAATACTTTACAGTATTTAATAATACACTATATCTCCAATCTACGATAAACGTATTTAGTTCCTATATAGCGGATTGAGTTCAGTTCGAAGTATAATATTCAATTCTGTTCAGTTTTCATTTAATAATAATAAGTATCTAACTTTTCCTATTTCTTCCGTTTCAGGGGAGGAGAAAAAGATAGTCGATAGTGTTACTTTGAAAAAACTTGAGACAAGAGATAATCATTCATATTCACTCAACATATAATGTAATTATCCATGTTTACCAAAACTTGACTCTTTTCATCGGTTCAGATACGTTCAGTCAGTACAAAATTTTATATGTTTTCGTATAAACATACGTCAGGGACCGTCAGGTCACCAATTCTGAAGTAGAAGGTTACGTCTCCCACGTCCATGTTGGTGACCAGACCCTTGATTCTGGGGTGTACGGAGACCTGGTTTTTTGGTTTTATATTTTCTCTTCGTCACAATGAAGTTTAAGTTATTCCAGAAATTTTTACCAGGTATAGTTTTTTTAGAATTTATATATATACGTATGTTTTGGCCCATGATTACAGACGGGATAAATTATACATCTTAAACATAAATCAATATTGTAGGTTACTCTTATACATATACTTTTACTAAAGAATGACTCGATAATTTCTATATTCATCATCCTATCCTCTACTCACTGAGTCTGGAACTCTTCTATGTAAATGATCCAGAATTCCGTTGAAATAACTCTTTATTAAGTGGGTTTTATTTTAAGCGTCTAAATTCAATGGGATGAGGGTAGTTTTATATCTTGTAAAGATAGAAACGTCAACTAAGGGGGTGAAGGTGAGGTGTGGGGTCCGATAGCAACTAGACTAAATATAGTGGTATTGAAATAAAACGGACGAATTCTTAAAGTATCTTTACTTTGATATGTAACGTATAAGAGAACACAGATTGAAAGAAATAGTCGTATTACGACCTCTCTAAGTAGGTACAATGACGTTAAAGTTTTGAAACAAATAAAAATAAAGACTCAACTAAGGATGATAAACTTACCTGATGTAAAAAACTTTAGGCAAGAGACTAGTCCCATATGAACGCAACAAAGATCAAAAAAAACAAAAACATATAAAAAATAATACTACTTATTTTGAGAGTACTTGTAAGTATATCTTCAGACAGACATTCGTATAAAAAGTAAAGAGAACCCATTCATGGATTCTTATTTTAATGTCTCAACGGATGGACCATAAATGAGTACTCTTTACTTTCGTATACAGGTGTGTGTGTGTGTGTATGTGTGTTTTGACACGTTTACAAGTACCGTCGATTAAATAAATATAAAATTCTTAGAGGACCTACTATTTATTCTAACTCATACTTACATATTCCGTATATAAGAAAAAAGGAACAATTCCACAAGTTAATAAGACATCAATGACACTTGATCAATTAAGACCCCTCTCATTACATTGACTATACTAACTCTTCACCTAAAGATAGACAGAGACCCTAAAATTCCATAGTCAAATCCGAGACTCGGTACTTTTTGGACCCACATGGACCTCACCCCGATTTTCTTCTTTGTCATTCAATAATAATATAACCGCACCTTCTTCTGATCCGTATTAGTCGTCGCATCAGTTTCTCATCGTTACCCGTACTGTCGTCGTAGAGTCTATGGTCGAGACTCAGGACCTCCGTTTTCATTCTTATGCCCACCACAACTACTCGACTCCTGTTTAGACGAGTCATATCACCAGTACCCTACTCTCAGTCGTATATGTCGTGTTGTCCCGGTCTTGTTTTCTTAGATAAGTCTCTCGATATAGAATTTTTCTAAGGTCTTTATTGGACTCTTTACCGTGAAACATCCTACAATTATAGACCGTTCATTCAAAACCTCCGAGTATAAGATTATTACACTTATATTTTTTGTGCAAAATAAAACAAGAGTGACTAAGTCACTTTGTCACCTTTACCCAAAACAAAAACAATTTAGTACATTAAGTATTCAAATTGAATATCATACACTGAAATATCTGTAAGTGAAGTCAAGTCAAGTCATCGAGTCAGCACAAGGGTACTTAGCGTCGTACGGTCCGGAGGGACAGGTAGTGGTTGAGGGCCTCAAGTGAGTCTGAGTGCAGATAGCTCAGTCATTACGGTAGGTCGGTAGAGTAGGAGACAGCAGGGGAAGAGGAGTACTGGGGTTAGGGAAGGTCGTAGTCTCAAAAAAGGTTACTTAGTTGAGAAGCGTACTCCGCCGGTTTCATGACCTCAAAGTCGAAATCGTAGTAAGGAAGGTTTCTTTAGGGTCCCAACTAGAGGAAGTCTTACCTGACCAACCTAGAGGAACGTCAGGTTCCCTGAGAGTTCTCAGAAGAGATTGTGGTGTCAAGTTTTCGTAGTTAAAAAGCCGTAAGTCGAAAGAAGTGTCAGGTTGAGAGTGTAGGTATATACTGGTGACCTTTTTGGTATCGGAACTGATCTGCCTGTCGATTACTAACTAAGTCTAGTATAAAAATAACTTATTACGATTCGGGTAAGTTGAAACATTTACGAGTCTTTTAATCACCATTTTGAGGTGACCTTATAAAGATAGTACCTCTGAACCTATTAATATACTCCGACATGAGTGGTCAGAATTTTTAATAAAGGAAGACAGACAAATGTGGTAATGTGACTAATTTTTATAACTGTAACAGGTGACTAGTGACGTTAATTACAAAGAAGACCTTTTCAGGTTTTCAAAAGGAGGACAAAAAGGACCAGAATTCCTTGGAAGTGTGTAAAGAAGTAATACTTAAAGTTGACATTACTTACGAATAATGAATACATCTTAATTTCATGATGTTCTGTCTGTAATGTCAATATTTAAAAGTCAACCAAAATTGGTACGATAATGTGGGTGTTCCATTGACTCTTATTCTTTTGGTAACAACTCACATAGACTTGAACATACGATTTAATATCTACATCTTACATTTTTCTTGTACCAAGGTAGAAAAAGGAAATTCGTCCATATTAAATTAAAATTAAAACCTAAAAGGGGACAGTATATTTCTAGTGGTATTGAATTTTACAATCAGAGGAGATATTAATGTTAAGTCATGTAAACTTTAGTGATTTGATATTGTTTCTTGTAGAAAGATTTTCGGAGGTATCTCATGTCCGATAGTGACCGGTACGTCCGATTGGAGGGTGAGAGTAGTGCTTCAGTACTTATTGATTTTTATTAGGAGATTATACACCGACGACATGGTTACACACGTGTACCCATAAAAACTGAAAACCAAACTCTTGACCGGTCTTTACTAATGAGCTTTGTTTCGTGAAAGAAAGGTTAATGACCAACGGTCCACGTCAACAGACGTCAAGAATAGTTCCAGGGAGACACAATGTAAACTCTATCCTATTTTGAAGGAGAAAATAGGTATGAACAAGGAGAAGGTGAGTACATTCAAGGAACTGATATTTGGAAAATGGGTCATTATTCTTTTAATTGATACTCTGGTATTAAAAAAAATGGAAGAATGATCCATAGTATTTTAGAGTATATAAATCATGTTTAATAATGGAAAGATTCATTCCGTTCAAAGTAAGAGGTAGAGGTAAAGATAACTTTCGTCTACAGTTCAGTTGAGATACATGAATAAGTAATTAATATAAAGACTCTATTATAAACAAAGAATAAAGGGAATAAAGTTCAAATATTCCCCTAAACATAAAAGAAAGAAAGAAAAAAAAAAATTGAAATAAAATAAAATGTTATGACATACCCAAAACGGTATGTAACTGTACTTAGGTGGTACCCACATGTACTCAAGGGTTAGGACTTGAGGAGAGGGTGGAGGGTGGGGTATAGTAGAGAGACCTAGTAGGGGTACGTGGTCGGGGTTCGTAGGACATAGGACATAGCTTGTATCTGACCGCTGAGTAAAGAATGTACTATCATGTGTACAAAGTCACGGTAAGAGGGTTTAGTAGGGTAGGAGAGGGAGAGGGAGTCTCAGGTTTTCAGACAAGATATGTAGACATAGAGAAAACGACAGAGCGTATGTTCCAATAGTAATGGTAGAAAGATTTAAGGTATATATACACAATCATATGATATAACCACAAAAAGAAAGACCGAATGAAGTGAGACACATTAGCCGAGGTCAAAGTGAGTAGAGTAATCTTGACTAAGTTTATATAAGAAAAATTACCGACTCATTATGAGGTGACACATATACATGGTGCCGAAAGAATAGGTAAGTAGACGACTACCTGTAGATCCAACAAAGGTACAGGACCGATAATATTTGTCACGACGCTACTTGTAACCCCATGTACACAGAGAAAGTTAAGACCAAAGGAACCACACATACGGGTCGTCACCCTAACGACCGAGTATACCGTCAAGATAAACGTTAAAAAATTCCTTAGAGGTGTGACAAGAAGTATCACCGACATGATCAAACGTAAGGGTGGTTGTCACATTCTCCCAATGGAAAAGAGGTGTGGGAGAGGTCGTAAATAACGAACACCTGAAAACCTAGTGTCGGTAAGACTGACCACACTTTACCATAGAGTAACACCAGAACTTAACGTAAAGAGACTATTACTCACTACAACTCGTAGAAAAGTACACAAACAATCGGTAGGTATACAGAAGAAACCTCTTTACAGATAAATCAAGAAACCGGGTAAAAAACTAACCCAACAAATAAAAAGACCTTAACTCGACGTATTTAACGAACATATAAAAACTTTAATCAACAAACAGTCAACGAAGTAAACGATAATAACAGAGGGTAAGACTTCCGACAAAAAAGTGGAACGAATATCAAAGGAAACAACACGTCTTCGAAAATTAAAATTAATCTAGGGTAAACAAATAAAAACGAAAATAAAGGTCATAAGACCCTCCACCTAGTATCTCCTAGGACGACACTAAATACACTCTCTCACAAAACGGATTCAAGAGGAGATCCTCAAAATATCAAAGACCAGAATGGAAATCTAGAAAGTAGGTAAAACTCAAATAAAAACACACACCACAATCTTTCACAAGATCAAAATGAGAAAATGTTCACCAACTGGTCAAAAGGGTCGTGGTGAACAATTTCTCTAACAGAAATGAGGTAACATATAAGAATGGAGGAAACAGCTTCTATTCCACAGGTATCCAAACACCTAAATAGAGACCCGAAAGATAAAACAAGACAACTAGATATAAAGACAGAAACGCGGTCATGGTATAAGAGAACTACTGACACCGAAACATCATCTCGGACTTCAGTCCGTTCAACTAAGGAGGTCAAGGTAAGAATAAAGAGTTCTAACGAAACCGATAAGCTCCAAAAAACATAAAGGTATGTTTAACACTTTAATAAACAAGATCAAGACACCTTTTATGGCGACCATCGAACTATCCCTAACGTAACTTAGACATCTAACGAAACCCATCATATGAGTAAAAGTGATATAACTAAGAAGACTAGGTACTTGTACCATATAAAGAGGTAGATAATCACAGGAGAAACTAAAGAAAGTAGTCACAAAATATCAAAAGATATATATCCAGAAATCAAAGAAATCCATCTATATAAGGATTCATAAAATAAGAAAAGCAACGTTACCACTTACCTTAACAAAGGAATTAAAGAAAAAGATGAAAGAGTAATAAGCACATATCCTTACGTTCCCTAAAGACACACAACTAAAATATAGGACGTTGAAATGATATAAGTAACTAATCGAGATCATTAAAAGACCACCTCAGAAATCCCAAAAGGTACATCTCCTAGTACAGTAGACGTTTGTCACTCTCAAAATGAAGAAGAAAAGGTTAAACCTAAGGAAAATAAAGAAAAAGACGAGACTAACGACACCGGTTTTGAAGGTCTTGATACAATTTATCATCGCCACTTTCACCCGTGGGAACAGAACAAGGACTGAAATCCCCTTTGTGAAAGTCAAAAAGTGGTAACTCCTATTACAAACGACACCCAAACAGTATATATCGAAAATAATACAACTCCGTATAAGGAAGATAAGGACGAAAGACCTCCCAAAAAAAAAATAGTATTTACCTACAACTTAAAACAGTTTCCGGAAGAGACGTAGATAACTCTATTAGTATAACGAAAATAAAAAGTTAAACAATTACACCACTTAATGCAACTAACTAAACGTCTATAACTTCTTAGGAACGTAGGAACCCTATTTCGGGTGAACCAGTACCACATACTAGAAAAATAACACAACAATCTAAGACTAACGATCTTAAAACAATTCCTCAAAACGTAGATACAAGTAGTCACTATAACCGGACATCAAAACAAAAAAAANGGACATCAAAAGAAAAAAACACCGTAGAAACAGTCCAAAACCATAATCCCATTAACACCGGAGTATCTTACTCAAATCTTCAAATGGAAGGAGACGTTAAAAGACCTTCTCAAACTCATCCTATCCACAATAGAGAAGAGCTTTAAAAACCATCTTAAGTCGACACTTCGGCAGACCTGGATCTGAAAACAAACGACCTTCTAAAGACAAATGTCAAAGTTTAAGGCACGAACACTACACAGACAATTCTAAAAGATAAAGAAGGACCAAGTCAAAACCTTTCAACATGAAAAGATTCTTAAACAGGTAAAGAAGGTGGAACAGTCAAAATAACCGTATATTAACGACTATCATCAGAGAATACTAGGAAACATAAAGACACAACAGACAACACTAGAGAGGTAAAAGTAAAGATTAAAATAACTAAACTAAAAAGAGAGAAACGAAGAACTACTCAGACCGATTACCAAACAGTTAAAATAAATAGGAAAGTTTCTGGGTCGAAAACCGAAACAACTAAAAACGATACCAGAGAAAACAAAGAAAACATAAATAAAGACAGGATTAAAAATTCTAAAGAAAGGAAGATGATTGAGACCCTAAGAGGTAAAGAAGGAAAAGATCAACGAAATCCACATCTCAATCCAATAAATAAACTGAAAAAAGAACAAAGAACTCCATACGGACATAACGATACTTGAAAGGAGAATCGTGACGAAAATATCACAGGGTGTCCAAAACCCAACAACACAAAAGTAAAAGTAATCAAAGATACGTATAAAACTAAAGAAAAAACTAAAGAAGACACTAAACAACCAATAAGTCTTCGTACAACAAGTCGGAGGTATACAACCTTAAAAATTATAAAAAAGAGGACATTAACTCTAGATTAGAATTACGTAATACCAGTCTTTTCTATGAACCTTACTAAAACTAAAAAAAAAAACTTAAATAGTTCCAATCTAAATACCGGGTCCTACACTAGATAGGACCTCTTCCAAGATACACGTGAACTCTTTTTCCACTTTAAGTAACAAAACCCCACTTTACAGGATATCTATAGTTAATCCAGATTGACCAGATAACTCAGTAAATTTCGAACGTAAAGAAACAATTAAAAGACGAATCAACTAGACAGGTATCCACACTCACCCCATAATTTCAGAGGGTGATAATAACACAATAACAATTAAAGGGGAAAGTACGAACAATCGTAAACAGAATGTATAACGCCACGAGGATACAACCCACGTATATATAAATATTAACAATATAGAAGAAGAACCTAACTAGGAAACTAGTAATACATCACCGGAAGAAACAGAGAAAAGTGTCGGAAACAAAATTTCAGATAAAGTAACCTATACTCATAACGATGAGGACGAAAGAAAACCAGAGATAAACGTACCTTATAGTAAAAGGTCGGGAAATGAAAGTCAGACATACACAGGGAACAAAACTCCACCCAGAGAACATCCGTCGTATATATTCCTAGTACAAAAACATAGGTAAGTCGGTTAGAAACGGAAGACCAACCCCGTAAGTTGGGTAAATACAAATTCCATTAATAACTATTCATACTAGGGCAACGGTAAATGAAATGACAAAACCCAAGCCCAAATATACGGCAAAAACACAAAGGACAGATCTCTTATAGGAAATCGTAAACAACCTCTCGACCAAACCACCACGACTTGAGAGAGTCGAAAACAAACAGACATTTCGAAAACTAAAGAGGAAGTATAAACTTACTCTAGGAACGACCCATGTCATTAGACCCGACATCCAATAACAGAAAGTAGTGAAATTCATACAGAACGGTAAGGGAGGACCGGACTTCTCAAAGATAACTTTCTAGTCGACAATAGGAATACCCTTAGGGGAACACACAATAAACAACAAAAAGGGAACGACGAAAATTATAAACAAGAAACACAAACTAGAAACAATTAAACTAATTATACACAGAACCCCACAAAGCGGAACCCAAATAGGATAAACCTTGAGAGACACAAAGAACCTGAACCCACTAATAAAGGAAGGGGTAAAATCCCTTCAAAAGTTGATAATAGAGGGGTTCCTAAAAGAGTACCCAAAAGAAAAACAGAAGAAGAAGACCCTGAGGATATTAAACTTACAACCCGTAAATTATAACAGGACCTCCAGAGACTCTAACAGGAGTAAAGAAAATTAGGCAAAAAGAAAAAAGGAGAGACTAAGTAAATAAAGATGGTAAGATAGAAGATAAAGTGATTAGGATAGAAGACGGAGGCAATAAAATGATAAACAACGGAGGTCTCACAAAGACTAGAGTAAATAACGTAATAAGTAATATATAACTGAGAAAAAATAAAGAAGATCCAGGAACAATTTGGAAAGAACGTAGAAGAGTCAGGAACAGAGATCGGATAAATAGACACTAAGGTAAAACTAAAGTTCTAAAACCTAGTAAAAGTGATAGTTATAAACCTTAATAAAGAGTCCATCTAAGGGATAGAGAAGGAGAAACCAAACCAAACCACCCATAAAGAGGACAAGGAAATGGACGACTCATAAGGAGACAGAGAAGTAGAACCAATATAACGACGCAAACCCTACCGGAAAGATATAAGACCCTTAAACACCTCAAGAGAAATAATACCTCGAAGGAGTGACACCCGTCCCAACATAGTCACCGAACAGTTCCAAAGAACCAATTCCTCCGAACACAACCTCAAGACCACCCACCTCGACCTAAAAAAGAGAGACCTCACGTTGCTTCACTAGTCATTACCCAATACTCTGTAGTTACCAAAACCTCATTGAAACTCGACGGACATATAACTTCGAGTCCCCACACAAGGACACAACGACCTCTTAAACGTACCATACGGAACGAGACCTTGAACAACCGGGAACCCACCACGAACCAAAGTCATATCCATACCTCCACAAACTACTCGAGGATAAGTCCTTAAGAGACTACAAGAGTCCTAAACCTGAATTCGGAGGACGAAGACCAAAAGTCGAAATAAAAATGTCATCGGAGTTCTGAAGAGGTAGATATGTCGTGGTTACTATTTTGTAGATCCAATTTCTACTTTTCAAAGAGGTGTTACTCCCTGTGGGTCTCTCCAAGTGACTCAATGTACTTCCTCTCTTCTCTCTCCCCCATCAATCTCCACTGACCTTACTCTACTCCACCCTAGTTTTCTCTCTCGTTCGATCGGTCATTGGTGAAGGAATACACGTGAGGAGTCAGACCTGGCGAGTCTCCACAAGTGTCTCAATATGTCCCTTCTCCTCTCCCTCCTTCAGCTGTCTCCACCGGTTCTCCTATTTTCTCCCTTTACTTTTCCTCTCTCTGTCTAGGTCGGTCATTGGTCAAGGGATTCACAAGAGGTGGTAGACCTTGTGTGTCTCTAAGTGTCTCAACCCATCTCTTCTCTTTCCCCTCCCTTCTCTGTTTCCGGTGGACCACCCCTTTTTTCTCTCAGGTTTCCTCTTCTCGTACCAGTTCGGTCATTAGAGTGAGAGTCCATTTTAACCCATGACTTCTAACCCAAAAATTTACATGTTTTGACTGTTGTTTATGGTTTTTCGTTTCTGACTTTTAGATCTCATCTCTAACCTAAAAGTTTTTATGTTATAATTTCTCTTCTTCTTCTTCCTCTTATTTCTTTTTTTTTCCTTTTTTTTTCGGTTTTCTTAATAATTTGTTGTTGTTGTTGGTGTTTTTCTCATATATGCCATAAACGAAATTTTTATCCCAACAAAAAAAAAAACTTTTCATTATCATCCAATATTTTTATTTTTAATTTCCTCTTTATCTCCTGTATTTTTAAATTTTTACAATTTTTTTCTTTTCCCTTTTATTTTCTTTTTTGTTAGTGTATTGTTATAGTTGTTGTTGTTTTTTCTTACTACCATTTTTATCATTTCTATATAGACCGGGAAAGAGACCACAACACCCGTCACACCCCAGTGAAGGTTCCACCAAGGGAGACAAATTGAAGAAGACAAACGACCAGAGAAGTCACAGACTAAAGGCGGGACAGTGTCCTCTCCGCCACCACTTGTGAAAAAAAAATATAAAAATCCGAGGGAACAAGTCAGCGCGACACCCCTCCCTCCCTACGACGTTTGCTCATTGTGACCGGACACGAACGTCACAGAGTCGGGGGGACCCGGACGGGGACGAGGGCCGTGTGTGGCGAGTCCGAGATGTAACGAGACGGTCCTAGGCAGACTCCGGCCGGGATCCGACGTACGTGGAGGGACCATAATCGACGAGGCCGAACCGTGAGTCCATCGGGAGTCTCCGTGTCTAGACCAACCCGGACGCAAAACACGGGAAGGGTCAAAACTCATCGAGTCCACAAACCGCTCGCGTCAACGACACTGAATAGTGGAAAGGACAGAGACAACGAGTCAAAAGACCCACATAGTGACCGTAGGGAAGAGACCACCAACTACTGACAGGTCTTGGGGGTCTTCAGAATCAATCGTTTCTTCGGACGAACGTAAAACCATCCATTACAGAGAGAACCCGACGTTAACGGTGGAAGGTCGGGAAGACCGAGACCGACGGACAGTGGCCTCCCCCTACCAGACGTCGGTCGATAAAGACAAGGTAGGAAACAAGACACACGCCAGGACCGTCACAGAATACAAGTTCGAAAAACGCACCATCGACAGGGTGTCAGACCAAACGATCGGGTTCAATCAAGCGAGACCAATACGCGTCCCGAAAGGCCGGCCTTTGAATGTTTCGTGACGTCGGGTGCGGAGGACACGGAGGGACGGGTCGGGGGTGAACGATCACCGCCTACGTCCGTAGACGCGACGAAGAGGCGACCCCCTCAATGACAACCCGAACATTAAACAACCAAAATAAATAAATAAAAAGGAAGGATAATACAACGGGAGACATGAAGGTTCCGAGCGGTGTCTGAGCCGTCACTCTCACAAAGGACCACAAACCTTTGGAGAGAAGAATTCTAAGGGAAGGGCCCTACCTCGAGGGAGGGATGGAGGAAACAGAGGAAAAAGTAGAAAATACAAAAAAGGATGGACAAAAACTTCTGTTACTAGACGAAAAGACCCACGGACTACAGGAGACGGTCGTAAGTCTTCAACAAAACACCTTAAATTAGTCACAACTTTACAAGAAAACTACTTAAACACTCCCTTTTTCACCATAGGGGCAGGATAAGGAGGTGGTAGAATCCTGGTGCGGGGGCCTAAACGTTAAAGATTATCACGTAACCTTGGTCAGACAACAAGGTACAGGTCAAGATTGACAAAGGAGGACTGGACGTATATCCAAAGAGTTCTCCGTCCAGTCCACCAGACCATAAGGGTAGAGAAAGTGTTAAAAGGTGTCAAATAACACTAAGTGTATCAGTTTCCGAAACCGTATCAGTTATTTCGTCTTTATCTACAAAAAAGACCTTGAGAAAATGCAAAACTACTAGGTCGCCTACAACCGTTGAACTAGAGACAAAGGAGACGGAAAAGATTTTGGTCGAACTTGTAGTCCTTCAAGTATCAAGTCCATAACGACTTCGCACCGAACCTCTTAAAACTCGTAATGAACTATCGAACACTCTACTCACTTTAACACACCATAAAACGCGTAAGAAACCGGTAACGGAAAGAGACCCTGACCTTACTTTTGATTGGAAAAGGTCAGGATTCCGGTAACGACTCAAAAGGTTTAAACGACCGTATAACTCACGTCGTGTAAATGTCGTGGTAGAAAGTCCTAATCTTTATCGAGTTGACCTTAAGGTAGTGGAGGCGATCGAAACAAACATCACTACGAAAGATTCCGGTGAACTGAAGTGTAAGGGTCCTACAGACCGAGATCCACTCACTAGTGTGGTGCCACTAATAGACCCAACACTTCTAGAAAAGAAAATGTCAAGAAGACACATAAGAACGGTGGAGAACCAAGGTTTATCCTTTTCCTCATGTAGTTCCGACATATAACAGTGGGACGAATAAATTGAATATACTTCTCATGTAGTACTCTTTGCGACACGACCTTCATCGTGTTCGTCCTTAGTTCTGACCACCCTCTTTATTGTTATCGGAGTCTATACGTCTACTGTGGTGGGAATAACGTCTTTCATTTTTCCTTGATTTTTCTGAGAAGTACTTTCACTTTCTCCTTTAACTTTCCCAACCGAATTTCGAGTCGTAAGTCTTTTGTTTCTAGTACCGTAGACCAGGGTAGTGAAGTACCCTTTATCTACCCCTTTGTCACCTTTGTCGTAGTCTGAAGTATAAAAACCCGAGATTTTAGTGACGTCTACCACTAACGTCGGTACTTTAATTTTCTTTGAATGAGGAAACTTATTTTCAATATTTGTTCGATCTGTCGTATAATTTTTCGTCTCTGTAATGAAACGGTTGTTTCCAGACAGATCAGTTCCGATACCAAAAAGGACACCAGTACATACCTACACTCTCAACTTGACACTTCTTTCGACTTGTGGTTTCTAAACTACGAAAACTTGACACCACAACCTCTTCTGAGAACTCCCAGGGAACCGGACGTTCCTCTAGGTTGGTCAGGTAAGATTTCCTCTAGTCAGGACCCACAAGTAACCTTCCTGACTACGATTTCGACTTTGAGGTTATGAAACCGGTGGAGTACACTTCTCAACTGAGTAACCTTTTCTGAGACTACGACCCTCTCTAACCCCCGTCCTCCTCTTCCCCTGCTGTCTCCTACTCTACCGACCTACCGTAGTGGCTGAGCTACCTGTACTCAAACTCACTTAAGGTCCTCTACCACTACCTGTCCCTCCGGACCACACGACGCTAAGTACCCCAGCGTTTCTCAGCCTGTGCTGACTCGCTGACTTGACTTAACTTGACTTATCATGAAACTTCAACTTCCTTTCTTTTTGGAATCTTCAGGTCTACAATGTATACCTAGTATGTTTTCTAAAGAAGTCTTAGGTCTTCGATTCTACTCATGAGTCATAGTTATAGTCTATATTTCAGTCTAGGAATCTCTTCTTCCGTAGTCTTTATATATTATGACGGTCTTAAAAGGATATCTTTCGTCGATATATATAATAAACATATCGAAGAAAAGGGTTCATTACTTATAATCGATTTTATATACTCGTATAATATATTTTATATTAATTGTTTTTGATTCCTCTGGTTTGTATAACATACATTATCTAATAAAGTATAGGTCAAATCTAGTCTAGTCAACGACAAGTACAGACTGAGAAACACTAGGGAACCTGAGGTCACGTGGTCCGGAGGGACAGGTAGTGGTTGATGGCCTCAAATAAGTTTGAGTACAGGTAACTCAACCACTACGGTAGATTGGTAGAGTAGGAGACATTAGGGGAAGAGGAGGGTGGAAGTTAGAAAGGGTTGTAGTCCCAGAAAAGTTTACTTAATCAATAAACGTAGTCCACCGGTTTAATAATCTCAAAGTCGAAGTTGTAGTTAGGAAGGTTACTTATAAGGTCTGACTAAAGGAAATCCTATCTGACCAACCTAGAAAAACGTCAGGTTCCCTGGGAGTTCTCAGAAGAGGTTGTGGTGTCAAGTTCCCGTAGTCAAGAAACCATCAGTCGAAAGAAATATCAAGATGAGAGTGTAGACATGTACTGATGACCTTTTTGGTATCGAAACTGATCTACCTAGAAACAACCGTTTCATTACAGAGACGAAAAATGATACGACAGATCCATCCAGTATTGAAAAGAAGGTTCCTCGTTTGTAGAAAATTAAAGTACCGACGTGAGTGGTAGGTATCACTAAAACCTCTGTTTTTACTTATTTATTTATTTCAGAGAGTGACATAGGTGATAAAGGGGTGGAAAAAGGGTACTTCACTACCCTGATCTACGGTCCTAGAATCAAAAGACTTACACCTCGAATTCAGTTGAAAAAGTGAGAGGAGAAAGTGAAAGTAGTTCTCCGAGAAATCAAAAAGAAGTGAAAGATGGTATTCCTACCACAGTAGACGTATATATTCCAATAACTATAAAGAGGGCCGTTAGAACTAAGGTCGAACACGAAGTAGGTCGGGTCGTAAAAGGTACTACATGAGACGTACATTCCATTTATTCGTACCACTGTCATATGTCGGAATTGTATGAGAAAAGGACTAAACCTTGCTTAGAAAACAAGTACATATAAAGATTGACAACGAAGAAATGGATGTATATCTAAAGAGTTCTCCGTCCAGTCCACCAGACCATAGGGGTAGAGAACTTCTTAAAAGTTGTCAAACAACACTATTTGTGTTTCCGAAACCGTATCAGTTATTTTGTCTTCATCTACAAAAAGGCTTTGAGAAAACGAAGAAGTTACTAGGTTGTAATCCTTATTTTAATAGTACTCATGGTTATGTGAAAACTTTTGAACTCAATTTTTTTTTTTCGAAATAGTGGAATCTCAACACACTTTTCGACAGCTAATCAAAGATAGAAGACGAAGTAGAGGTCGTAGTGATTTTACTCGAGAAGTTCGTCACATGTTGTACACCTACGGACCAGGAAGAGTACCGAGGTATCTAACTGTTTCCTTCAATGTAACGAGACGTTACGGGAAAGGTCAGGGTAGATAGAGTGTAGGAGAGTCAGGACTTAGTAAGAAGACTGCTAAGGTAATATATTACGTCTAGTTCATATGAGGAAGGGAGACAACAAACAAACAAGAAAAAACCCCCCCGAGAATACTAAAGATCTGTTATCAGGTGTTATTTTGAAGAGTGCCTCATACGATTGACAGGTAACCCGACAAGGAGAATCGTCCGACCTTCTTAAAAAGTACGTTTCGATCTGGAATATACTTATCATTATAAGTTATGGACTGTATAAATACTGTGAGTCCGTTAGTCATTAATAAACAACTAACATACCTTAATACGGTGGTTAAGCAACCCGTCTCATTATCTCACACAAAAAAAATTAACTCAAGCAGAAGTCCCGATCGTCAAGTTTAAGCACAATAGTGTTGTTGGAACCAAGTTAGATTTCTTGAAAAACCACACAAACAAAAAACCACAATCATACTAAGTCTACAATGATTCGATGTTCGGTAAACGAATTATGGTGTATTCTTCCCCGAAGGGAACATCGAGTCAACCATTTCTTAGACGGACGTCACGTCCTCTGGATCCAAGTTAGGGACCCAACCCTTCTAGGCGACCTCTTCCTTTACCGTTGGGTGAGGTCATAGGAACGGACTTTTTATAGTACCTGTCTCCTAGGACCACCCGATGTCAGGTACCCCAGCGTTTCTCAGTCCACGTTGACTCGCCGATTGTGAATGAATGAAAGAATGTGAATGTACCCTCCCTTACGATACAAGACTAGACACTAATTCTTTGTACTAAATCTTTGTAACACTCCCTTTCTCGTTTCACCATTCTAATCTGAGAAATGTAACCACAATTTGATAGTGTTTAGATGTATAGTTTCTAAACCTTGTGAACGACGAGAAGAAAAAGATTGTTGTATACTGTCTCCGAACCACTATAAAACTGTTATAAACAAGGAAATCCTTAGTCTATTTCATGTGACGAAAAATTGAATTATCTGGAAGTATGACATTATAAACTTTTAGATATAAACTTCTTTTATTTAAGGTTTTTATTCCGAAATGTATTGCGATTTTATAAAATGTTTATGATTTCTTATCTCCGAAGTCCTCTGTATTCTATACGTTCAAGTCAGAGGTTCTGACCTTCTCGGTGTCCTCCACCCGTACCGTTGGGTGAGGTCATAAGAACGGACCTCTTAGGGTACCTGTCTCCTCGGACCACCGGATGTCAGGTATCTCAATGTATCTTAACCTGTATTGAGAGAACTATTTAGACATACGTCCAGTCCTTCGTTATCAATCTTGGCCCGTACCTTGTTGTCTGACCAAAGTTCATCCTTTTCCTCATGTAGTTCCGACATATAACAGTGACACGAATAAATTGAATATACGTCTCATGTAGTACTCTTTGCGACCTGACCTTCTTTGTGTTCGACCTTAGTTCTAAAGGTCCTCTTGATAGTTATTGGAGTCCATACGTCTACTGTGGTGGGAATACCTTCTTTCATTTTTCCTTGATTTTTCGGAGAACTACTTTCACTTTCACCTCTCACTTTTTCAACCGAATTTCGAGTTGTAAGTCTTTTGCTTCTAGTACCGTAGGTCAGGGTAGTGAAGTACCCTTTATCTACCCCTTTGTCACCTTTTTTCACAGTCTGAAATAAAACCCCCCGAGGTTTTAGTGACGTCTACCACTAACGTCGGTACTTTAATTTTCTGCGAATGAGGAACCTTCCTTTCAATACTGATTGGATCTATCGTATAAGTTTTCGTCTCTGTAATGAAACGGCTGATTCCAGGCAGATCAGTTCCGATACCAAAAAGGTCACCAGTACATACCTACACTCTCAACCTGATACTTCTTTCGACTCGCGGTTTCTTAACTACGAAAACTTGACACCACAACCTCTTCTGAGAACTCTCAGGGAACCTGACGTTCCTCTAGGTTGGACAGGTAGGATTTCCTCTAGTCAGGACCAACAAGAAACCTTCCTTACTACGATTTCGACGTTGATGTCATAAAACCGGTGGAGTACGTTTCTCAATTGAGTAACCTTTTCTGAGACTACGACCCTCCCTAACCCCCGTCCTCCTCTTCCCTTGTCGTCTCTTACTCTACCGACCTACCGTAATGACTGAGCTACCTACACTCAAACGGACTTAAGGCCCACAACCACTACCTGTCCCTCCGGACCGTACGACGTTAAGTACCCCAGCGTTTCTCAACCTGTCCTGACTCACTGACTTGACTTGACTTGACTGGACTTCCGAACTTTACGGGGAAACCCTGAGAGTCCCTTCTGTCAGATCACTCTTTAGAGTTTCAAAGACGAGAGGACTGAAGAACGTCTTGAATGCCCGAGTAAACGACTAGATTAGGAACCTACACCACTCGCTAGAGGTGTGACGGTAGGACGGTGAGAAATGGATTTTTTCGAGAGTAAAGGATGTTTTAAGGAGTTTTTGTGTGGAAAAGTAAAGTAAGACAACGATAATACGAAAAATAACAACAAGTCAGTGGTTCGGGACAGGTTGACAAGGTGATTTAAAGTGATTTGAAGTTTAACGAACTCTCGTACTTGATACTAAACTGAAACATAGGGACCCTAGATTAGTCGTGGTAATGTAAAACTGTATTAACTACGTTTAATGTGAAATTTATCTATTGAACTACACGAAAAGGACTTACCTACTATATAGTCATCTTCGCATTCTTATAAAGTCATCTGATTCCATAAAAAGACCTATGCGGATCGTACAAGTTCGAAGAAAATAAAACGAGAGACTAATGAAATAGTAGAGATGGTAATGCAAAAGAGAGATAGAGACATAGGTTATATTTTGAAGATAAGTCAAAATTCCAGTTCGAATTAGTACTATATATCGTGAATGACTCATACACGATATATGAACAGTAAACCGGATTAAAATACATCAAGAGGTACATTCGTACGATACTAATATCTCAAAATAATAATGTCACTCTTTAAATAGAAGATAGAAGATATCTTCATGTAGAGTCAGATAGACCCAATATATCCGAAAACTCTTGGAGGTGTGTTCCTTTTTGACAATAAGTATAAAAGTCACATTAAAGAAAACCTGAAACAGAATTTGTGTTAATCTGAGGAGATGAATTTCTTTAAAACTCCTATTTTAAAACGGGGGTTATAACTCTTCTTTATTAGAATGGAAATCTCCTTCTTAATTTTATATTGGTAAACTTCGGTCACATGATACTTATATAAAGTGTACTTATCGACAAAACAAAAACAAAAAACCAAAACACCAAAAGGAAGTAAGATAAAATAAATAAACACCAGTTAATTTAAGTTACGATAAGATTAAAACATATATTTAAAACACTTTTGAAAGACACGGGTCAAAGATAATTATCTAGAGTCACAAAATGTAAAGTCTCCGTCGTTAAGTTCGGAGTCCTCAAAACCAGGTAACGAAGAGACTTTGATGAGAACGGTTTCATGGACCTTGTGGAAACAATGATTTCTGTTTCCTGTGTAAAAAAATGAGTATGACATTGAAAACTTTTACATGACGGACCATTGATGAAGACAAGAGGTCTCACGTGTCACAAATCGATTATCCCCCGTCGATGGAATCTAAAAGAGGATGTAACAGGAGCTGACAAAAGATTAGAGAAGTTGTCGGAACAAGTAACCATAAGGTACTATCGAGAAGAGAGAGAAATGTAAGAGTGGTTCCAACCGAAGTAGGTTTGGTCAAAAGACTAATAAATTTACAAATACAGAGGTAGACCGTAAATAAAGTGTTACCTTTAACTGACAGTTACAGTTGTAGATTCAAATACCGTAGTTTAAAGAAAAGTCATGAGACATCGTGAACAGTAATCTCAAACATACATTATTTTTACCATTAAATTTTTACACCTTTTATCTAACGAGTTTTATATCCTATTAAGTCAAGTCAAGTCAAGTCAAGTCCGTGAGTCAGTACAGGTTGAGAAACACTGGGGCACTTAGTGTCGTACGGTCCGGAGGGACACGTAGTGGTTGAGGGTCTTAAGTACGTTTCAGTGTAGGTAACTTAGCCACTACGATAGGTCGGTAGAGTAGGAGACAGTAAGGGAAGAGGAGGACGGGGTTAGGGAGGGTCACAATTCCACAAAAGGTTACTCAGTTGTGAAGCGTACTCCACCGGTCGCATAACCTCAAAGTCGAAGTAGTAGTCAGGAAGGTTACTTGTGGGTCCTGACTAGAGGGAATCCTACCTGACCAACCTAGAGGAACGTCAGGTTCCCTGAGAGTTCTCAGAAGAGGTTGTGGTGTCAAGTTTTCGTAGTTAAGAAGCCGCGAGTCGAAAGAAGTGTCAGGTTGAGAGTGTAGGTATGTACTGGTGTCCTTTTTGGTATCAGAACTAACTTGGTATTTCTTCCGACTCTCGGTCACCTAAATACGAAAACTTGATACCACAACCTCTTCTGAGAACTCTCAGGGAACCTGTATTTACTCTAGTTTGTTCAGTTAGGACTTTCTTTAATTGGGACTTATAAGTAACCTTCCTGACTACGACTTCGGTTTCTAGATTATGAAACCGGTGGACTACGTTTCTCGGTTGAATAACATCTTCTGGCACTACGACCTTTTCTAACTTCCGACCTCCTCTTCCTCTACTGTTACCGACTCTGACAACTTACCGTAGTGGCTGAGCCACCTGTACTCAACTCGTTTGAGGTCCTCTGTCCCCTCCTGTCTCCTTAGACCTCACGACGTCAGGTACCCCAGTACATGTCAACCTTCACTGAACGGTTGACTTGTTGTTGTGATATGTTTTATAATAGAAATTCTCAGATTTTTCAGTGGTAACAGGATTTGATGAAACATATTTAATATCGTAAGTTATGGTTTATAGGTCAAATTGTTAAATTGAAGTTTATATTATATTTCAAACTTATATCGAAATATTATAATATTGAATATTTATATCATATATTGAAATTTATATTGTCACATTTGACCGCAAAATTAGTACTCAAATGTCAGACCTCTTTTTTACCGTTGAACAAAGATAAAGTTATTAAAATAAACGGTAAATTTTTTAAAAAAGGAAATGATAAAGAGACATAAATAAAAATTAACTTCCTATTAATGTTATAACATAACGAGAAACGGTATGTAGTTGTACCCAGTCGGTACCCATATGTAAACAAGGGAGGTAGAAATCGAGGCGGGGGGGGGTTGGAGGGTGTCAGAGTCAACTATGAAAACTAGTTTTGGTTTTAACAAAGACAGAGGTACCGAATTTAAGTCTAGACGGTACCTATACTTTACATGTGACTTCACTAATAATACTACAGACGAAACTGTATCATAAAGACAGTATATCGTTACCACAATTTTTAAGTCTTTATACTTTTAATTACGGTGTCTGACTATTTTATCATACACCATCTTCAGATAAACACGAAGATATCAGAGTCAGATATCCTTGACTCTCAAAAGTTTTAGTTTTGACTAAACCTCGAGTATCCGTACGATAATACCCTACCGAATATTCTACTTTCACTTTTTCAAAAAATTGGAAATATTACTGACCAATAATGTTATCCCCAAAGATCTACGGTCCCCTAACAAACTTTCCTTATAGAGTATGGTAAAATCCTACACTTTATTCGACAAAAATACTAATAGTCTCCGTAAATACTCTTTATTGGATTCAATTTACAGTAGATACAAGTACTTTATTCGATCTAAATCAAGACCAATGTACCACAATCACCAAAACAGACGACTCCTGCAAACCAGAGGTAAAACACAAATTAAAGATGTTATAACTGTGAACTTTTTATTAATAAATTATCCTTTTTTAATATTATTAGACACAGATAATATGAAGGACTACAATTAGTCCGTGAAACTAGTTACTTTCAAAAGTCCTTTAACTATTTAATCAATGGTCCTTAAATTATTTATACACTTGTCCCTCAGACAATTCATTGAATCATTAATAGGGACCATATGAGACCGTCATCAATAATTCAACCGAATTTTATCGTTATCTCTTAAATATTTACAGGGTTCTTTAAAAAAGTTTACATAAGTAAACTATATAAAATTTACTGATAAAGAACGTAATATATACATTAATTATAGGTTAATTAATAAAACGAAAATTTAAAGTACAAGTTTCAAAATTATTATCATCAAAGAGATAATGAACTTCTTTTAAGAAATTACGTTGTTATCATCTACTTACTACTATCAATAAATATATATTTCCTGTATCTTATATGATTCCTGAAAATTTTGTTATAGTAACAGAGGATTGTACACTAATTCACCACCATCACTTACTTCATATAAATATACAACACTCATTCTTTTTTTCTACAATTAACGGTTTGTCTATCAAACTCAAGATGTTTAATTACGAAGTTTAACGTCTTGATTCATATTAGAAAAGGGTGTTTATCGAAAATACAGTGTTGATTTTCTCTAGTTTAAATTACGTTTCGGTCTGTGTTAATTATTCTTATGTCAAGTTTAGTTGTGTGACAGTATACTATTCACAACAAAACTATTTCCATTTAATGATAGGGGTTGTTAATACTATAAGTGACGACACCGTCTTCATGAAACCTCAAACGGGACTGGGGTAGTTTACTACACATTTTTAAATTAAAAGAAAAAGGAAAGGTGAATTAACTTGATGTGTCCGTAGTGCCTACGAGATGTTTCATCTTTTTAAACAACGTCAGACCCTCACCCAACCTTTTATTAAAGATCTGTACTCTGTCCTACTTTCCTTTTATCTCAAATAATCTCACCCTCTACGAAAATCTTATCGTCAGTTCGAGGTCCCTTTCGACTGTAACTTATCCCCAGGAACCAGGTAAAAATATAGGTCTCATGTTCCTCACCCTATCCCCAGAACGCCCAGTAAACGACTAATCTACTCCGTACATGTGACCCACCCCCGTTTCATTCCGTTTATGGAATAGGGATACTCCATCCTCCCCTCTGTCCAATATGACGAGTCCTCCTGGACTTTAAGGAATGACCAATATTGTACCCCCACCCTTCCTATTATTCCTAGACCAAAACCCGTAAGGACGTAAAGTTCCGGGAACCAAAAAAAGACAAAAAAGTAGAAACTCTGTGGTGTTCTAAGTGTTAAAGTTGAATATTTCTACCCTTAAAACGATAATATTCCTATTATCTTCCTCTACGTCACTATAGGTTACTCTAAATCAAAATAAAACTAAAAGTCATGAACTGATCTGAACCAATACGACTGTACAGAATTCAGATTACTCATTAAATCATTTACGTATAATAAGAATAATCCATATTTATATTAAATGATTTCGTTAATCATTTGACTATTTAATATAAATGAGGGATTAAAGATTCTGACTAAAATTTTACTTATCAAAAATAAATGTTTTCTTAATTTAGTCATTGATTTGTAAATCTAACTTTTATTAATACTACCGATCTTATTTACTTCCGTTCAGTTTTTACCTATAAATCGTCCTGTATACCTGTCTTCACTTACTAAAATCTTTAAATAAAGTTGGAAACTTAACATATTACGTATTTTTAAGATCGATATAAAATTAATAGATTCGTCACTAAACATTTCTTTTAGTCCTTTAACGAACTTTTTCTTTTTTTTTGTCTCGTCTATAACCGATATTAAGTTAGAAGAAAAGTAATATCTCTTCGAAGGTATCAACTTTTACTAATCTAAGACTTTCTGACAACTATTCTCACAATCTATCAATTTTATCCTTTTTCCTCAGGTCTTACCGTTACTGATTTTCTGTTTCTTCCCTTTCTGACGTTTTTATCTTCTCCTACCAGGTTCCTGGTCTCACTCTTGGAGTCTACTTTTTTTGTCGGGAGGACCGACCTCGTTAAACGTATTCCGTCAGAGTTCCCCTCCTTTTTTTTTTTGTATTTTTCTCCTACGTTTTAACTCCGGAAGAGAAACTAAGAAAACCCAACCGAGGGGGTGTGTGGAACTCCTACATAAAAGGAGCCAACGGTTTATTTTGACTCGACATTGACTCGACATTATGGTTCGACATTGTGACCAGGCAGGTAACGAAGTTTAAAAAACGTCACTCTGTCTTGGTTCCTTTAATGTGTGAGGGGACTGTTCTACTAAGGAAGTATTTGTGTATCATTTTGATATATCCTTATTCAAACTTAGAGGTTTAACTTATCTAAACGGAGAAATAAAAAACTGAGTAACTTTCAACCATTTAACTCTTAGAATTAATATATTTATATGTCTTTAAATAAGAAACAGGTTTGTAAGAGTGATAAAACTCTATCAATTCTATCAATATGAGACGAGTGAATTTTAAAATACGTATAAATATAAATGTTGTACAAATTTATATTGATATAAAGGTTTAAGATTTTATCTTTGAAAAGTTTTTGGAAATTTTCCTTGAACCAATAGATCATTATTTTTAATCGAAACGATAATAATTTGATATTTTTAATAAAAATGGGATAAGATAATAGACATTGAGAATAGACATTACCCTTTCGTAAAGGTAAAATGAAGATTTCGTCATATAGAAGGTCACCATATTTATCTTCGATAATGGAAATTTTAGAGTCTTTATTTCCACTAAGTATTTTTAGTCAGTCTATTTAAATACGTTTAATTAATAAAATTTATTTTAGTGGATTCTGGAAGTCCTTAAACATATATCTAATCGTTACGATAAGGTCTCAGAGATGTCTGGTAAGAAGATTCAGGAGATAAAAAGTACAAAAAAACACACACAGAAACTTCTGAGATCGAGTCTGTCAGATCAGGAGGAAAAGTAACTGAGGAACGTAAACTCTCTGAAGTCTACCATGAGGAAGATTACAAAAAAGTGGAGACTTTTCTATAAGTTATTCGAAATTAACGACTGATATACTAATAGACCAGTCGTCCTCTCGATTAATGCTCAACTTGTAATGGTTTGTAGGCATATAGGATTAAACAAGTATTTTCTTTTTCGTGTAAAATGAAGAATGGGTAATTTTAACGTAGATCCAGTTGTAATGATGTGGGTGAGGTCACGAGAACGGCCCTCTTAGGGTCCCTACCCTCTCGGACCACCCGACGGGAGCTACCCCAGTGTGTCTCAGTCTGTACTAACTTCGCTGAATCGTCGTCGTCGTTGTTGTAATGATGTTTTGAACAAAAACATAAACCATAATACCTGGTATCCGGTCATTGAATGGTGAAAATTTACATTTAGAAGTCTCGACTGTCATAGATCGATAGTCTTAATAACGTTTCAAATTTCTGTAGGTACACTTTAAAGAAACTGTTATAGATGTACAATATGTTTTATAAAAAGATTTATATTTATTCTACTTTAGTCTGTAGACACGAGATTCCTTTAAGTTACGTACTTTTAAGTTTATATACTTTGTATCTGATGGTTTTTTTTAAATATCCGTATCGTCAAAAGTTAAAATTCTACCAAGTATAATTCTCTTGCTACTCTGTTTATAAAAACAAACGAAAATTTCGGAAGTAAAAAATCGACGGGTTCACTGTTGAAGTCTAATTCAATAAATAATTTCCGGTGTTCACATGATTCATGTTCCCGATGTTGACACTAAATTCACAATTATCGTAAACTGGTAAAGGAAAAGGAAGTGTTCTTCTTAAATCTATTTACAAGTACGTGTCCCATTGTAAATTTACTTAACTTTATTTCAACCTCAACAATATTCCCTTAACAATGACATGAAAGAAGAGTGTTTGGAGTGGGATAGACTTTTTTCTATTTCTTTAAGGTAGGTTCCTTTTTTCTTTTATTTGAGATTATTTATTTATTTATTTGAATTTTTGTGTTTGTTACTTCCTGTAGAAATACTGTGACATTTTAGATATATGTGTCTTCCTTTCGTTTAATCTCGGTTAAGTATCGGGGAGTAGAGACTATGACCGGGTCTTGAGTTTCAATAAAAAATCTAAACGGAAATTTTACTGTTTAAACCCTCGTATTTCTTTTGGTACCCTCCTCACTCGTACAGGGGTGTCCGGGGTCAAAGTATTACGTCTTGTTTTTTCTTCTGTCTCAACTTTTTTCTTCACACTATAGTGGATACATAAGACCTTAAATTGGTAGATCAGGTCACACACTACTTTCGACTCTCTTCTACTTCATCTCTACTTTGTATACCTTGTCTTCCTTTCTCTTCTACTACGTCTCTCATCCACGTCTTCTGTCATCGTTTCTTTTCGTTTGGAGTTCTTCGTTCAGAATTTTCTCTTTTGTTATTCGACTCTGACCGATTGTCATCCCTTCGTTGATTTCTCTATCTATTTCATGGTCTTTTCCCTTTCACTTCAGTGAGTTAACACAGGTTGAGAAACGTTGGGGTACCTGACATCGGATCCGTTCTCATGGTTCACCCAACGGTAAAGGAAGAGACCCCTAGAAGGACTGGGTCCCTAGTTTGTACCCAGAGGGTGTGACGTCCGTCTGTGAAATTGGAGACTCGGTGGTCCCTTCTGGTCTCCATTAGGGTTACGGGATTCTTACTATACCGTTTTCTTTTATAAAGATGATGGAGACTTCTGTGTTTTCAATAAGTTTCGGATCTTTTAAGTTTTAAATCCGTTCCGTGTCTCAAAAGACTTCTCCCGTGATATTTTTATAAAAAGGATCACAGGATCCATGTGCCCGAAGTATACGAGTCTCTCGTCGAAGTAAGTTTGTAGACAAGTTTCACTAATAGACCGACTTTGTTCGTTCCGGTGTCGTTCTCTTCTCACTCTCTCTGTATCAAGTAAGAAGTACGTCTGGTCAATCGAGTCTTGTATCCAGAATTTTCCTTTTGTGTATAAATAACACACTGTACCTCTACCTTCAGTCGAAGTTTACTACGGACTATTACAACGGTCCACGACATAACTTAAAATTCAAGGTGCATCTTTCCCACCATTTAAGGGAAACGACTATTCTTTACGACATACGTACCCATCGAAAGAAAAGGGGAAGGTCTATACCTTTAAAGTCAACGAAATAATTGTGACATATACGGTCTAAAGGTCTCTTGACTTAGATTCTAAAAAGAAAAAGAGAGAATATGATATAAAGAGGTAAAAGACAAAGTTCTACAGAGACTCAGAGAGAAGACAAGAACCCTTCGTTAATTACCCGGACCTAACATATTTTTAGTTGAGTCCCAAGACCTTCGTATAAAAACGAAAATTATTTATGAAATCCACAAACCTATACAAACGTAAAAGAGTTAACAACACACAAATTACGACACAATTACAATTTTGACTCTTTATACTTTACACCCCAACTAAATTAAGTTGGAGTTTCCTGCATTTCTTTAATTGTGAACAAAACCATCTGCCATCGGTTGCATAAACGAAATCCTTGGAACAGGAATGAGAGGGATCCACGTACCCATTTTGAAGTGAACAACCTCTACTTTTTCTTATTGTTTAACCGATTCTTTTATATAACCAAATACTAATGAAACTTGATTTGGAATTACTTAAACTTGAGGGATAAAATCAACATTTTAAGTTCCCTTTATGTTAATATAGTCAGAACTAATGAGACTATAAACCTATCAATCTCCCCGGGTATAATAAATATACACCTTACATAATGTAAAACTAAATGACACATTTTACGTAACTTCGATAATAAACATCCAAGATCACTTTACACAACTTGTACCGAACATATAAAACTTACCCTTTACCTTATCTAACATTTCAAACCTGAATCCTTCGTCGTATCAGAATCTCAATTGACTACCTGGGTAAAGTCTCGGAAGAAAACAATTTCCGATTAAGTGGGTGGAACCTAAGTCTCTTGAGTCTTCTCGTTGTCTATTAACCTCTCTCATAGTACTTCCACTATGTCACGATAGGGAAGAAAAAAGGACTTATCTATCTGTTGCCCTAATTTACAACTTTGTTTATTCTTTTATTTTTAGACTTTTTGTAATCAGGGTAGGTAGTGAATATAATACACAGATACTTCTTTAAAGGAAAGGGAACATTAATCTTTTCTTTCATTTTTTTTTTTTTCAATAAAGACAAAAGAGTTTTGAAAAAGAATGAACTTATAGGGGATTCATCCTGACCGAAGGATCACCACTTGAACTCCTTTATTGGACCTGTACCCATCAAGTTGATAAAGGAGAGATTAAGAAACTCAAGATCATAGGACATCGTCCCATCCGTCCGTGGATGATGATGAGGTACAGGGGGTCACTCTCTATGGATTTACATAGATATATGTCGGACGACTCAGTCAAATCTTACCCCTACAAATTATTTCGACTACATAAGCAGAAGTAGACAGTCTAATGGTTTCTTGACTTAGATTCTAAAGAGAAAAAGAGAGAATATGATAGAAAGAGGTAAAAAAACAAAGTTCTACAGAGACTCACAGAGAAAACAAGAACCCTTTGTTATGTACCCGGACCTAACATATTTTTAGTTGGGTCCCAAGACCTTCGTATGAAAACGAAAATTATTTACGACATACACAAACCTATACAAACGTAAAAGAGTCAACAACACACAAATTACGACACAATTACAATTAACACGTCTTCGGTGTATTTATTTAACTACACTGTTTAAAAATGGAAATTTGGGATAGTTGTTACGTAAATAGGATAAAATTTACGGGTTATAGGAAAGAACGTTTCAAAATCAATCGGTTACTTTGGTTGAATGTCCCGTAGACAAGTCACTTCTCAAAAGGACTTACAGACCGTATCTACTACCGAGATAAAAGTGACCACTATGTTAGGAAAACAAAACATGGAAACGTCAATGGAAACGACAAGATAAACAGAGGTTTCTGATATACTATTTTTTTTTTCATGAATAGATAAAAACATAGGGTAGGTATATCGTAAATTGTCTATAAATATGTCATCTGACTAGTACGGTGTGAAAGTGAAAACTACCGTACATCGGAAGAGTTTATGTATCTAAATATCCCTTAAAACTTGGTTTGATATCCTTGTTTCGAAACCTTCTTTTTAAGTAATACCTAATTATAGGAACACGAAGGAAGAGATAAATGTTTTTCTGAGGTCTAAAAACTCGGACAAAGAAATAGAGGTGTTTCCCTCATCTTTATGAATTTATCGTCTAATCAATAAAAACCTTTGTTTTCCTCGTTACATATATCCACGAGTATTTCACGGACGATACTCCATGAGTCATTCGTACTCGTTAATGTGAGGTTTTATTCTTATACCGAAAGATCACTTACTGTATAAAGGTGAAGATTTTACTTGAATGACTAAGAAATAAATTTCTATGTAAAAAGGAGTAAATAAAGATTATTTACTGACAGATCAATTTAGTAGGGTAAACTTCTTATGGAAGAGTGACAGGAGATAAATGTTAATCCACTAAAGCTCTTAATCTTTTACTACGGTTCCCAATAGATGAGATGTGTCCTTCTTTTGATGTAAGAATAAGTCAAGGTACTTTAAGTGTTCTTTGAAACTCCTTTATAATTATAATAGGATGGTTTACAATATATAAATTTTGATGTCACACTGAAGGGTTTCTTATTACCTCTTTTCCATTGAAATCAGAGATTGTATAAAAGTACTCACACGAAACATGTCCTTTTGTATAGGTAATGGAATTTTTACTATCATGTCCTTTTTTTAGTATGACGTTATTTAAAGTCGTTTTAGATTTATAAATACAAATATACACGGTAGAAGGGAAATAAATAGTTAAATTATGATCTGTGTCTATAAAGACAAATATAGTAAGATGGATATTTCCTAAAGAAAAAAAAATTACTTTCCCATTTGGTTTCAATTCGTTGGTATTAAAGTGGATACATAATTATTCGAAGAATACATCAAGAAATAATGAAATTCAGAATTTAACAAATTTAACAAATTACACCAAATTGAACTTTAAAACACCATACAAACATTCACTTATAACACTTTAAACTTATATNGAATACATCAAGAAATAATGAAATTCAGAATTTAACAAATTTAACAAATTACACCAAATTGAACTTTAAAACACCATACAAACATTCACTTATAACACTTTAAATTTATATATATATAAATTAAAAATCGTTGTAATGTTATGCATAAAATATTTAATATTGAGTTTCTTGTTCCGAGTTTACTGTCAGAACCCTTTTGTCAGTGTGTATCCAGAAGTGTAAGATACTTGACACTCTTGACTTTCATCTGGGAGTATATTTAGACCCCTAATCCTTCCTATAAATCTTCTGTCAGTTGTTAGGAAGTGAAGTAAAAGTTACTCGTCTATGACTTGTATCACTGGTTTTCCCAATGTCCAATCAGTACAACCGAAGAAAGTGAAAAGTAAATAGTTAAGTTGTTTGTAAAAGATCTACGAGTCTATACGTCTACTGTGGTTGGAATACTGTGTTTTGTTACTTCTTGATTTCCCGGAGAACTACTTTCACTTTCTTCTTTCACTTTTTCAACCGAAATTTGAGTTGTAAGTCTTTTGATTCTAGTACCGTAGATCAAGGTAGTGAAGTACCGGTTATCTACTCCTTTGTTACCTTTGTCACCGTGTGAAATAAAACCCCCCGTGGTTTTAGTGACGTCCACCACTGACGTCGGTACGTTAATTCTACGAACAAAGAACCTTCTTTTCAATACTGGTTGGATCTGTCGTATAACTTTTCGTCTTTGTAATAAAGGGTTGTTTCCAGGTAGATCAGTTCCGATACCAAAAAGGTCATCAGTACATACCTACACTTTCAACCTGATATTTCTTTCTACTCCGGTTTCTTAAGTACTAAAACTCGAAACCACAACCTCCTCTGAGAACTTTCAGAGAACTTGACGTTCCTCTAGGTTGGTCAGATAGGATTTCCTCTAGTCAGGACGTTCAAGTAACCTTCCTGACTACGACTTCGACTTTGAGGTTATAAAACTGGTGGACTACGCTTCTTGACTGAATAAACTTTTCTGGGACTACGACCCTTTCTAACTTCATCCTCCTCTTCCCCTGCTGTCTCCTACTCTACCAATCTACCGTAGTGGTTGAGTTACCTGTACTCATACACATCTGAGGCCCTTAACCACGACCTGTGACCTCACGACGTCATGTACCCCAGCGTTTCTCAATCTGTGTTGCCTCACTGACTTGACTTGACTTGGTACCCTTCTGTGACGATTCTCGATCTCTCCATACAATTCGTTTTGACATCAGAAAGGACCGAGAGAACCGTAAATTTCGGAACCCCTGTGACCGCTTACAGTGTCTGAATAGGAAGTATTTGTTCTTAGTATGTCCGAGAACAAACTATTTGCACGTCTGTTCAGTAATTTTTGACACATTAATCGTCAACACTTTTTACGTAACTTCGTCATATTTCTGTGTATTTACGCAATGTCACTACAGAAAAGACCTTACCCGAATAAACTCTTCCATTGTACTTGACTCTAGACTTCTTACTGATCGTTAGCAATTAACCTTAACCCTCCATCAGTCGGAACTTCTTCTTTTTTTGTCGAATATATTTCCGTGTTCCACCTTTCTATTGTACTGCAAACGAACTTTAACATTAGTCTTCCACAATTCGTCTTAAACTAAGACATCGAAAAATTTTTTCAATTAAAGTAATTCTCACGTAATTTCTTAAAATTCCTCCCCTTAATATATGACATAATTTTTTTTTATTTTGTAGTGAGGTGGGTGTGAACCTTTACGTAACCCGATGACCCTTAGACGACATTTCGCCCCTCAAGTCGAGTCACGAGACACCACAGAATCTCCATATCCCACTCCGTCCCCCACCTTCCCTCCTTCCGGGTTTTCTCTCCCTTATATGCATGTGTAAATCGACTAAGTGAAGTAACATGACGTTTGTGATTGTGTTGTTCTATTTCGTTGATACGGGGTTGACTTTCTATTTATTTATTTACCTCCTTAACCTTCATGCCATCCTCATTACTTCGCTTGGACTCATTCTCTGGACACATTATTTGTCCGCCCTTTACTATCGTAGAATCTTAGTTTACCACCATTACCTCTTTTTATGGGACTTAAGTTTCTATAAATCCTTTTCCTTATCGATCTTCAACTAACTATATCGTACCGTTCAAGATTTTAGACTTTAGTAACCATGTAAAAGGTATAAGACTTAGTTCTTAATTGGTTACAAGTTTAAATAGATTGTAAAGTCGAGAGTGAACATCTCATTCAAAACGTAACAGATCTCTTGATTGACTTTGTCAAAGTATTTTATACTTTATACAATCTGAACGTGTTCAGTATTTAAACCCAGTAATGACTTAAGTCAGAAGATTTGTAATTAAATTGATTTTAAAGGTAAAAGACCTATTCTTGGCAAAATGGCTAATATCAGGAAAAGGTTAAGACAGGTTTATTTACCTGTTACAGATTAGATTGTTTTTTAATCCTACGTAGTGAAGTCCCTTATGAAAGGGATGTGTGTCTATCTCTTGTGATCTATTGTAAGACCTAACAATCAATTAGACAGAATGTTCGGGTTAAGACGTCAATTTAGAGTTTGGTTATTTGTGTCACAAGTCTTAATGTAGTGTTGTCTAACTATCTAGTGGTGAAAAGTACCTAAGTCTCAATGAGAACTTATTAACAAGATTGGAACGGGTTCATCTCGGATGTTTCGAGATGGAAAAGATAAAGGATGGGTGGAAGTACTCAAGACGGAAACGAATCAAACGAGAAACACGACTAAGTACATGTACCGATCAAACGGGTTTAATCCGACGGACATCTCCTATCAGGGAGAAAACTTTCTCGACACTCTAGGAGATAACGAAGAGAGGGACGAAATAAGTATAAAGACGTGTTATAAGGAGAAGGAAAGAGAGAACTATGAAAAGACCGAAGACAATAAGTCATAGGAGAATGGAACGAATAAAAGTGAGTATAGAAAATAAAAGAAAACTAACACGACCCAGAAGTAACGACGCTCTTGAAAAGAGATCAATGCCAACGTCCGAAGAGCAATACCACCGAAGAAAACTACGTCTTCCGTACTAAAGATCCGTGTGTCTGAAATCTTGAACGTGAATACCCGAGTCATCAACGTCAAGGGTCCAAGATCTCGTCTTCGATTTACCGACACCACGTGTCCGAATCAATGAGGTGCCGTACACCTCAAAGGGTCTGGTTCCTAGTTTGGATACAGAGGACATAACCGTCCGTCAAAGAAATGTTGACTCGGTGGTCCCCTAGTGAGTAAGTATCGAAATTGATTATAGACTATAACTAGGGACCCAACTCTTACAGGGGACCTCCTCCTTTACCGTGGGATGAGGTCATAAGAACAACCTTCTTAGGGTACCTGTCTTCTCTGAACACCCGACGTTAAATACCCCAGTGTTTCTTTACCCGTACTACCTCGTAGACTCGGTGTGTGTAATGAATCATAAAGTTTTGAGTACGAACGAATGACACCATCTGACTTATTACCGTGAGAAGGTAGAGAACTTCTACAAGTACAGGGTTAGAGGAAGTAGTATCATTCCTGAAACGTCTTACTAATTTAATTTCCAAAACTCTAATGTTCTAATAAGATTTAATAGATCCACCCGGATTTCAATAGTGTTCTCAGGAACATTTCACCTCCGTCCCCCTAGTCTACTCATCTTGTGTACCATTACCTTTGTCTCTAACCTCAGTACACCCCTTCTCCAGTGCGTGATTCCTGACATTAGTCCGAGACTTTTGACCTTTTCCGTTTCTTTTTCCAGATGGAACTAAAAACTGAATTCTTGAGATTTTAAGATTCTCAATAATAAAATTCGGTAATTTAAACACCGTTGAACAATATCTTCGGTATCCTTTGATTATGTCAATCAAAGATGGAAGAGGTAGACTTACATTAGAACTTCTTTAATCTTTGAATTAGAAAAAATGGTAATATAATGATACACATCTTGTGACGTTGTATTAATTATTAGTAAAGATTTCGTTTATTTGATATAATCCTTTATTTTAAATATTTATGTGTGTTAGATTATATGTGTGTTATTACGTATTTGTATGTACATATGGTGTTTACGATGTTCTTATATATGAGTGTAGATTTTTTATGATATGACGAGAACCAATTAATTTATATACGGATACGTGTATAAAGTTTTTGTCAACTGATTTTGTAGAAAATCAAGAGTGTTTACATGTGTCTTACGTCCGTTCCATTTTTCACGATTAAATTCATATTGTTGGTATGGGATCACATAATCTACTTAGTAAAATTAGTTCCTCTACTCGAAGATATAATTACGGACCAGGGAAGACAACGTACGTCAACCTATTGTCATTGTGCCGATAATGTCAAATGTCACATATAAGAAAGGACTTTGTTTTAACTTTATTTATTTTTCGAATAATAATAATAGTGTTGAGTCGATCGAGAAGTCGTGGTCCAAAGAGTCGTTATCGTTCCCATACTGAAAATCCCTCCTTGTCACTTTTTGTATGAAATCGCGACTCGCTTTTTTTTTTTTTTTTGGAGATAATGACTTAAACTTCCGACTAAAAAGACGGGAAACACACTCGTTCTAATTGTAACCTCGGTCGGTCCCCGAGTTGTTTGATGACATCTGACGGGATCTTCGGTGGATGTCACCATAGGACCGTTGGGACCTATAAAGTAAGTTCGGTCTTTGGAATATTATCAAGATGAAATCAGAAATCTCACTCTAACACTATATGTCAAACAAACCTTAATTTTATTTTTCAGGTATTAGTTTACATTAAGTCTACGAATATAGTTATTCACCAAAATAGACCGATCAATGTGTGACGTTGAGGGAAACACGTGAACAATGTATTCCTCCTATTAGAAGTCGAAGAAGGAAACGGTTTATTTAAGGAATGGATGTGACTACTACGCTAAAGGATCAGGAGGTTACATAAGTCGATAATTTTATCTTAACGCTTACAACCTTTAAATGTATCTTCGGCTAGTCGTCACAAGTAAAAATCTTATCGATCTTAAGGTTTATCTCTACGATCCCTCGACGTTAGACGGTAAAAATATAAACTTTCTTTCCGGACAAGTAAGTTTCTCGTCTTTACTCTTTAGTGTCTCGTTAGTAAAAAGAAATTTTAAGGACCAGCTATATTTTAACGATACACACGAAATAAAATACCTTTGTTACTCGTTAATTTTAGGGAAACAAACATATAAATCAATATTGTAAAAATCGTTTCGACTAGGTCGATCTTGAGTCTTGTAAATAAAATTTCTAGATTCTATATAGTTTAATATTAAATAGGTCTGTTATAACGGTTCTTTGACTTTAGTATCATATCAATTATTCGTCAACCCCTTTGTATCGTATTTTTAAGTTAGAACTCGGACTAAATCTAAACCGAACTAAATTCTATAAAGGTTAAAATAAGTGAATGAAGATTTTAACTTTGGATAGAGTTAAATCTTTGATAGTGTATTGTTGATTTAATGAATATTAAGATCATCGGTAAAAATATAAATCTAGATCAATAGAGAAGTCTTAATTTATAACCTAAATTTAAGGGTACATCATTTACAAAAAGGTTTAAGTTAAATTTATATGTAATCAATACCTGAGTAAAACTAAAGGACAAAAGGATAAACTAAAAAGTATTTTACGTATCCACAATTACAATTGATTTCTGACTAGAAAATTATTTGTGTAAATTTCTATGTTGTATTAATAATTGAATTTATAAGTTCGACTAGTGGAAAGGTAAAATATCGAATTGTTAACCCATTTCTCACAACAGTCGTCCTTTCAAAGTCCTTTTTCGGAACTCTTAAGTGGAAACTTTTTCATTATTCTTGTGACAGTTTTAAAAGGTTTATAGTGAAAAAAAGTACTGGAACCCTTATTTGGTTTACGAACGTTGTTAAGACCCCTCGTGATTAATTCCTTCCTTTTCTTTTTTTTTTGTCGTTCAGAGTCATTCTTATCATTCTAGACACAACAAAATTTAACGAGATAAAGGTAGTGGGAGAAGGGTCGAGGTATCATCGGAACTTTTAATTGAAGTATTAGTGTCAATTTTGGGTGGTCAGATTCTGAAGTATAATCCGGTATTTTTCACCAAGAAGTATTTAAAAACTTTCTACCTTTAGTACGTTTCATAGAAGAGATTATTTTCACCTTACTTTTGTCTTTAGTTAACGTCTTCCTTTAGATCTTTTAGGTACTGGTACACCTTTACTTGTATGAAGATTAATTAATCTTTCATTTTCTTCTTTAGTGTTTCCCTAATCTTATATGAAACTCTACTTACCTAATTTCTGGGTTGTACACTTTTAGACACCCTATGTCGATTTCATCACGAATCATTCTTTAGATATTGAGATATACAGAGATAATTTTTTTCTCCTTTCAACCAATTAGTTATTGTATTAGAAGACGAAATTTTGTGATTTTAATCTTCTCGTTTGACTTCAGTTTAGTTTAACTTTATTCCGTTAATCATTTTGTCTCTTATCTTTTCGTTATCACTTTTAGTTGTTTTTTATCATCCTATCTTAACTCTCAAGTCTTTATTGGTCTTTGTAACACCAGTTGACTAAAAAATTTTCCCATGGTTCTGAAACTTGTTAGTAAATTATTAAAGAATTTATTTACCATGACTATGTTTACATATCACTGACGATGAAGTATAGTATATGTTTGTTTTGTTTTATTCTGTTTTGTTTTGTTTTTAAAAGTTTTACCTAGATTCTTGATTTACATTTGACATTTTTAGGATCTTTCTTCACATTCAGAAAACCTTATTCGTTGTCAAAAAAATTTCTACTTTAGTTTTCTATTTCCTTTTGTTCTTTTTTCATGTCGAACCAAAAAGGTGTTATTTAGTTTTTTTATTGACATGTTCTAAATAAAAAACCTAATTACTCTTGTCAGACATTAATATATAATTCTGTTAGTGTGTTGAAAAACTCATATGACGTTTGACACTCATATGATGTTTAGTGACTTAAAATATGAAACTTTAAATATTGTACTTAAGATAGATTTAAATTTTATTTGTCTTTTACAAGTGAGACTAATTTAGAATTTTATTAAATAATAAATTGTCATAATTTTAAATAAAAGTTTTAACTTATTACTCTTTTTACTTTAAATTCGAGTTTTAAAGGGTTTCTTCTATTTGAGTTTCGTTACGTCGTGATTAGTTCAAAAATAAATAGAAATCTTTACGATGACGCGGATAATCTCTTTAAAACCTTGGTCTATATTAAACAATCCTTAATACAAACCTGTTAACTTTTTTAGTAGTCTATAATGATAAAAAGTTAATGATAATTTTAACCTTAGATAAATGAAATGTCTCAAACAAGAAAAAAAAATTCTATACTCCTGTCGTGTAAATTACACGAATTGTATTATATCTCCTTCAATTTCAATTCAATGAAAATAATAACAATAATGATAGTGATAATAAGAATAAAAACAGAATAATAGAGTTATCAAATTATTTACAAGAACCGATTAATTCAGAAAGGAACCTCCTAATCTTTATTATAATAAATTGGAACTGGTCAACACTAACTAAGTAATATATTGTGTTAACAAACTAGGAAACCTCTTATAGGGTACTAAAGTAACAGTTAGAGTGTTTTATCTTTCCTCACTCTACTTTTCGTTATTTTCATAACATAAAGTGGAATGAGAACTCTTTAGACATACGTCAAGTCCTTCGTTGTCAATCTTGACCTGTACCTTGTCATCTGACCAAGGTTTATCCTTTTCCTCATGTAGTTCCGACATATGACAGTGGGACGAATAAATTGAGTATATAGTACTCTTTGTGACCCGACCTACTTCGTGTTCGACCCTCTTTATAGTTATTGGAGTCTATACGTCTATTATGGTGGGAATACCGTCTTTCACTTCTTGATTTTTAGGAGAACTACTTTCACTTTTTCCTCTCACTTTTTCAACCGAATTTCGAGGTGTAAGTCTCTTGATTCTAGTACCGTAGACCACGGTGGTGAAGTACCCTTTATCTACCTCTTTGTCACCTTTGTCACCTTTGTCACCGACTGAAATAAAACGCCCCCGAGGTTTTAGCGACGTCTACCACTGACGTCGGTACTTCACTTTTCTGTGAATGGGGAACCTTCTTTCAATATTGGTCGGATCTGTTGAAGGGACCACCGAGTCTCCAATTTCGCAGACGGGGGACCCAACCCTTCTAGGGGACCTCTTCCTTTACCATTGGGTGAGGTCATAAGAACGGACCTCTTAGGGTACCTGTCTCTTCGGACCATTTGATGTCGGGTACCCCAGCGTTTCTAAGTCTGTGCTGTCTCGCTGAAGTGAGTGAAGTGAGTCTGTCGTATAATTTTTCGTCTCTGTAATGAAACAGTTGTTTCCAGGTAGATCAGTTCCGATACCAAAAAGGTCACCAGTACATACCTACACTCTCAACCTGATATTTCTTTCGACTCCGGTTTATTAACTACGAAAACTTGACACCACAACCTCTTCTGAGAACTCTCAGGGAACCCGACGTTCCTCTAGGTTGGTCAGGTAGGATTTCCTCTAGTCAGGACTCACAAGTTACCTCCCGGAATACAACTTCAACTTTGAGGTTATGAAACCGGTGGACTACACTTCCTAGCTGAGTAATCTTTTCTGAGACTACGACCCTTTCTAACTTCCGCCCTCCTCTGCCCTTACTGTCTCCTATTCTACCAATCTACCGTAGTGGTTGACTTACCTGTACTCAAACTCATTTGAGACCCTCAACCACTACTTATCCCTCCGAACTGTACGACGTCAGGTACCCAAACGTTTCTCAGTCTGTGCTGACTCGTTGACTTGACCTGACTTAAGTACAAAATCATATTTATGAAATACGATTATTTAGTTTTATCAAACCCCGGGTCTTAAAAAAAAATTTATAGGATAATTTTAGTTTATTGTGACACAAAGTAGAGATACGGATTAAATGTCTTCACGTTTTAGTATTATGATACCAATAAAACAAGAGACGTAACCTTCATTCCTAAACCATGAGACTTTCTCTATAATATTACAAATAGACTTAACGTTACATATGTGACATCGAAGTTAAAAAATACTGATCCCTATACAAAAAGAGTTTATAACTATAGAGGGGTTGATCTAATCGGTTATTTTTACATTTTTGGTGTTATTACTCACGGAAGACTAATTCATCGAAATAAACATGATTCTCATGTTCGTTTGACTAAATTCCATAATGGTATAAGATGTCTAAAAGTGTACTGTTATACTCTACTAGACACGTACATACGGAAGAGAGTTCAGACATTCTGAATTTTCCAGTGCAGTTCTAACATTTGTTGACCACTTAGACGTTTTAATATACGTTTTATACTCGAATCTGTTAAAAGTCTCTCTACAAACATGTAAATTGGTCTGACAACTTTTTGAATTAGTCAGATTACGAGTGAAATCACAATTTATCAAGGGTTCGGATGTCATTTATAAGTACTGACACAAATGGATATATATAGTTTTCGTACGTTCTTTGTTGTCTATAGTTAAATTAATTTTACTTTTATAAGGAAAAGACCAATATTTAAAATTTAAAATCTTTGTTCAAACTATCAAGTCTAAATTATTTATACACATTCGAAATGAATTAAATAGGTAAACCGATAAGTATGTCAAAATAATTTATTATAAGTAAATAAACTATTTATAAATTTGATGACATAAGTATTATTTATGTAATTATTGTATTTTGTTTTATAAATACTGAAAAACGTTTCAATACTGAAATTTTTAAAAGTCAGACATCCGATTACATGTAAGGGTCTCCCTAACGTAATTCATTTTGACCCAACGATCTTTCAATTCGAATAATTGTAGTAGGTAAAATAAAGTTTAATTCGATACGACCGACGTGAATGACTCCTAATTGAGTAACGTTGAGACCGTCATAAGATACAAATGACCCTTATGTAGTACATTTTGTCTTTACTAGTTTCTAGACTCTGACCTCGTAGGGTAAGATTATCCCCGTCGAATCAGTTTGAAAAGAGTTTTTGTGAAGTGACAATTACTTAGACACCCTCCTTTCCTTTAGGTTTGACACAACGTCTGTGGGGGTGTACCCACGGTACTGATACCGGAAAACAATCCACCTTTTTACATCGAACCCTTCATCTTCAAGTCAAACGTTGAAGAACCACTTACAACAGTCTACTTTTGTAAGACTTCCATTACCAACCCGTTGTTACACTAACTTTAATTACGGAAATTTGATATGTGAATTTTTACTAACTTTACAATTTAGAATATATAATATGGTTTTAATTTTTATACTTTTATTATTAAATAAAAAAATTTCTCCTTTTCCTCACCTGTCTAAACAAGATAGAACAAGATAGATATGAGATTCTTTTCAAAAGGATGTCAAAGTGTAATGACCATTCGATTCTTAACCTTCTTGGTCCGTTCCTTGTTCTATGAATCCTCTATATTCCATAGATTTTCATTATATTACTTACTAAGACTGTTTTAAAATATGACCTATATATACCTATCTTCATTAATAAGTTGTAGACCGACCGACACAAAAGAACCATTAATAACACCTATGATCTTTTTTGGGTAAAGATCCCGACTTCCTCTCATGGGTTCTTTCCTGTTTAAACTTTCTCCTTAGCGGGCCGATACAGGACCTCAAGTCTGTAACCTCTCCCCACCGACATCAGTTGACATATCAACGGTACCAGTCTTTTTCGTCTTTTGTTGTGAAATATTTCTTATCCGTTCGATGTCGGTCTCCTGCTACCGATGTCCTCCACTATCGGTCCGGTCGGTCCAGACGTCCGAACGAAATCCCCGGAACGTAACATACACACACTGATCCCCTTTCGAGTTTGTTTACAGGAGTGAGACGTAATGACTGGTCCAGACGGTCCGGTGTTGGATCTCTTTCGGGACAAGGAAGTCACAAGAAAGTCTGGGGGAGGACTCTTTCAAGTCGTAGTCCGAGTAAGTTTTCCTCTTTCCGAAATGTCTTAAGAGAGTGCTAGTGTCTCGTCCGTAATTTCTTACCTAAACTCGACTCTCTGTTGTGTTACTATGACAGTAAAGAAAAATTTCATAAAACCCACGTTAGGATAAAAATAAAGTAGTACAAAGTTATGAAGAACGTCTTTTCATTTTCAAAATGTAGGTCCTCATTTTTGATTATAATAAATTTTCCCGTGACCAAGACATAGAGAGGTTTACCTTCAGACTCTACCTCTGAAGTGTTGACAAAACAAAACAAAGAGTTAAACCAAGAAGAAGTAAAAATCAAAAAAATTATAAGTTAACGTTTTCTTTTTTTTTACAACTACATTTTTCATTTACCATTATGAGAAAGGTGTTTCGACCCAGAGGAGGTATAGTCAACTAAAGAAAAATGGGGAAGTAAGTACTTATCAGTTATCCACAAATAACATACCGCGAACGTCCCATTACCCACTTTTATTTGTATTGAAAACGAGAGTTCCTTAAATGACAATATCGTCTTTACAAAGAGGAACTACTTCTTAAGAAGAAGTTACAAGAACCGACAGTATGGAAACGTCATCTATTCACATCATGAATCTCAACATATGAAGTTTTTTACGATGTAAAAAACAATTGTCTCCTACCTTTGTTTCTGTTTTCATCTCCCTATCACTAGTACTTTTTCTCTGTTAAGGTTTTACTATAAAGTTCTGACTAGGTATGACTCTCTGTCTAAAGTATTAACAGTCTCCCTTCTTTGACTTCAATAGAACCCTCCTTAAAATCCTGTAAAATGATACAAGTATACATAATAAAAAGAAAACTTTGAACATTTGAAAAAAACACACACACTTAACTACGATCAGATTACCATTTATATCGATTCAGTTCTAGTAAGTCCACATAAAGTCCACGGGTTTCACCTCCTCCTGCAGTTATCAGATACAGTGTATTTATTTCTATGTTCGTCTTCGTACTGACACTATTTCTTTATAAACACTACAATTCTCATTTAATATTCAAGACTGGAGGAAACCTATGATTGTTTTAACAAAGGAACTTCAAAAGAAATTATTTTTACGTTACTCGAATCCTCATTTTTATCTACCCCTTTGTCACCTTTGTCACTGTCTGAATCAAAACCCCTCGAGGTTTTAGTGACTTCTACCACTGACGTCGGTACTTAAATTTTTCTACGAACGAGGAACCTTCTTTTCGATACTGGTTGGATCAAGTCAAGTCAAGTCAAGTCAATGGGTCAGTACAGGCTGAGAAACGTTGGGTACCTAACGTCGTGCGGTCCGGAGGGACAGGTAAAGGTTGAGGGCCTCAGGTGGGTTTGGGTACAAGTAGCACAGTCATTAGGGTAGGTTGGTAGAGTAGGAGAAAGCAGGGGAAGAGGAGGACTGGAGTTAGAAAGGGTCGTAATCCCAGAAAAGTTTACTCGAGAGGTGTAGTCCACCGGTTTCATGACCTCAAAGTCGAAGTTGCAATCCGGGAGGTTACTTGTGGGTCCTGACTAGAGGAAATCCTACCTGACCAACCTAGAGGAACGTCGGGTTCCCTGAGAGTTCTCAGAAGAGGTTGTGGTGTCAAGTTTTCGTAGTTAAGAAGCTACGAGTCGAAAGAAATATCAGGTTGAGAGTGTAGGTATGTACTGATGACCTTTTTGATATCGGAACTGATCTACCTGGAAACAACCGTTTCATTACCGAGACGAAAAATTATACGACAGATCTAACCAGTATTGAAAGGAAGGTTCCTTGTTCACAGAAAATTAAAGTACCGACGTTAGTGGTAGACGTCACTAAGACCTCGGGTCTTTTTATTTCAGTCGGTGACAAAGGGGTAAATAAACGGTACTTCACTACCCTGGTCTACGGTACTAGAATCAAACGACTTACAACTCGAAATTCGGTTGAAAAAGTGAGAGGTGAAAGTGAAAGTAGTTCTCCGAGAAATCGAGAAGAAGTTAAAGACGGTATTCCCACCACGGTAGACGTATAGACTCCAATAACTATAAAGATGGTCGTTAAAACTAAGGTCGAACACGAAGGAGGTCGGGTCGTAAAGAGTACTACATGAGATGTATATTCAATCTTGGCCTATACCTTGTTGTCTGACCAAGATCTATCTTTTTCCTCATGTCGTTCCGACATATGACAGTGGGACGAATAAATTGAATATACGTTTCATGTGGTACTCTGGTTGGATCTGTCGTATAATTTTCCGTCTCTGTAATGAAACAGTCGTTTCCAGGTAGATCAGTTCCGATACCAAAAGGGTCATCAGTGTATACCTACACTCTTACCTGATATTTCTTTCGACTCACGGCTTCTTAACTACAAAAACTTGACACGACAACCTTTTCTGAGAACTCTCACGGAACCTAACGTTCCTCTAGGTTGGTCAAGTAGGATTTCCTTTAGTCAGGTCTTATAAGTAACCTTCCTGACTACGACTTCGACTTTGAGGCTAAGAAACCGGTGGACTACGCTTCTTGATTGAGAAATCTTTTCTAGGACTCCGACCCTTTCTAACTTCCGTCCTCCTCTTCTCCTACTGTCTCCTATTCTACCAACCTACCTGTAGTGGTTGAGCTACCTGTACTCAAACTTATTCGAGGTCCTCAACCACTACCTGTCCCTTCGGACTATACGACGTCAGGTACTCCAGTGTTTCCCAGCCTGTACTGACTCACCGACCTGACTTAACTCGAATCCTTATTTAATCCTTTTCTGTACCCATCCGGTCGACTACCATAACAATCCCTGTCTTTAACTTCATATCCTTTATCGATCTACCACGATTTTTATATATATAAAGACGTACCTTTACAAGTAAACATTTAAAGGAAAAACATAATTAAACATGGGAAGGTAGTATTTTCGAGTTAGAGATATCTCCTGTGAATGTATTAGTCATATACCAATCACATTATTCTGTCTCAGAGAGTCGACACATCGAAATAATAAAAAGTGGAATTAGAAGGAAATATATACGTTAAATAAAAGGAATCTCATCTGTACACACAATTTAGACTTTTTAAATGTTGACCTAAAGGGGTTTTCCTTTAATCTAAATTTTGTGTTATTACCAGTCGAAAGGAGTGTGTCAAGTATATAATAAAGATTAAGAAATTGATACGAAACAAAAAGGATATAATTTAAGGTTTACATCCGAGTTAATTTACTAAATCCTTTAAAAAAATTACTATGTACTAAAAAGGTTCAATGAGAGATAAAATAATTTGATATGATGTAAAAAAGTGTTAGTAACAATTTGTTTTAAATAAATCACTTGATTAAAGACAGAAACTGACGGAGGAGTTGTGATCATTTAAGGTGGTTTCGTCCCTGGGAGGACAGAATAAGTGGTCACAGGGTAGTGACTTTTATCAGGACCAAGTTATTCATAGACAATTTTATTACTTACTTACTAAGTATATAACCGTTTATATACGTATTTTCTAGATATTTATAACAATAGTGGGACCGATAGTGTATAACGACTTCGAACCGAACCTCTTAAAACTCGTAATGAAACGATCGAACACTCTACTCACGTCATCAATCTCGTAAGAAACCGTAATGGAAAGAAACCCTAACCTTACTTTTGACTGGAAAAGGTCAGGACACCGGTGACGACTCAAAGGGTTTAAACGACTGTATAACTCACGTCATGAAAGTGTCGTAGTAGAAAATCCTAAACTTTATCGAGTCGACCCTAAGGTAGTGGAGGTGATCGAAACAAGTATCACTACGAAGGATTCCGGGTGAACTAAAGTGTAAGGTCCTACAGACCAACATCCACTCACTAGTGTGGTAGTACTAATAGACCCAGTACTTCTTGAAAAAAACATCTCAAGAAGATACATAAAAACGATGGAGAAGAATTATAGAAGACGAAGAAAATCCAGGTATGTTAAAGACAGGAAATAAATCGGGTAGAAATCTACTTTACAAGGGAACCATAGATATTAAAAAAACTGCTCTAGAGATCAGAAAAAGTAAGATAACAAAAGGAGATAAAGAACCGTAACTAACGACTCCTTCCGAAATAAAGAGGAACGATAAGAAACCTTGAGACGTGAGTTTACCCATATCGAAAGGAAAAGAGGAAACGAAAAATGAAAAGAAGAAAGTGTCGATAAACATTCCGGAGGGGTCTGTCGGTAAAACGAAAAAACGTAAAGAAAAAAGAACCCCTATCAGAACGAGGAACAGAGGACATGTTACAGTGTTTGGAGGTAGGTATGAAGTTGTCCGTGAGACAGATAGTCTAGATCAGGGAATTTAGATAAAGAGTGAAGGTGAGATATCAGTATTCCTAAAACTAAATCCAGTATGGACTTACTAGAACACCAAAAGAGGTGAAAGAAGTTAAATTCAGATTTAAACCGGTATTTCTCAATTACCAGACTCGGTGTCAGTCGAGCCCCAGAACAAAAACGTCTGACATATCTCGAAGAGGTAGAAACCGACGTTTCTTATATTAGTTAGACGAAAACCACAATTGGTAGACCACTAAAGAGTGAAATCAAGGAGTAATTTGAGTTTGTCTTTAAGTGTAATTAAATGGTTTTAATGTACAGTACAATGATACAAATAATTATTACTTCAATTGAAAGGTCGAGTATATTATAAATTCTTTTTACAATGTTGAAGAGTCGTTTAAAAATTAGTACTTCTTGTTAAAGACTTTTTAATAAAGACATTCAATTATAATCATTCAATGTTATAAACGAAATCGTTGAATGGGGAGTACTTGATACTTAATTCCGATTGTAAATATTCTTTTATAGTAACTTATTTGTTTGATAATATAAATCGTTATAGAGTTTTATGTGGGTCTTATTTATCTGAAACCTTAAGGTAGAGACAAAGGTCCAGTGAGAAAATTAAATTTTATAAACACACAAGTGAGACTATATGAACACACCCTTTAGGTTACTTATCTCCTCCGACCGTACCATAGTGTTCTCAACCTGTATCGCTGATTTGTTGTTTTTGTTAGCACAATTGATATTTTGGCGATATCCTAAATCCCGAAACATTATCACAACAAATCAGTGGATCATCTATGTGATTTTTATTGTAAATTCTGTCACTAACAGTATCTCCCGTTAATACCAAGAGTTCCTCATAGACCGTTATAGACCTCTGTAAACTCCAGGGATGACTTCCATAATGACTATAGATGAACCATCTTCTTTCTTTACGATTATTGGAAGAACTATCCTATAAGGGGTATTGTTTATGTAAAGACCAAGTTTTATTATGGTTCTAACTCCTTTCACTTTCACTTTCAACGAGTCAGAACAGGTTGAAAAACGTTGAGGTATCTGATATGTCAGGTACCTTAAGAGGTCCGGTCTTACGACCTCACCCATCGGAAATCTTTGAACTACATTTACAGAACTAAACTAAAATTTTTCATATTAAAGTTTACTTTATTTACTGGAAATCTCGTTGGATAAGTTAAGTCAAGTCAAGTCAAGTCAAGTCAGGGAGTCGGTACAGGTTCAGAAACACTGGGGTACTTCACGTCGTGCGGTCCGGAGGGACAGGTAGTGGTTGAGGGTCTCAAGTGAGTTTGAGTACAGGTAACACAGTCGCTACGATAGGTTGATAGGGTAGGAGACGGTAGGGGAAGAGGAGGATGGGAGTTAGAAAGGGTCGTAGTCCCAGAAAAGTTCGCTCAGTCGAGAAGTGTAGTCCACCGGTTTTATAACCTCAAAGTCGAAGTTGTAGTCACGAAGGCTACTTATAAGTCCTGACTAAAGGAAATCCTACCTGACCAACCTAGAGGAACGTCAGGTTCCCTGAGAGTTCTCAGAAGAGGTTGTGGTGTCAAGTTTTCGTAGTTAAAAAAACCGTGAGTCGAAAGAAATATCAGGTTGAAAGTGTAGGTATGTACTTATGACCTTTTTGGTATAGAAACTGAGTTTCCTGGAAACAATCGTTTCATTACAGAGACGAAAAATTATATGATAGATCCAACCAATATTGAAAGGAAGGTTCCTCATTCATAGAAAATTATTGGGTAAGTCAACTTGAATTTTTAATCTTTGAACATCTCTGTTCGACACGTAAACAAAAAATATGAACCGTTTTTGAGTGTGAGTGTATCTCCTTTTAAAAGTTCGGTTTAACTATTTAATTTCACCACTTAAGACCATTACATATAAACATTGATAATAGGATTTTATCTAGTAAACCTTATCGGATCTTCTATGGACTTTTCTTATCCGAAAGATAAGACAAAATCTTTTATTTGTCTTATCGACTTCTCTTTATGTAAAGGTATTAAAGTAGTAATGTGTTCCATTATCGTGGAGTTTTTGAACCTCACAGACTCCGTATGTCATTTTGAACTTGATTTGACTTCCTTCTATAATCTGAAATTGTCATTGATAGAAAGGTGTCTGGTCTTCTCACAATAACCTTCATACAACATCTTTTAGAACCTTTGGTACTGATATAAAGAATAATATCTAATTGTGCCCTCTCGGTCTCGGTGTCTCATACTGTATAAGTTATAAGATAGAATAGGTAGTAGGTAAGGTTAGAGGAAGGAGAAGGACATAACATCTTTAATCTTTCGTTTCTTTATATAAAGGATTCAAGTGTCGTTGTCGATCCCAAGATACACACCAAATCTAAAGATAGTAGTTTACATAAGTATACTCAAGACTTAACTTTGATTTAATTTTGTCTCTTTTTTCTAGTTTCTTTGTCTCTCTCTTCTCTTATGTTCTTGTTCCGTAGGTGAATCACCCTCTCACACGTCACTGAAACGTTGGTTGTCAAGACTACCAAAGAAGAACTAGAAGTCTAACGTCTCCAGTCCAATTCACTATTCTTGGACACTGACGGTCAACTACGTGTTCGACGGAGTTAGAGTCATGGATCATAACTGATTTATTTCACATATTTCACAGGAAATAGTACTAACATGAATTTTATCCGTTTTATACCTTTGTTGGATTTACAAGGTGTTCTCACCTAGTGAATCTATTCATTTATATGTATTTATCTTAAATAAATTTATGTGAATATTTTCATTATATCTAGGTACAATTAACAGTTTCTTTCTACACTACAATATGTATTAATTCGTAAGTGAAAAATCGTTTATAATTATAAATACCGTATGGATGATATATAAACCATTATTTTAACTATGTTGTTACTTTTTGATCTTCATAAAGGTTTTTAATCTATTACATTATAAAAATTTAAGTATTCTATAGAAATTTACTTTTACTACACTTTGTAATATTTGTTGTAATTAGATGGTAAATTTTGTAAATATACAAACGTATAAGTATCTTTAAGGACTCCTCCAGTGTGTCATTATAATTCTCACCTATAAAGACTTGATATACTTTTTTCGATGATGGAATAAAGAAGTGTATGACAAACTTAAAAAAATGTAGTACAAAAGTAACAAACATATACCTCTCTTTTACTTAATAAAAGTAAAATTTATTAATGAATCCATAAACACTATATGGATATTTAGAGGAAATAGATTTTACGTGATAAATTAGGGTTCAAGTTGAATGATTTATACACTTACAATCAGAAATATGTGCGTATACATATATGAACAAGGTATACACACAGTACAAAATATATAGACATAACTACTTTAATTATACGTAAGAATTTAACGTAATCTTTATTTTTATTAGTCCGTTTATGTTAAGATTTATACAACATTTATACGGTCATACGTAAAGAAGGTTTCCCGATATAGATTTACTCGTAAATATTAAACGTTCTGAACCAAGATTCATGAAATCTACTTAAGGGGATTAATTAGGAGTAATGTTGGGTTACGTTATCTGGGTTTTGGATTGTAGGGAAACAACAATAATAACAGTCATTGAAAAAAGAAGTAAATAATAATAATAATAAAATGAAATGTTATGACATAACCAAAACGGTGCGTAGTTGTACTTAGGTGGTGGTTGTTACATTCTCCCAAAGAAAAAGAGGTGTGGGAGAGGTCGTAAATAACGACCATCTGAAAACCTAGCGTCGGTAAGACTGACCGTACTTTACCATGGAGTAACACCAAAACTAAACGTAAAGAGACTATTACTGACTACAATTCTTAGAAAAGTACACAAACAATCGGTAGACATACAGAAGAAACCTCTTTACAGATAAATGAAGAAACCGGGTAAAAAAAATTTAACACAGCAAATAAAAAGACCTTAACTCGACATATTCAACGAACATATAAAAACTCTAATCAACAAACAGTCAACGAAGTAAACGATAATAAAAAAGGGTAAGACTTCCGACAGAAAAGTGGAACGAATATCAAAGGAAACAACACGTCTTCGAAAATTAAAACTAATCCAGGGTAAACAATTAAAAACGAAGATAAAGGTCATAAGACCCTCCACTCAGTATCTCCTAGGACGACACTAAATACAATCTCTCACAAAACGGATACAAGAGGAGATCCTCAAAATATCAAAGACCAGAATGTAAATCTAGAAATTAGGTAAAACTCACATCAAAACACATACCACAATCTTTCACTAGATCAAAGTAAGAAAATGTTCACCAACTGGTCAAAAGGGTCGTGGTGAACAATTTCTCTAACAAAAATTAGGGAACATATAGGAACGGAGGAAACAACTTTTATTCCTATTTATTTTAGCTGTTTGTCAATCGGTCTGAGTAGTTCTTTGTTTCCCCCTTTTTAGTTTAGTTATTTTAATCTTTACTTTTACCTCTCTATTGTTGTCTGTTGTGTCTTTATGTTTCCTAGTATTCTCTGATGATAGTCGTTAATATACGGTTATTGTACCTGTTGCACCTTCTTTACCTGTTTAAGAATCTCCTCATGTTGAAAGGTTTTGACTTGGTCCTTCTTTATCTTTTGGAATTGTCTGGGTAGTGTTCGTGTCTTTAACTTTGACATTAGTCTTTAGAAGTGTTTGTTTTCGGGTCCAGGTCTGCCGAAGTGTCGACTTAAGATGGTTTTTTAAAGCTCTTCTCGATTGTGGTAAGGATGAGTTTGAGAAGGTCTTTTAACGTCTCCTTCCATTTGAAGATTTAAGTAAGATACTCTAATGGTAGTGGGATTATGGTTTTGGACTGTTTCTACGGTGTTTTTTTCTTTTGATGTCCGGTTATAGTGACTACATGTATCTACGTTTTTAGGAATTGTTTTAAGATCGTTAGTCTTAGATTGTTGTGTAATTTTTCTAGTATGTGGTACTGGTTCACCCGAAATAGGGTCCCTACGTTCCTAAGAAGTTATAGGTGTTTAGTTAGTTACATTAAGTGGTGTAATTGTTTAACTTTTTATTTTCGGTATACTAATAGAGTTATCTACGTCTCTTTGGGAAACTGTTTTAAGTTGTAGGTAAATACTATTTTTTGAGAGGTCTTTCGTCCTTATCTTCCTTGTATGGAGTTGTATTATTTTTGATATATACTGTTTGGGTGTCGTTTGTAATAGGAGTTACCACTTTTTAACTTTCGTAAAGGGGATTTCAGTCCTTGTTCTGTTCCCACAGGTGAAAGTGGCGATGATAAGTTGTATCAAGACCTTCAAAACCGGTGTCGTTAGTCTCGTCTTTTTCTTTATTTTCCTTAGGTTTAACCTTTTCTTCTTCAGTTTGAGAGTGACAAACGTCTACTGTACTAGAAGATGTATCTTTTGGGATTTCTGAGGTGGTCTTTTAATGATCTCGATTAGTTACTTATATCATTTCAACGGCCTATATTTTAGTTGTGTGTCTTTAGGGAACGTAAGGATATGTGATTATTACTCTTTCATATTTTTCTTTACTTCCTTTGTTAAGGTAAGTGGTAACGTTACTTTTCTTATTTTATGAATCCTTATATAGATGGATTTCTTTGATTTCTGGATATATATCTTTTGATATTTTGTGACCACTTTATTTAGTCTCTCCTGTGATTATCTACCACTTTATATGGTACAAGTACCTAGCCTTCTTAGTTATATCAGTTTTATTCATATGATGGGTTTCGTTAGATGTCTAAGTTACGTTAGGGATAGTTCGATGGACGCCATAAAAGGTGTCTTGATCTTGTTTATTAAAGTTCTAAACATACCTTTATGTTTTTTTGAGTTTATCGGTTTCGTTAGAACTCTTTCTTCTTACCTTGACCTCCTTAGTTGGACGGACTGAAGTCCGAGATGATGTTTCGGTGTCAGTAGTTCTGTCATACCATGACCGTGTTTCTGTCTTTATATCTAGTTACTTTGTTTTATCTTTCGGGTCTCTATTTAGGTGTGTAGATAACAATCAATAATTCAGCACGGGGTGAGAAACACTGGCTTACCTAACGTGGTACGGTATGAGGAGACAGAGTGATAGAGAGTCTTAAACGAGTTAAAGTACAGGACACTCAACCACTACAATAGATTTATAGAGTAGGAGACGATAGGAGAAGAGGAAAACGGAAGTTAGAAAGGGTAGTAGTTCCAGAAAAGGTTACTCCCGAGAAGGGTAGTCCACCGATTTTACAACCTCGAAGTCGAAGGAGTAGTCAGGAATGTTTCTTATAAGTCACAACTAAAGAAAATCCTAACCGACCAAATTAGAGGAACGTCAGGTCCCTGGAGACTTCTCAGAAGAGGTCACGGTGTTAATCTTTCGTAGTTAAGAAGTCACGAGTCGGAAGAAATACCAGGTTGAAAGTGTAGGTATGAACTGATGACCTTTTTGTTATTGAACTGATATGTCTAGAAACAACCGTTTGACTACAGAGACGAAAAATTATGTACCACGTACAAACAGTATCGAAAGGGAAAATACATTATAGTGAGTCTGTTCGATTCACGGAATGGGTCATATATACTGGTCATGTACTATCTCGAACAAATAGACTTTTCTTTTTTTTAGAGTGTTACATTCCCGATACTCAACTCAAATAAGTCACAGAATGACTCTTGACATCGAACTCTCTGTCGAAGAGTCGATCGAAGTTCTTCGAGAAGATTTCTTCTTTCTCTCCTCGGTCACATTTACACTTAACAAAACGACCCTTTTTGTACTCGTGATGATTAATGTTTCTTGTCTGTAGAGTTCGTTTAGTAAAATCACGAAAAGATACATACCCTTCTACGTACCTAGATCCTATAAATTTAAAAAGAAATCTATATATAAAATTGAAAGATCCCCAATCATACTGAAGGGACCACCGAGTCTACCATTTCGTAGGTGGATGTAACACCCTCTGGGCCCAAGTTAGGGACCCAACCCTTCTAGAGGACCTCTTCCCTTACCGTTGAGTGAGGTCATAAGAACGGACCTTTTAGGGTACCTACCTCCTCCGACCATCCGATGTCAGTGTTACTCAACCTGTGCTGACTCGTCGAAGTGAGACCCCAATCATATAGATTTCGAATTCACGAAGGATAAAAAGAGGTAGGACTTAAGGGGAGTCCGTGTGATAGTCTTCCGTTGAAGTGACCGATTATCGAACTAGGAATATCTTGACCTTACCAACCCTTAAAAAAGGAAATATCCCGTACCTTAACTTTTCTCAAAAGATGTTGGAGACTCAAGTACAAAATTTTATGACATAGAAAAATGAATGGATAATAAAATAAAGACTATTGGTTTTAATAGAAGGTTTACTAAAAAGAGAGTAGGACCTTCCTACTACTAATAGAGTGGTACTAAAATTACGGTCCGATATAAGATCATATCACATTCAGGACTTTCAAACCAAAAGAAAAACATTACGTTCACGAACTCAATTCGAAACTAACGGGTCTTTAAGTGAAGTTTCTTCTTAGACGAAGTTTCTCTCGACAGAGGTTATTTGTACTGTGGTTCATATCACGATCAATTTCTCGGTCCGACGAAGCGAAATTTTTAGAACCAAGGAAAACTATTGACTGAAACCTAGTGAAAAAAAGGAGAAAGGTACAAAATTTAAGGGTAACAAAATTTAAATGGTTTTTTCTTACTCGAGAACTTTTGGATCCGGGAGTGGTAACTGGGGTTATTTTCATCTGAGAGTCTGAGTACTAAGCGAGAGAAAGAAACATGTACACTAGAGAGATACCCTGGGATCCACACGGTACATTATCGGTTCTAAACATTCATTATTAGATGAGAAAAAAGTTCAAAGGACTACCAGTGACGCTTCCTGTAGAATGTTTTCATTCTTGGTGTTCCCACCCAAATCGGTGTTGTAATCAATAACTGTTGCTTACCGACTCTATACGTGTCTTGTTTATACGAAACACTTAAAGACAAACAGAAGAGTATCGTGCTACTTCGTATTCGAGTAACACATGTTGAAGTGTAATACACATGTCGATGTGTATTCGAATAACACACGTTGAAGTGTATTCGTATAACACATTTGGGTGTAATTGGAGTATTAACGTCACTTTAAGTCGACGAACAGTAAGTACTTCGATACATTTATATAGATAAACAAAGTATTAGTAAAGAAAGACGGAATTTTTTATAGAAACGAAACCTCATAGAATAAAAAGGTAAAACCATCGATTTTAAATCTTTGTTTCCTCGTATAGTGTTACCGGTGTCTTCCAATAATTTATTGAAATATCGTTATCGAGTGACATGAAGTTTTCTGAAGAATTCTTATTACCTATTTAAACACTTAGAACCCTTCTTTAATTGTATGTAGGATTTAGACACGTCATTTCTAAACAGACAGAAAAGACATGTTGAAAATTAGTCGTAAGAACAGAGATTAACAGACACTAAGAATCCTTCAGTATAGGAAAGTTTCTTTCTCAATTACTAACCTTCAATGGTAGGATAATCAGTTCACTGACTACGATCTATTAACATAACACTTTGTATTGTCGATCTTTATTCACGAAGAACAAAAATGGTCGAATCGTGAGAAAGAATTATTTCGTGGTTTTATAATAGAAGGTTTACAATGATAAGTGTGAAACAAGATATTTGTTTGTGGTGTATTATTTTGTTGTTTCCACTGTCATCTCATACTTCTTGTGATCACAATTGGTACTTACACTAACATAAAAAGGGACTTAAAAGTTTTTACGATTCATATAATAACACCCGGATTCCATTTACGAAGGGACCACCGAGTCTCCAATTTCGTAGACGGACGTTACTCCCTCTGGACTCAAGCTAGGGACCCAGTCCTTCTAGAGGACCTCTTCCTTTACCGTTAGGTGAGGTCATAAGAACGGACCTCTTAGGTTACCTACCTCCTCGGAACACCCGATGTCAGGTGTCCCAACATTTCTCAGCCTGTGCTGACTCACTCACTGAATTCCATTTACGTTTATGTACTTGAAAATCGTATTATATGTCTTTTTTTAGAGTGTTGGTTGTTCTTATACAAGTAATGATACCAATTAATTTATACCACAAGACACTGAAGATTTAACACGTTGAGTTTATTAAATTTTTAGGTATACTATTTGATATGTAATATAATTCATGAACCCTTAATTTTGACTTCTAGTTTGGAGACGGGAACTACTTCCTTTACACGGTAGATTGTCTATTCTCTCAGTTACGTTACTCGGTACTAGGACGTTCTTTTAAGAAAAATAAAAAAATTTCTTACATGAGTATACAAAGTGAAATAAAATAAAATAAAAAAATGAAATGTTATAATATAACCAAAACGGTATGTAGTTGTACTTAGACGGTGTCCACATGTGTACAAGGAGTAGGACTTGGGGGGAGGGTGGAGGGAGGGGTATGGTAGGGAGACCCAGTAGGGTCACGTGGTCGGGGCTCGTGAGACATAGTACGTAGCTTGGACCTGACCACTAAACAAAGTGTATACTATTATATGTACAAAGTTACGGTAAGAGGGTTTAGTAGGGTGGGAGCGGGAGAGGGTGTCTCAGGTTTTCTGACAAGATATGTAGACACAGAGAAAACGACAGAGCGTATGTCCCAATAGCAATGGTATGTTTGAGACTCATTTTTTTATAGTCTCTTCCACGATACTCTCGATTTGAGATATTTAGTTATCCTAAAGTAGTTTAGTTCTTCCTTTTTTTTTCTCTAACTAAGGTCCATCTCTTTCATTATATTTTCTTAGTACGAATCAGTACTGGCTGGGAAACCAACGTGGTCCGAGAAGACAGGTGCCCTAAAAAGTCTGTTCTTATGACCTTACCCATTGGTAAAGGAAGAGGTCCGCAAGAAGACCTGGGTCCCTAACTGGGGTGTAGAGGACATAGAGGATGTAACGTCCGTCCAACGAACGGACGACTCGATTTTCCCTTCGGGGTATTTTCTTCGTCTGTACCACTTTGATGTACCCCGTTAGTGTATTATTAAACTTTTAGTCACGTTGTTTGTACCCGTCACGTACCGTCCTTCACCTTCTAGTTTGATTTATAATCTCTATACAATACGTTAAATTTAATGGTCGAGAGAAACTCTTTACATTGAGGTCATCAGTGACACGTTACACCCCCGTACTATCCATGTTTCAGGTTCCTAATAAAAGTTCAGATAACATCCATAGATTTACTCTCTCGGACTCTTACACCTCCAACTTACCCCCCTCCCCCACGTCTTCTTCTAGATCTCGTCTCGTCATACCTCCATTCATTCCAGTTGTAGTTCCATCAGTCGAAGTGTTCCTGTAAACCTTCCTTAGTCCTTTTGAAGTCGAAATTTTTGACACGGTAACAAACGTTTGAGTAAGCAAAGGAAAATATTGTAGACGTAATTTGTCAGTCGTACGGATTGAACATCTATTTTGTGTTCACTTTAGGACTACAGTTCATCAAATAGATCAAGTGTTTCTTCTAAGGTTAGATTTTCGTTATCGAAAGGACTGATAAGTATTTTATCAATAAAATAAGGACTGAAAAGTATTGTATCGAATTCATTATAAATACATTGGTACTTCTAAAGATCTTTTATGACCAAAGGGTAAACTTTTATATAGACATAGATAGATGTAGGTGTAGATATTGATATTAACAGTCGGTAGATAAATAGAAATCGTATTAGGAATTCCTATCCTCTTTGACACCAAAATTTAAGACGTTATTTAATGAAGATTAAAAATAATAATATATATATGAATAAGAGTGTCACCCTCAGGACTAAAGAAGACATACTGTTTAACGGGTCGGATCAGTTGGTACAAGTCGTTGAAGATCTTACAGAATTGTTTGTAAGGTTTATAGGATTAAGGTCGTGATAGATGACGGTGAGATTTGATTTTAATGGTTTTATGTGAAGAAGAAGGTAAATATCTCAACAACAGTTCGTTGTTTTTTGTCAAGTCTGAGTCAGGTGATTTTGTGTATTGTAAAGTCAAGTTAGGATATATAGGAACGGTACCAAACCTTTACGAATATCAGTAGTTAGTTTCATAGATTTTATTAAAATTTCGATTTTATATTTTACTTGAAAATTTCAATAACGTAATGAATTTAATAATTATTATTACTTGATCTTAACCGACTCATAAAAGTTTGATAGCATTCATGATACATACGTAATAGGATAAATTGGGAGTACTACCTATATAATAATAACAATAATAAAAATAATAATACGTTGATCTAGACCTCTCCAAATCTTTATAATTTGTTTATACAGTTCCAGTCTCTTGATCATCGACAGTTTTGATCTTGAGTTTAGGAGAAGAAAAACTCGAATTTCAATTAACAATATAATATAATGTGACTATAATAACAGATAGTTTTCAGGAGTAAGTTTCAGGGATGATATCAGGTATCATTTTGTACCAGTGATTTTGATCGAAAATAACTTACAGTGTCAACGAATTTACTCTCTTATTTAAATAACTTTCTCTGTTTTTATAACTTTTTTGTTACGTTCTCCAAATCATTTTCATAATAACTCTCTACGTACACGTTTTTAATTGAAAAATTAAATTTAAACAAACAAAATTAACCTCCGATTAATGAAATGTTATAACATAACCAAAACGGTATGTAGTTGCACTTAGGTGGTGCCTACATGTGTGCAAAGGGTAGCACTTGGGGGGGAGGGTAGAGGGAGGGGCATGGAAGGGAGACCCAGTAGGGTCACGTGGTCGGGGTTCGTAGGACATAGTACGAAACTTGGACCTGACCGCTAAACAAAGAATATACTATAATATGTACAAAGTTACGGTAAGAGGGTTTAGTAGGGTCGGAGAGGGAGAGGGTGTCTCAGGTTTTCTGACAGGATATGTAGACACACAGAAAACAAGAGAACGTATGACCCAATAACAATGGTAGAAAGATTTAAGGTGTATATACACAATCATATAACATAACCATAAAAACAAATTCGGTCACCCGTATTAACGAAGGGACTGAGGAAGTAAGACGGGTTTTTTTAGGAACTTGACTATATAATCTAAAATGTGTAAAAATTTCTCACTTGAGTATTAGTATTACCTTTTCATCTATTATACGTTTGTTATTTAGGACATAAAGTTCTTTTAGAATCTTCTATCTTCCATTTACCCCATAATCAATGACTGTTCTTCTTAGTCTCCCTTGACGTTTGTTTCAGTGTAGTATATTCTAAGATCTCTTTGTAAGTTTCCTTCCATTTATTATTTTTCGCTCTCCTTCATGTTTCTATATCATAGAAGAAATCGTAAAAACTCTAGAAACAAAACTCTTCGACGGGTTCCTGTAGTACCTGTTAGAAGAGAGAGTTGGAGAGAGTTCGTATCAGATTTATTCGTCGGTAGAGGATTTTCTCTCGAGGATAAAATAGTAGTTCGAACCTCTAAACATCTTCGTACCCATTAAGGTCTGGTGGTGTCCCTGATAATTCCATCTTTGTTTTCTTTGTCCCGACTGAGACCGAAGGTAGGTCTTCGTCACTTAGAGACTTCACTCTGAAGACTGTACACTCCGAGATAGATCTCTTTCTTTCATTTTTTACAACTCGTATTCTTCCCACCCGTTAACGATCCGACCTTATGTTTGATTGACATGTGACAGTCCAGAATTATTGGTACTTTTCAAAAATCGATTTTTTTCTTGTGTCAATTGAGTGTTTCTTTATAGTTATTAGTTTACGTTAATTCCCCTTTTTTGGGAGTGACTTTTTTGTCCATAAACTCTTTTTAGTTGACAAAACACATTTCTGTCCTTAGGGATGTTTTCGTGAGTCAAGTCAAGTTAAGTCAACTAGTCAGTACAGGTTGAGAAACACTGGGGTACCTGGCGTCATGCGGTCCAGAGGAACAGGTAGTGTTTGAGGACTTCAAATGGATTTGAGTACAGGTAACTCAGTCACTACGGTAGGTTGGTAGAGTAGGAGACAACAGACGAAGAGGACGAAAGTTAGAAAGGGTCGTAGTCCCAGAAAAGTTTACTCAGTCGAGAAACGTAGTCCACCGGTTTCACAACCTCAAAGTTGAAGTTGTAGTCAAGAAGGTTACTTGTAAGTCCTGACTAAAGGAAATCCTGTCTGATCAACCTATAGGAACGTCAGATTCCCTGAGAGTTCTCAGAAGAGGTTGTGGTGTCAAGTTTTCGTGGTTAAGAAGTTGAGAGTCGAAAGAAACATCAGGTTGAGAGTATAGGTATGTACTGATGACCTTTTTGGTATCGGAAGTGATCTACCTGGAAACGACCGTTTCCTTGTAGAGACGAAAAATTATACGACACATACAACCAGTATTGAAAGGAAGGTTCCTCATTCGTAGAATTAAAGTACCGACGTCAGTGGTAGACGTCTCTCCTAAAACCTTGGGTTTTTCTGTTTTCGTGATGTAGTTTCATTACCTAAATTTCTTTTATACATAAGTCACATAAGTTATTTTCACTTTCACTTCAGCGAGTCAGCACAGGCTGAGAAACGCTGGATACCTGACATCGGGTTGTTCGAGGAGGCAGGTACCTTAAGAGGTCCGTTCTTATGACCTCACCCAACGGTAAAGGAAGAGGTCCCCTAGAAGGACTGGGTCCCTAACTTGGGTCCAGAGGGTGTAACGAAATTGGAGACGTGATGGTCCCTTCGGGAGTTATTTTCACCTGTCGATTTTTTATTTTGTTTATATTTCGAGGAAAAGTTCTCTTTAATTCTAATATGTAAATTTTTATTTGTTTTATTTGTACTGACCTATAACTGAATCATTCGACCTTTTATATTAACTCTTAAAGGTCGACTTACGACTCGGTTCCTGTTTCACCATCTTAAATACTCCTTTGAATCTTTTTTTACACTTCTACATAAGTACACAAGGTTTTACATAGATTCCCTTTTTTCATTTTTCTCTCATGATTTTCTTACTTGACTCCTTTTATTATTGTACCGACTTATTTAAAGGGTCTCAGAAGAAATTTAACTCTGCCGAGTGTCGTGAGATTAATCTTTTTTTAAAAATTTTTCCCCCTTTTTTAGTTGTTGTTACATAAAATTGTTCTGTTTAAATCGGTATAGAGACAGTTCAAAATCTTGAGGTTTTCATTTATTAAATTTTTCAGAAACTGTAAAAAAAAAGACAATAAAAAAATTTTTGGTGACGATTCTCTGTTACTGTCGAACTTTCCTTTAATAACATTTGGATAGTAGAATACGGTCCTTTTTGATCGTAAGGTTATATTTCTGATTTATTTCCATAAGTTTTTTAAAACCATTTTAAGTTTCTACTATTTAAATCGTTTTGTCTTTTGTTTAGGGGATGGTTTTTACGTCGTATGTTCTGTATAATAACCCCCTTTATTTCATTTTATATCGATATCCATTTGTTGACAAATATCTTTATATGTAATTATTTTTACTACTATACTATAACCTCTATTGTGATAGAACCCCGATCTATACCCCTCTTTTATTGTATATTACTATGTAAATAGTTTCGTAAAACTAGATATACACTTTTTTAAATTTTGAATTCAGGTCTTCAATGATCTTAAATACAAATGGACTTTGATTACTTAATTAATTGATAAAAAGGTAAAACCGATTTGTCATTTCTCAAACAGTACTCTCAATAACGTAATTTACAGAAATTACACATATTATAAAACGTTTCGAGTGTAAAAAACTGTTTTGAATACTAACTGAAAGGAAACCAACCTTAATTTTTACCTTCATTTACGAAGGGACTACAATTATACGTGATTATTTAGAGAACTAACGAAACGGAGTACTAGAGAATTATTCGGTAATTACATCGTCTATAAAAACTGACAGAAGACTCTCTGTACTCTTTTTGTTCACTACTTTTACACAACGAATTTGTAACAAAAATAATGAGAAGTAGGTCAAACGATTTTGTGTAAGTGTAAAATAACCCTTACTTTAAGATGGCTTTTGTAAAGAAGAATGTAAAAATAATTAAATAATTATTTTTATACAAAAATTATTATTTTCCAATGTTTTTAATAGACGTACAAACTACGTTAGTATAAAATTTCGATATAAGACATGTGAGAAATATAAATCAAGAACAGGATGTCTCTAACACCTATCTCTCCCTATCGAGATAGGTTTTAGGGATCATCACAGTCCCTTTACATACTCACAACTTAATCTTTTTCAGATCCTTTCAATGACTGTTGTCATATGTCCAAATCATCGAGGAAGAGGAGACTCATAGAGACATCCTATAGTTTTTTGAAGTTCGTTTGTGAAGATACTTCTTATACCGACGGAACATGGGTGTGACAGGAATAGTAAGTCTCTCAAATCTTTACAAGTTTACACAAATTTACTTATTTCTTTATTCATAAACGGATTTACTAAATTATTTACGTAACTTTTTTATTGAATGGAAATTCATGTGAATATAAGTTACTTCATTAATAAATCTTTTCCAAGTAATGTAAATTATATGATTTATATCATGATTTATAACCCTGTCTTGTGACTTATTCCGTTTTAGTGGGAATGGCAGTTTTAAATTTAAAGACTCTCTTTTTAATTTGGTTTTTTCTTAACTTGTTATTCGATTCATAATCCTATTCACTTCCGATCAAATCTACGTCTCTCCCTCATGTCTCGTACCTCTTTAGACTTCCTATTCATACTCAATAGTTCCTGTTTTTCCTACTCCTTCTTGATTACACATATGTATTACCAAATCTCTTTGTGACAACTGAGAACTTTTTGTACCTAAATAAATTTGATACAACCAGGTGAATGTGTACTTAAAAAGTCATCGTTTATAATGTCATGATGTACTAGACTCCTACCACTTTAGTCACCTACGTTTTTGTACCTATACCTTCTTGATGTCTATACCTCCTTGTTGATATTCAATACGTGCTCAAAAATTGACCCACCTTCCAGTCATGGGGTTGGGAAATACAACGGGCATACAGTTGACATACAGGAAATTTCAGTAGACCTAGAAGAGTCTACGTGTCTTATGTAAAGACCTAAAAAAAAGAGGATTATGTCCTTGATTTTACAGTCGGTCCTTCAACTTAAATAAAGAAACACTACACTTAACTTACATTGTGTTGAAGATTTTTATAAATAGGACTGAAACGGGATTAAAACTGTGAACTGATATGCAGAACCTAATAACGGTATCAAAAATTAGAGTAAAAGGTGAGATTGTACATTGAAAAAATCCCGAAGGAAAGGTAATTACTAACTATAAGAGGATGTTCTCGTACGACTAGAATTTTGTAGACCGAAAGTCTATCACAATCCCTAGGTGTGTAATCGTAAGAATACTACCGTTTGTGTCCACGATAATACGCTATAATTGGTTGAAAAGATGACACAAAAACTTGGTTGGAGAGGTACTTTAGAGGTAACGTTAATGTCATTTTCGCTTGGATAACCATGACCGTATTTTTTCGTACGTACCTTCATTTGGGTACACATGTACCAGTCAAGTAGATGTTGTTTCCTCCATTCCTTTATGTCTCCCTTTTATGTTGGAGAAGTTATTTACCATGCCCTTTTGACCTGTTGGTGTACACTTTCTTAGTGGGACCTGATAGAAGAGTGTGGTATATGTTTTTTATTGAATTTTACTTAATTCTGAATTTCTGGACTTTATTATTTTGAGAATATCCTTTTGAATTTAAATAGAAAACTGTATCCAGTGTCGTTATAAGAAACCTACAGAGGAGTCCGTTATCTTCGTTTTCGTTTTTATTTAGTTGAAGTTATTTGTAGTTATTCGTAGTTTGAATTTTCGAAAACGTGTCTCTTCCTTTGTTAGTTGTTTTATTTTTCCGTTGGATGACTTACCCTCTTCTATAAACGTTCGTTATATATGTCATTCCCCAATTATAGGTTTTTTATGTTTCTTGAGTTTATAGCTTTTTTTTTTTGTTGGTTTTTGGGACTAAATTTTTAGTCGTCTCCTAGACTTATCTATAAAAAGGTTATGGACCACTTGTCTGCGTACTTTCCTACGAGTCGTAGTGATTAGTCGTTCCTTTATGTTTAACTTTGGTTTTACTTTATCCATTCAAGTAAACATTTGAAAAAAACCAAGGCATATATTCGTTATAGTATAAAAAGAAAAAGACTGAGTGAAGTGAGTCATATTGTTAGAGATCCAGGAATAGACGTTTTGTCTTTATCTCAATGTCTTCATTTTTTATTTGAATACTAATGGTCCCCCATTCCCTACTCCACACTATTTGGTCCTCTTACCTTAACTGTATCTGTGTGATGATATATATTTTATCTATTGATCATTCCGGAATGCTATATCATGTCCCTTGAAAAGTTATTAGACATTAACGGATATACCCTTTTATTAGATTTTTTCTCACCTGTACTAATATACATATTGACTAAGTGAAACGACATGTGGATTTTGATTTGTTCTGACATTTAATTTATATAAGGTTAAATTTATATTGTTTTTCTTTTTGTGTGTGTGTTTTTTTGTGTGTCATGACGTCACTTTATGGAGAAGTGAAAATAGTGTCACAGATAGTAGTTTTTCTGTCGTTTATTCTTCACAACTGTTCCGACACCTTTTATTCCTTGAGACACATGACAAACACCCCAACATTCAACCATATCAACGTTACTTTTTGTTACACCTGTAAGGAGTTTTTTCATCTTTATCTCGACGGTATACTAGGTCGTCAAAGTGAAGTCCATAAATGGGATTCTTTTATTTTAACGATTAAGCTTTTCTGTTCACGTGATGTTTTAGGAGACGTTGTAACAAACGTCATTGGTTCTTACCTTCGTTGGATCCACAGGTAGATTTCTGTCTATATATTCCTACACCATATAATATGACACCTTATTATGAGTCGGCAACTTTTTGTTTTAGAGAGGTAAAATAAGTTATACCTACCTAGATCTGTCACTTTATTCAGTCTGTCTCTTTTTGTTTATGACGTATTGTAATGAATATACACCTTAGACCCCCTTTTTTGTGAGTTTGTTTTGTTTTATTTTGTCTGAATGTCTATGTTTCTTATTTACTCAATAACGATTTTCACCCCTGTCCCCCTCAATCTCCCACTAGTTTAGTAGTTTGAGTAACTTATCCTAATTCACATTAGGAGGTCAATATATTATTTATTCAGTACCCCTACATTATATGTCGTATCCCTCCTACCAGTCATTATTACATTATTGAAACATATTCTGTCTACCAATGATCTTAAAAGTACTACTAGTAATATACTAGTGTTCACGTTATACTTTAGTAATACACCACGTAGACTTTAATTGTATTATAATATCCAGTTGATATAAAATTAATTTTAAAAAAGAAAATATATTCTAGAACAAATATGGAAGTAATCTTATAGATAAATTAAGAAATGTAACACTAGTCAAGTAAATAAGTCATAAATCTACAAAGGACACACGGGAGATGACCGAATATTTAAGAAAATCTTATTTAATATACAAGAGTAATAAAGTAGTCACAGATCTTTCCATATAAGATTCCTTATATACATTATAAGACAAATATTAAATTTTTATTCATTTGATGTATTCATATCAAGACCCTCGACTAAAAGACTAAATTCTTCAAATCTATTCTGTCGAATAGAATTTATTCTCGTTTAAGATACAATTTAACAGAGAAAATTTCATAGAATTTGTTCTCGTTTAAGATCCAATTTAATAGAAAAATTTTCGTATAAAATTTTTGGTATACAAGTACGTGACGGGAGAGAATTAGTCAGTAGACTACATAATATGAATTAAAACGTAATATGAATTATGAATTAAAACATAATATGAATCAAAACGTTAACTTCTCAGGATAATTTTTTAATTCAAATACGTTACTGTGTGTTTGTTTTCCTACTTCAAAACCCTATAATCCAATACCCTCTTCTCAACTTTTCGATCTCTTTACACTGTATAGACACTTTTTAATTAATATCACTCCTCTCCCATTCTTCTGATAATAATTTAAGATATAGGTGGGTCTGTAGTCCAGATCTTGATTACGTTTTATATATTACCTCTCTACTTCAGTCTAAAAGTATATTTTTAAACGTTTCAACGAACTATTCTCTCTCAAGAACCCTCGTATCGTCTCTAACTTATTAAGAACTTAACCCTGAGGTATTATACTTTCGACATCACATTCGTCTTGAAACTTGATCTATTAAAGATTCTGAGGAAAACATTCAGTTCCTATGATGTGTATAGGTCCGTATAAGGTTAAAAGATAAAAAATTAAATAAAATCCTAAGGTACCAAAAGTGACATCGATCTTTCTTACCGTACATTCACTTATATTCATTATTTGTAAACACGATTCATTACGAAATCTTTCATTTTTATAAAGACTTCGTATCTGAAGGTCTCTAAATTTTTTAATAAAAGTTTACGAGTATTTAATAATTCAGTAGTTCTTAAACTTATGGAAATGTCGTAAGTTTTCAAGTAAAACCAAAGTGTATGTTGATAGAAAAATTTTAAATAAAAAGAAAAAAACTGTCTTCATGTCAACTTCATGACAAAATCAAAGTACACGTGTCGTTTCACTAAGTCGATATATATGTATAAAAGTCTAAGAAAATGGAATATCCAACAATGTTTCGTAACTCATGTCTAGAAACACAATATATCATCCAGGAACCACAGACAAAATACAAATCATCACCTATGTATTCAAATCTTAATTGTGTATACTGAAAGAATTATCTTTATGTAAAGATATTATAAACACTTCTAATTCGTATAAATTGTATCTATTAACTATTTCGATACAGATACAAGTTTATGAATTAAGTAAACTAATAAAAAAACCATAAAAGAGTTGAGAATCTGTTTTATAAATATGTGACAAATATTCTACGGTTTTGTTCACGATAAAAATTTTTTAATGATATTTTGATATTTTAAATAAAATTACACTGTACACTATAATTATACAAATTATTTCTTTTAATTATACTCCGGAGTTTCTCGTTTCTTTTTATGTTCGTCATTTTCTTTTTCATATTAATTTCTGTAGACAATTTTTTCTCATTCAACTGTGTACAAAATTTTCAGGTCTCTTCCTCGTTACATAGGTCAGTGAAACGACGAATGGAAGTAACATTCTTCGCGTGTATTGGTGTTACTTAGAGTCAAAAGAGTAGAGAAATCACTCCTATAACCACGTCTAGTAGATATAGAAGTATGTATATTGAATTATTTTGAGGAGTACATGAGTAATAGTTTATTTCACGTAAAATTTACGAAACCCTTTGTCCATCCGAAAGAAAATTACTTTCCTTTGTATATCAACGTCGAATACCTTATAAACAATTAAGAGTTTATAGATCAAAACCTTGATGGTAAAAGTAATAGAGAACAGAAAGATAACGTGTGAAAAGTCAGTCAAACGATGAATAAGTATGGTCTCTCGAACACTCCTCAACCCTTTGAATTTATTCGTTTATGATCGAATGAGGAGTCTTCCTTTCAATACTGGTTGGATCTGTCGCATAAGTTTTCGTCTCTGTAATGAAACGGTTGTTTCCAGGTAGATCAGTTCCGATACCAAAAAGGACACCAGTACATACCTACACTTTTAACCTGACACTTATTTCGACTCGTGGCTTCTTATCTACGAAAACTCGACACCACAACCTCTTCTGAGAACTCTCAGGGAACCTGACGTTCCTTTAGGTTGGTCATTTCCTCTAGTCAGGACCCACAAGAAACCTTCCTGACTACGATTTCGACTTTGAGGTTATGAAACCGGTGGAGTACGCTTCTCAACTGAGTAACCTTTTCTGAGACTACGACCCTCCCTAAGCACCGTCCTCCTTTTTCCCTGTTGTCTCCTACTCTACCGACCTACCGTAGTGGCGGAGGTACCTGTACTCAAACCCACTTGAGACCCTCAACCACTACCTGTCCCTCCGGACCTAACGACGTTAAGTACTCCAGCGTTTCTCAACCTGTACTGACTCGTTGACTTGACTTGACTTGACTTGACTCGATAATATATTAACAAAATTTTTGTATCCTCGTTTTTACTTAATTTTACTCCGGAAACTAAATTGGTACCTAACTTCTTAAGAGTAATGTCGTTTAGTAGTCCTGAAACGATAATTCTGATACTTTGTAGAACTACTCTTAAAGTAAGAGTTGTGGATTCCTATTACAGTTATTAATAAGTTAATAATTATCTAATTCACTAATCTTTGGATAGATTATCTTTATAATCACACACGTACACGCGACTCAACAAAGTCAGTACAGTCTGAATATCGGTCCGAGGAGACAGTTATCTTAAGAGGTCCGTTCTTGTGACCTCGCCAAACGGTACGGGAAGAGGTCCCCTAGAAGGGTCGAGTCCCTGACTTAGGTGTAGAGAATACAGAGGATGTAATCGTCCGTATAAGAATTATCTTTATAATCATAATCGGGGATTTCTAATTAACATTAACTTAGGACTCCGACCTTGTTTCATTAGGACTTATTATTTTCTTAAATAAAATTCTTTTACTAAAATAGACTTACATTCTATCATGTTTTATATCTCTATACAATGTATTTATAGGTTTAAATAATCACTAATTACATAAGTATTTAAGTTAATTATACATATTATGTTAATATAAACTTACATTATCATCTTTTTGTTTTACATTATAAGATTGTATCTGAACATATATCTCCTTCGACATTATGATTAAAATCTATCAAAGAAAAATATTTCATTCTAAAAGTTACCGTTTTATAAAGTACAAATATAGTAAACTTACTGACAATCAGTGTTTTTTTTATATTTTTCTTGATAACTCAAAAGTTTGTCAGTCTTTTTACAAACGATTAAAACACACTGTGTAATCGTAGATTTTATACACATTTTTATCTTCTGTGAGAATTATCAAGAAGGTAACTACACGTCACCAGCATATTTGGGATACAGATTTGTTATGGACCAGAAGGGACCATCGAGTCGTCATTACTTAGACGGACGGTCATATCCTCTGTGGGTAAACTAGGGACTCAGATCTTATACGGGACCTTTCCTTTACTCTGAAAAGGTGAAGTCATAAAAACGGACCCTTTAGGGTACATGTCTCCTCGGACCACCCGAGGTGCCCCAGTGTCTTCTCAGTATGTGTTGAATCGTCGATTCGTTTTTGTTTGTTGTAGATGTATCCAGATAAACAAGAAAGTAATGATAAATTGGCTATAAAAATTTTAGTATTTACCCATAAATAAAAGGTCTACGAAAAGAAAATGTGACTTCAAAACGTTTTACACAAAACGTGGAAGATTTTTACCGACGTCTTTGTAAATGGTGGGTTGTACTAGATATGTCACACTAGAACGGTTTATCTCTAATAGAGAGATCCGGGAACTTACACTCGTCTAAAACCATGGTGAAACACATTATTCTACACCACCGTTATTACCGACTAATACTTCCATCGGTAAATGGACAGTCATCAAAGAAGATGAACTGTGAATCTTCGTTGGTGTTCCCGTAGACTTATAGTCTGTATACTCACTACTACGGTAGTGCCATCACCTAAAAGGTCGGAGTTGGTGGAGTTGACTTCGGTTTATTTATTTTCTTAGTGGGTCAATTTAGAAACGACTCAAGTATTTGACTTCTTGTCCCTGGTTTACTTCATAACGAAATTCGTTGATTTCGTGTCTCATCGACCGTTACATCGTTATTCATTGGTTTATATATGGAGAACTCGTCTACTATTATCTTAAAAGAGATAAATCAATTACAGTTTTTGATATAACGAACTTAATGTCTATAACTTTAATGAAATATAAGGACTTTATATGTCCTCCAGTAAACACCCGTCTACAAATGACGTTCCTCTTTAAATCTCCTAGGAAGACCATTGGTGTTCAACTAAGAGATTCGTACTATTAAATAAGAAAATACCAATGGTTTTTCTTTCCTAACCGTCCCCCACATCTCCACTTTAAACCTTTTGAGTCGTCACCGATGTCCTACCCTTTTTCAGTCGAAAGTAAGATTAGGGTTTCTTTCCGTTACGGTTTCTTACGAGTTTAATGATGTGTTAACGTGAGTAGAGTGTACCATCGTTTCATTACGAGTTTTAAGAGGTTCGGTCCGAAGTCGTTATGTACTCGACACTTGAAGGTCTACAAGTTCAACTAAAATGTTTTCCGTCTCATTCATCTCTAGTTTAACGGTTGTAGACAACGTAGTAGTTTTTTCGATCTCTCAAGCTCTTTTTGAGATTAAGATGAAATAACTGATACGGTTTCGGAAACTGACACACCTAATGTTGTTTGACCTTTTAACAATTTCTCTACCCTTATGGTCTGGTGAACTGGATGGAGGACTCTTTAGACGTACGTCCAGTTCTTCGTTGTCCATCTTGACCTGTACCTTGTTGTCTGACCAAGGTTTATCCTTTTCCTCATACAGTTCAGACATATAACAGTGGGACGAATAAATTGAATATACGTCTCATGTAGTACTCTTTACGATCCGACCTTCTTCGTGTTCGACCTTAGTTCTAACGACCCTCTTTATAGTTATTGGAGTCTATACGTCTACTGTGGGTGAATACCGTCTTTCGTTTCTTGATTTCTCGGAGAACTACTTTCACTTTCTCCTCTCACTTTTTCAGTCGAATTTTGAGTTATAAGTCTTTCGTTTCTAGTACCCTAGACCAGAGTAGTGAAGTGTCGTTTATCTATCCCTTTGTCACTTTTGTCACTCTATGAATAAATAAATAAATAAAAACGAGGTTTTAGTGACGTCTACCAGTGAAAACAGTACTTTAATTTTCTACGAATGAGGAACTTTCTTTTCAATACTGGTTTGATTTGTCGTCTAATTTTTCGTCACTGTAACAAAACGGTTGTTTCCAGGTAGATCAGTTTCGATACCAAAAAGGTGATCAGAAATTACCTATTTTCGACCAGATATTTCTTTCGAATCGTGGTTTCTTAACTACGAAGACTCGACACCACAACCTCTTCTGAGAACTCTCAGGGAACCTGTCGTTCCTCTAGGTTAGTCAGGTAGGATTTCCTTTATTCAGGACTTACAAGTAAACCTTCTAACTATGACTTCGACTTTGAGGTTATAAACTGGTGGACTACATTTCTTGACTGAGTAACCCTTTTTGGGACTACGACCCTTTCTAACTTCCGTCCTCCTCTTCCCCTACTGTCTCCCACTCTACCAACCTACTGTAGTGGTACAGGTTGTACTCGACCTGTAGTGTTGTGTACAGGTACTGAGTCACCTGTACTCAAAATCATTCAAGACACTCAACCACTACCTGTCCCTTCGGACTGCTGACGTCAGGTACCCCATCGTTTTCACCCTGTGCTGACTCGCTGACTTGACTTGACTTGACTGGACATCTCCACTTTCCCATCAATGCCTAAGTACATGTGTGACGATGTAAATTTTACCCAGTGGTTGTATCTGGGTGACATATCGTGTCCATTGTCACGAATTATAATACATTGATGAATTTGCCCTTTTGTAAACATTTTCTTATGTATGCGTATATACATATTGGCTTAAGGAAAGACATGTGGACTTTGATTGTGTTGTAACAATTAGTTGATATGAGGTTATACATTAATTTTTCAATTTTCTCTCCCTTCCCTGAGAATGACTTCCATCCGTCCACGTTCTATAGTTCCCAACACCCCTCACCACCTACTCCTTAAACTAGTCTATAGGTCCCTCTATTTTATAGGTTCCTCCCTTTAAAAGAGATCTGACTTAATCGTCCTAAGAACGATCTTCACCTTTTACGTCTGAATAGTTCCTTTCTCCGGTTTCAATGCCGGTCCAACTCTTCTCTCAAGTCTCCTCAGACTGATTACAAACCAATTTCTCTCTCATAACGACCATCAAGTTTACCATCTCTTAGACGGACGTTAAGTCCTTTGTGTCTAACCTATGGACCCAACCCTTCTAGATGAACTCTTCCGGTACCGTTGGGTGAGGTAATAAGAACGGACCTTTTAGGGTACCTGTCTCCTCGGACTACTCGATTTCAGGCACCCCAGTGTCTCAGCCTGTGTTGATTCGCTGATTGTAAAAGTAAAAAAAAGTCTAAAATCTTTGTACAATGTTCGAACTAGTAATAGAGAAACTAAAATAATACAAGTCATAATACAATAAAGACCACTATAGAGAAGGTCAAATTGTAAAAGTCTCAATGTCGATTTGTGACTTCTTATATAAATTACGATATCAGAAAGAAAAGGACTCTTTGTAATGTAGTGTTGTACAATATTTACTTATATAAAAATTTTATTCTTATATACTATGGATAGTCCAAAGTATTAGAATAAGAGGTAACTCTACATTTTATTGGGATTCTTTAATCTTTCGAATGGTAAATTACATTTATATCTATAAAACCATAAGTTGTTTTACTAGAAAATTTATTTAGGTTCCAGTGTAAGAAAGAAGTTCCCTCTTATCATTTGTGTCATTCATCAATTCTTATAACAGAAATCTCAGATTTCTCATTCAAACTTTTGGAAGTAGACTGTTCACAGAGACGACGACGACGACGATTCAACGCAGTCAGTACAGGTTGAGACACGCTGGGGTATCTGCCTTCGGGTGGTCCGAGGAGACAGGGACCCTAAGAGGTCCTTTCTTGTGACCTCACCCAACGGTAAAGGAAGAGGTTCTGTTTCTACACATTTATCGGTACAATCTTTCCAAGGAGTTGGTAAGAATCATAGTATATATCTCTATTATTATATAAAATAGTACTTTAATACCATTTTAATTTGTAATAAAAGGGAGGTTTAGTCGTATCATACATCAATTATTATCTTTAAGTTGTATACAACTTAATAATTCTAGGTCGAAACTACGATACAAAACTGTTACAATTTTACGTACAGGAATTTGAAGATTTCCTAGTAACATTATGTCTCACTTCATTCGGTCTTTCTTTTTGTGGTTATGTCATATGATTACGTATATTTACCTTAAATCTTTCCACCATTGCTATTGGGACATACGTTCTGTCGTTTTCTCTGTGTCTACATATCTTGTCAGAAAACCTGAGACACCCTCTCCCTCTCCCACCCTACTAAACCGTCTTACCGTAACTTTGTACATATTATAGTATGTGTTTTACTTAGCGATCAGGTCCAAACTACGTCCTATGTCCTACGAACCCCGACCACGTGACCCTACTGGGTCTCCCTACCATACCCCTCCCTCCACCCTTCCCCCAAGTCCTACCTCTTGTGCACATATGGACGTCACCTAAGTACAACTACATACCGTTTTGGTTATGTTATAACATTTCATTAATTGGAGGTTAATTTTATTTATTTAAATATAATTTTTTTTTAATTGAGAACGAAGTACAGACACAGATACCCTCTTTTTATTTCGTTATTGTATTAGACTTAGGTCTTTATCATCTGATATGACTGTCTGACTAATTTGTAACTTTTTGATTGAGTAGTGGAGAAGGACATTTTTGACAAATGTAATTTTCTATAAGGAGACAGATCTGTCTAATAAAGACATGTAAAATTTTACCCACGGATCTGGTCGTGAAACGTAAAATAAAGACGATCCACACGTTTTATGGACCATAGGAGTAGACTCACTCCTACTCATTCGTACTTCACCTCCTACCGAGACCAGACATTATACTACATGACGTCTACGTCTTCAACCGATTATATATTTCCTCACATGTTTTTTATTTAGTTAGGTTTCTTCATTTCGGTTCAAGTCGTTGACCTTTATTCAAGACTTCGTTCATCCTCGACCTTTTTAAAGGGTTCCGTTACAATATTCTATGTCCAAACCTCATCTCTCAGAATATTTTACGGTTATCTCCTCGAGAACCAGTCTTTCTCTCAGGATTCCCCTGACTTGACCAGGTTTTTTACTTCATTCACAATCACAATCGTTTTCTCATATTCTTAATCTTTAGTTTCATGACTCTTTACAAAGTGAGCAATAAATTGTCTCCTCTGAAATTTTTGTCCTTTGTTAGTATTTCGATGTTAAACACTCAGGTTATTCTTTGTCGTTCCTCTCCATAAACAAAGAATTCGTTTTTTAATTCCGTCTTTTGGAACGGAACATAATCAACTATTCTAGCTTTAATTCTTCTTTCGTAACTGTAACGATTTCATATCAATGTTAAATACTATTAAATATCTTTTTCACTTTCAACGAATCAACACAGGTTGAGAAACGTTGGGGTATCTGACTACCTTAAGAGGTCCGGTCTTATGTCCTTACCCATTGACAAGGGAAGAGGTCCCATAGAAGGGTTGAGTCTAATGTCCACTTAAGAAATACTCACTCGGTAGTCCCTTCGGGTTCTTATAACCTGATCCATCGGATAGGGAAGAGGTCGTCTAGAAGGGTTGGATCCTTAACTTGACTTTATATCTTTCGAAAACAAATTTTCTTCTCTCCGATCAAAATAAGAGTAAAATTTTGAAGTCAACACGTGGACTTAGAGGGGAACGGATATGAATGAGAATAAAAAATTCAATCTATTACTTACCCAAAGAGTGAAATTGAGATAGGGACGATGGGTACAATTAAGTATAAGGATAGAACAGTGAATGTAACTAAATTAAATTAAAATCTATTAAAATGATTTCATATTGAGTGTACGGTTTTTACCTGGTTACATATCTTAAACTACTCAAACCTCTATATGTTTGTGTCTACTTAGGTAGTGGTGTTGTATCGGTTGTGGAGGTTTTCATAAGACGATGAGAAATCTACAAAAACAAATAAAAAACAACAGTAAAAATACACCATTCTCGGAATTTGTACTCTAGAATTAAAAGTTCTTATGTTATGACTTAACAATTGATGTCTGTATGGAGTCTCTATGTCGAGTCTAAGTCAAGGTCTACTAGTGTCACTTTACTTGTAGTGTTATTTCATTCAGTTTACTTGAAGAACCAAAAGAACACGTGTACATTCATACGAAACATGATACGATATCAGATGATCTCAAAGGGCATACAATCACCGTTTATTGGATGGATGGTTACGTCCTCTGAATTCTCTGGACCAAACTAGGGACCCTTCTAGAGGACCTCTTCCTTTACCGTCGGTTGAAGTCATAAGAACGGGTCTCTTAGGGGTATCTGTCTCCAAGGACCACCTGATGTCAGGTACCACAGTGTTCCTCAACCTGTACTCACTTCGTTGAATCGTGTGTACGTCAGATAATTCACACATTATCGTAATATATATATTTTTTGTATGGAAATAACTTTTCATGAAATAACGAATTTCTGGTGATAGTATCTGATATTGTTTATATTATTATTAATTTACCAAACTTTGCAACGTTCTTAATGACTTTAGACTATTTCTTTTTAATTCACTGGTTTGTGACAATCTTTTTATCACGGTTATCTAAACGAACTCCACCCTAACAGGGAAGTTAAAGACTACTTGTGTCATAGACGTATCCCGTTTTTTCATTTCATTTTTTTTTTTTTTTCATACGGATATACTGTAACAAAAAGTCGCTTAGACACCTTAAATAAGTAAATCTTATTGACTTTGAAGTATGGGTGACTTGTTGAGGGGTAAGAGGAGACAGGGGTCTGGGACCGTTGGTGGTAAGATAAGAGATACACAAACTATTAAAAATCTATGGAGTACGTTACTGAGTAAGTCATAAACAGGAAAGCACTAATTAAATAAAATGAATTGTATTACAGGAAGTCAAACTGAGTACAACGATGTATAACGTCCTTAAGGAAAAAAAGTATCGACCTACTGTGAGGTAAACACATTTATGGTATAAAATAAGTAGTCAGTTATTTTTAAAACTAACTAACGTATAGGGTCGATAACGTGTATTACGACCTTACTTGCACCCTCACGTTTATCAAGAAGTTCTAAGACTATAGTCAAGAAATCCTATTTATAGGTCTTCACCTTAACGACCAAGTAAACTACCGAAATAAAATCAAATGACTCTTTGATAGTATGAGAAAAGGTTCACAGATATAAAATAGAAGAGTGAGCGCCACATGTTTCCAAGGTTAAAGAGACATAGAAATGGTCTTGAAAAATAGGAAACAAAAAATAAAAAATATTGTTTCTAGGATTGTCTATATTCCAAAATAGAGTATCACCAGAAGTAAATGTAAAAGGACTATTAATTACTATAACTTGTAGAGAAGTGTATGAACAACAGGTGAACATGTAGATAAATTTAAGAAACGAGTAAAATAAAATTTTTTCTTCTAGTAAACTAAAAAAACGATAACTCCACATACTTAAAAAAGGTATAAAACTTATAACTGATTAATAATCTATATAATTAAAATCATCAATGTATACAATAACATATCGAGGATAATGGAAGATTACTAAGGTAGAAGGATAGGTAGGAAGTATTCGTGAACGAAGAAAAGGAAGGAGGACCTGAAGAGACCAGAGAGTCGACCATTTCTTAGACGGACGTTGCGTCCTCTGGGGTCAAGCTAAGGACCCAACCCTTCTAGGGGACCTCTTCCTTATCCGATGGGTGAGGTCATAAGAACCTGAAGGGACCACCGAGTCGACCATTTCTGAGGTGGACGTTACGACCTCTGGACCTAAACCACGGACGTAACCTTTCTAGGGGACCTCTTCCCATACAGATGGGTGGGGTCGTAAGACCGGATCTCTTAAGGTACCTGGAAAGGAACCCCAGTATTTCTCAGTCTGTGTTAACTCGTTGAAATGAGTGATTATCATAGGGACTGGTATTGAAGAAGTTATTTAATGTAAAAATTTTTGTTTTTGTTTCGTTCTAAGTAAAAACAAAAGAACACACGACACAAATAAAACAAAACTAAAAGGGGTCTGTTAAAGACACAATCCGCACTAATGTGTCTTGGTCGGTCGCCGTTTCTATTCAGTAAAGAACACTGTTTTCTCTCCCCTTTTGTGTACTTTTGTCTTATCTTTAATCATAGAGTCATAATATGACCGAAAGTGTAAACGAAATCAAAGGTAATTTCGTCCCTCTATTGAAACTGAGTTTAATTGTTTATGAAGAGAATCATTGATGATCTGTGAGTACTAGATTCCTGGATCTAGAAAGAAATGAAGAATAAGCAGGTAGAAAGAAGAAGACTAGGTAAAAAGAGGACGTAAACATAATGTTCAAATAATTTATATACAATCTATCTACCATTTAATGGAGGTGTTCTATCTTTTTCTATTTCTACTTTGATTCTTATTCTATAAAGTAAACAAACAAACAAACAAACCTATCGATTTGTTTATTACCTTAGAAAAAGTCATTTAAACCGTACACTTTTACTAATTAAGTTATAAACCGTCTCAATTAGACTAATATATCGTTCTATTTGTAACTCTTTTTAATATTAAAATCCTGATCTAGAGTCATCGTTAGCTTTCTTCAAGTAAACATTTTGAATCAATACCCTTATACAGACAATTAAGATTATAGAATGTAATTGTCACCTACATCTCAATAAACTATAATACTTTTGTACCTTTTAGATTATATCATTCTTCTTTTAGATAAAATTGAATTAGATAAATGTATGAGTATATCGTTAGTCGAAAGTCAAATACTTGAACGTTTAAAAGTAAAGGAAAGTTCTATTTTACTTAAAACGTACATATTTAATAGAGATTAAAATAGTGTATGACAATAAGATTCCTTTACGTTGTCTAGATAAAAACAGTTTTATAGTAGTATTAAAATCTTGAACAAACTTTTAATTGAAGTTGTAGATATTTAAATGTAACTTTAACAGTACTAATTAAGGAGGATCGTAAAAAAATTTCTTCAGTAAGTAAGGGGGTTTTATACGTTACATTTAAGATACAATTAACTAAGGTTTTTGACTACTAATAGTGAGTGATGAATTTATGAGACGTTTAAAAAAAAGAAAAAATGTGAAAGTCTATGATATTGAAAGACTTAAGGGTTATCCTTTTAGAAGGAAAACTATCAGATAGACATGAAGAGAGATCATGACGATCATAGATTACGTTATATAATGATCATACATAGTAGAAAATCTTTTTATTAGGAGTAATAGTATCTATTATAAATACTCATGAACGTTACGGGATTTACGACGAGAACTCTTTGGACATACGTCCAGTCCTTCGTTGTCAATCTTGACTTATACCTTGTTGTCTGACCAAGGTTTATCCCTTTCCTCATGTAGTTCCGACATATAACAGTGGGACGAATAAATTGAAGATACGTCTCATGTAGTACTCTTTGTGACCTGACCTACTTCGTGTTCGACTTTAGTTCTAACGGTTCTCTTTGTAGTTATTGGAGTCTATACGTCCACTGTGGTGGGAATACCGTCTTTCACTTCTTCTTGATTTCTCGGAGAACTACTTTCACTTTCTCCTCTCACTTTTTCAACCGAATTTCGAGTTGTAAGTCTTTTGATTCTAGTACCGTAGACCAGGGTAGTGAAGTACCGTTTATCTACCCCTTTCTCACTTTTGTCACTTTCTGAATGAAAAAAAAAAAAAAACAAGGTTTTAGTGACGTCTACTACTGACGTCGATACTTTAATTTTCTACCAACGAGGAACTTTCTTTTCAATACTGGTTGGATCTGTCGTATAATTTTTTGTCGTTGTAACGAAACGGTTGTTTCCAGGTAGATCAGTTTCGATACCAAAAAGGTCATCAGTACATGCCTACACTCTCAACCAGATATTCCTTTCGACTCGTGACTTCTTGACTACGAAAACTTGACACCACAACCTCTTCTGAGAACTCTCAGGGACCTGACGTTCCTCTAGGTTGGTCAGGTAGGATTTCCTTTAGTCAGGACCCATAAGTGACCTTCCTGACTACAGCTTCGACTTTGAGGTTATAAAACCGGCGGACTACGTTTCTCGACTAAGTAAACTTTTCTGGGACTACAACCCTTTCTAACTGTCGTCCTTTTCTTCCCTTACTGTCCCCTACTCTACCAATCTACCGTAGTGGCTGAATTACCTGTGCTCAAACCCATTTGAGGTCCACAACCACTACCTGTCCCTCCGGACCACACGACGCCAAGTACCCCAACGTTTCTCAACCTACACTGACTCGCTGACTTGACTTTACTTTACAAGGGGCTACATCCATTAGTAAATTTGTCTATCCTTTGTATTATAATCAAAGGATAATGAAGACTTTGTTCGGTGGTGTTTGAATCACGGAACTTTTTACGTTTAAATAACTAAATGTAAAACCTTCAATCTTGAGCAGATAATTTTTTACTTTACCAGAACCGTCTCAACAGAAGGAAGGACTCCGAAATACCCTCTTATATAAAGGAACAGAAAAGGTCGAAGATTACCGATAAGTGTAAGGACCTAATAAGGAGGTAGAAGTTTCTCGTAATAAGGTTGGTGACGAAAGGAACAGAGTTGAGGCAGAAGACGGAAACCGCAAGAGTGGAGGAAGTTACTCTCAAAAGACTTACATAATTCGTGTGAGTTTAGGTCCCATTAAAGGAACGGAGTTTTCAGAATTAGTGTACTAGTTTCTATGAAAACGGTATATTTCAATATCTGAGTCCAAAACCCCTAATCCTTCACTCGTAAAACCCCTTCGGTAATAAGAGAGATGGTGATTACTAATTTTCTCTATTTATAAAAAGGTAACAGTAAGTCGAACAATCTATCGTCTCCAGTCTTATTTGGGTCTTAAAAGACTGTGGTTTACGTTAGGGACGAGATGATGAAACGAAAGGGTTCATTACGAATGTGGGAAGTAGGAAAAATTGGGAGAATAGATGAATTAAAGGTTGTACTTATGGTTCTTTGTGTGTATGAAACGTATAATTTTTGACACCTTTACATTAGTAGTATTCCAACAGACATAACAATAACGAACCAACGATACAGCACAGACTGAGAAATTTTGGGGTACTTCTCGTACGGTTCAAGGGGACAGGATTTCATAGAGAACCTCAAACAAGTTTGAGTACAGGAACTCAACCACTACGGTAGGTTGGTAGACTAGAAGACAATAGGAGAAGAGGACGGAAGTTAGAAAGAGTCGTAGTTCCAGAAAAGGTCACTCATCCGAGAAGAGTAGTCCATCGGTTTAACAGTCTCGAAGTCGAAGTCCTAGTCAGGAAGGTTACTGATAAGTCCCAACTAAAGGAAATCCTAACTGACCCAACTAGAGGAACGTCAGGTTCCCTGAGTTCTCAGAAGGGGTTATGGCGTCAAGTTTTCGTAATTAAAAAGTCACAGTCGGAAGAAATACCAGGCTGAGAGTGTAGGTATGTCCTGATGACCTTTTTATCGAAACGGGTATCCCTGGAGATAGTCCTTTCACTATAGAGACGAAGAACTATGTAACAGATCCAAAGAGTATCGATAAGAAGGTCACTATAGATATAATGGGGAGGTTTTATTGTACCCGTGTATAATGAAGAGAAGTTCGGAACCATTCTAAAAATATAAATTAAAAAAAGTGTCAATCTGTTTTATTTTAAATATCTTAAAATGACGAACTAAAAATAAGATTTTCATTAGAGACAGTGTACAAGAGGGATGGACATAAGGATGGATTTCAGTTATACGATATAGAGAAATCGACGGTATGAGTACATTGTCAGAATTTTTATATATATGATAAAGTCTCACTACCTATAAGTGAAATTATACTAACTTACTCTTAGGAATTTCTCAACTAAATTTATGGTTTCGTTTATGTTATTTGTTAAGATCTTCAGGTCAGGTGTCATCTCATGTAGAGTAATAATATCGACTAGAAAAACAAATTCCCTTATAAAATTTTAAAAAAGACACTAAAATCTAACTGTCTGTCCAACGTTTTTTACCATGTTCTTGGGAGTAAGTTGTTTTCGTCACTACACAGAGACCATAAGTTGTTTAGTAACATGGTACAAACAATGTCCCACATTCGAGTTCTTTACATACTTAGTTGTTACTTAAACTTTACATTTACCAATAAGTCAAGAGTTAAATCCTGACTAAAAGTTGATTAAAATACAAACGGGGTATCTTCTGTAAACCGTAACAGACGTTGTTACCCAAATAGTGTTGAAGTTCTCTCCCTTCAACGATGACAGTAGATCTCCGATCGATGACCGTACATCACTCATTTTCGGTCCTGATGGTGATTGGTAGGGTACTACGAATCCGACGTGGGACAGATGTTTCTTGATGGATCTGATTCTACAACTTTGACGTTTCCAAGTCTTTGTCAAAATCTGGTTATGTCAACATCAGTTATGTTACCTAACTACTCTTAGATATGTAAAGGTTAGACTTTTACTTTTTTCAGACACGAGTTCTATGAGGTATTTAAATTATATTTGTGTACGTTCACAATCGTGTTTTTGATAAATATATTGTAGATCTCTTGTTATCATTAATGTGACTAAAACTTGTTTACCTTTTGTTAAGGAAAAGACAACAAAGTTACAAAACCTCTTTTAGTGTCTATAATTTAGTCCAAACGGGTTGTAAACTAGTCTCTCGATATACGAGAGAAACCCCTTCAATTTTATAGAAATTTTGTTGAGTAGTTTGTGAGATTAATGGGATAAGAAACAAAACGTGTTTTTAATCGTCGTCGAAGGATGTCTTCTGTTCCTACGTTTACAACGAAAATGTGAGTCGGTCTTCTAAAGTAATTTTGGTTTAACATTCAAGTTTATATATGAAGTTAGAGAAGAAAGAATACCGACGTCATAAAATTCTGGATCTAATAATTAAAAGACATTTATATCCGATTCTTCTTCACAAGGACTCCATACTTTAATTTTAGTTAAACGTCTTTTGTATTAAAAGTACAAAAATTTAGATAAAAAGTATATAATAAGATAATTCATATTGTCATATTACATATATCAGTTTCGATACCAAAAAGGTCATCAGTACATACCTACGTTCTCAACCTAGTATTTCTTCCGACTGTCGGTTTCTTAACTACAAAAACTTCACACCAAAACCTCTTCTGAGAACTCTCAGGAAGTCTGACATTCTTCTAGTTTGATCAGTTAAGATTTCCTTTAGTTAGGACTTGTATATAACTTCCCTGACTACGACTCCGACTTCGAGGTTATGAAACCGATGGACTACACTTCTCGGTTGAGTGACCTTTTCTAGGACTACGACCCTTTCTAACTTTCGTCCTTCTCTTCCCCTGTCGTCCTACTCTAACAACCTACGTAGTTACCTGTACTCAAACTCGTTTGAGGTCCTCTACCATTTCCCGTACCTTCGGACCACACGACGTCAGGTACCCCCACTGTTTCTCAACTTGTACTGACTTACTGACTTGTTATTGTTGTCATGATAATTCATATTAAGAGTTCACCTTAAATACTTTCAAGACTCCTGAAATGATTTAAGTCTCTCAAGTTGTACTGTGATGAAAAATTTAGAAAAGGATATGGTTCTTTTGGGTTAAGTAAAGGACCTTCTTTATAAATGGAAAGTGGTAGAATAACACAATATGTTGGAACATATAACACACTTAGTCACTTAAGAAATGTGAAGTCAAAGTCATAGAGAAAAATTTTTAAAATAAATAAAAATTAACTTTCTATTAACGAAATATCATAACGTAACAAAAAATTGTTTGTAGTTGTACTTAGTAGACATTAAAATGGGTTCGGGGGAGGGTGAACTTGTAGGGATGGTGGAGAGAGGGGTAGGTGGGGAGATCCAACAATGGTTCGGGTCAAACTCAAGGGACTCAATATGTCGTTTAAGGGTAACCGACACATCAAATGTATCAAAATCATATAGTATAGAGTATAGAGTACAGTTAACATATAAAATATGAGAGGGATTCACTATATTTTTATTGGATAATAATGACAAACGAAAAAATTTAATTAAATAAACAAATTTAACCTCCGATTAATTGACTACACCCTACCATGGAGTAACACCAAAACCAAACGTAAAGAGATTATTACTCGTTACAACTCGTAGAAAAGTACACAAACAATCGGTAGACATACAGAAGAAACCTCTTCACAGACAAATCAAGAAACCGGGTGAAAAACTAACCCAGTAAATAAAAAAACTATAACTCGATGTACTCGACGAACATATAAAACTTCTAATTAAGAAGAAGTCAACAAATTAAACGACAATAAAAAGAAGGTAAGACTTCCGACGGAAAAGTGGAACAAATATCAAAGAAAATAACACGTTTTCGAAAATTCAAATTAATCTAGAGTAAACAAATAAAAAATAAAATAAAGGTAATGAGATCCTCCACCCAGTATCGGAAGAATACGAAAAGTACCCTTACGTTTGATCATGTCGGTGATTCCTTCTGTTACACCTCTAAGGAATTTTTCGACCTTTATCTTGACGGTATACTAGGTCGTTAGGGTGACGACCCGTATTCGTCGCTCCTTTGGTCTAAACTTTCTCTATGTACATGGGGTCACAAGGGACTTCGTGACAAATGTTATTGATCCTGTACCTTCGTTCGGATCTACAGGTAGCCGTCTACTTACCTATTCCTTCAACACCATGTACATGTGTCACCCTATAACGACGACGACGACGATTCAGTGAAGTCAGCACAGACTGAGACACGCTGGGGTATCTACCGTCGGGCGGTCCGAAAGGGTAGGGACCCTAAGAGGTCCGTTCTTGTAACCTCACCCAATGGTAAAGGAAGAGGTTACGTACTTTCACTTTTCACTTTCCCTTCACCAAGTCAGTAAAGGCTGAGTCGCTGGGGTACCTGACGTCGGATGGTCCGAGGAGGTAGGTACCCTAAAAGGTCCGTTCTCATGACTTCACCCCACGGTAACGGAAGAGACCCTTATAATGAGTCGATATTTTTCTTGTGTCAACTCAACTAAAATTACTCCATCTACTTTGACCTCGGATAATATGATAAACGAAAATTTGTATTTTACTAACACTCAAAAGGTCTTAAAAGTCCATTGAATCAGTATACTCTCTCTGAGACTCTGTGTAAGTGGATCCGTTACGTATACTAAATTCGAGTTTACTTAACAAGTGAATTATCATTCATTTATATGACATACAATTTTGTTTACTGAATTTTTTTTTTAGTTCTAGTGAGAGGAAATCATCGGAAAGGGAGGAACGAGTGAAGAATTTATACTCTCGAGTGATTGAGAGAATTGATGACATGTGACACTAAAGTCAATATAGAATCTTTCACTACGGGGGGGGGTATGTCTAGTCATAAGAGAATAAAAGTAAGGACACAACGTTGGTAACGGTAGGTGCACAAAAGTTTTGGGCATTGTAAACTAATAAAGTTTTTAATAAGGTACACAAAAATGATCCTCCGTACTCTTTAGTAGATTATAAGTGTCTTTTTATTCCTCCAGATATACCGAATTCTGTGTACTGGTCGTGGAGGAGGTTGTCCGAAGTCATGGACTACGGGCTCGTACTCGTATTTTGATTGAAAGGATTTAGGGATGTCGATATGTCTATGGTTTTTACATCTCGACTGTTGAGATGGAGATTTGATGAAGATTTGTAAAGAGTTTGGACATGGTTGACGGTATCACGACCTGGTATATTAAAGAACGGAGTCAATAAAGGAAATAAGATAGGGAAATGGGAAAAGGTCAAGAATTGAGACGTGATCTGACTATAAAGATTTAACTCTAGATAAATCAGTAAGTGAATTTTAAACAATTTACCAGGACATTCCATCCATCTTATCCCTTTTCCTCAGGTTTTCCTGCCACCGATTTTGTGTCCCTCCCCTTTTCGGACGCTTTTATCTTGTTTTCTTCCAGACTCTTGGTCTCACTCCTGGAGTCCATTTTGTTTGTTGTGAGGACCGACCGGGTTAAATGTATCCTGTCCGGGTCCCTCTCTATTTGTATATTTCTCTCCTCGGTTTCGATCAAGAGAGAGAGAGGGGGTGGGAGACCCCGTGAGAAGAGGAGAACAGAAACCTAACTGCACGGAAGTGCGGAGTTTCTACCTAAAAGGAGTCAAGTCAAACCAGCGAGTCAGCACAGGCTGAGAAACGTTATGGTACTTAGGGTCGTGTGGTCCGGAGGGACAGGTAGTGGTTGAGGACCTCAAGTGAGTCTGAATGCAAGTAGATCAGTCACTACGGTAGGTCGGTAGAGTAGGAGACAGCAGGGGAAGAGGAGGACGGGGGTTAGGGAGGGTCGTAGTTTCAGAAAAGGTTACTCAGTCGAGAAGAGTACTCCACCGGGTTCATGACCTCAAAGTCGAAATCGTAGTAAGGAAGGTTTCTTTAGAGTCCCAACTAGAGGAAGTCTTACCTGACCAACCTAGAGGAACGTCACGTTCCCTGAGAGTTCTCAGAAGAGGTTGTGGTGTCAAGTTTTCGTAGTTATGAAGCCCCGAGTCGGAAGAAGTGTCAGGTTGAGAGTGTAGGTATGTACTGATGACCTTTTTGGTATCGGAACTGATGTGTCTGGAAACAACCGTTTCATTACAGAGACGAAAACTTATATGATAGGTCCAACCAGTATTGAAAAGAAGGTTCCTCATTCGTAGAAAATTAAAGTACCGATGTTAGTAGTAGACGTCACTAAAACCTCGAGGTTTTTTATTTCAGACTGTGACAAAGCTGACAAAGGGGTAGATAAATGGTACTTCACTACCCTGGTCTATGGTAGTAGAAGCAAAAGACTTACAACTTGAAATTCGGGTGAAAAAGTGAGAGGAGAAAGTGAAAGCAGTTCTCCGAAAAGTCAAGGAGAAGTAAAAGACGGTATACCCACCACAGTAGACGTATAAACTCCAATAACTATAAAGAGGGTCGTTAGAACTAAGGTCGAACACGAAGGAGGTCGGGTCGCAAAGAGTACTACATGAGACGTATCTTCAATTTATTCGTCCCACTGTTATATGTCGGAACTGTATGAGGAAAAGGATAAACCTTGGTCAGACAACAAGGTACAGGTCAAGATTGACAACGAAGGACCGGACGTATGTCTAAAGAGTTCTCCGTCCAGTCCACCAGACCATAAGAGTAGAGAAAGTCTTAAAAGGTGTAAAAATAACACTAGGTATGTCAGTTTCCGAAACCGTATCAGTTATTTCGTCTTTATCTACAAAAAGACCTTGAGAGAACGAAAAAGGTACTAGGTCGTATACAACCGTTAAACTAGAGACCAAGGAGACGGAAAAGATTTTGGTCGAACTTGTAGTCCTTCAAGTGCCAAGTGTACAACGACTTCGGACCGAACCTCTTAAAACTCGTAATGAAATGATCGTATACTCTACTCACGTTAAAACGTCATCAAACTCGTAGGAAACCGTAACGGAAAGAAACTCTAACCTTACTTTGACTGGAAAAGGTCAGGACACCGGTGACGACTCAAAAGGTGTAAACGACCGTACAACTCACGTCGTGAAAATCTCGTAGTAGAAAGTCCTAAACTTTATCGAGGTGACCTTAAGGTAGTGGAGGTGATCGAAACAAGCATCACTACGAAAGATTCCGAACTGAACTGAAGTGTAAGGTCCTACAGACCAAGATCTACTCACTAGTGTGGTAACACTAATAGGCCCAGCACTTCTAGAAAAAACATGTCAAGAAGACACATAAGAACGGTGGAGAAGAATTATAGAAGACGAAGACAATCCAGGTATGGTAAAGACAGGAAATAGTTCGGGTAGAAACGTACTTCACAAGGGAACCCTAGAGATTAAAAGAACTTCTCTAGAGATCAGAAAGGGTAAAACAAGAAAAGGAGATAAAGATACGTAACTAGCGATTTCTTCCGAAAGAATAGAGGGGAACGATAAGAAACCTTGAGACGTAAGTCTACGAATGTAGAAAGGAAAAGAGGAAACGAAAAGTGAAGAGAAGAAAAGAGTCCATAAACATTCCGGAGGGGTCTGTCGGTAAAACGAAAAAACGTAAAGAAAGGTACCCCTACCAGAACTAAGGACAGAGAACATGTTACAGTGCTTGGAGTAAGGTATCAAGTAGTCCGTGTGATAGATAGTCTAGATCCGGGAATTTAGATAAAGAGTGAAGGTGACATATTAGTATTCCTTAAACTAAATCCAGTACGGACTTACCAGATCGTCAAAAGGGATGAAAGAAGTTAGACTCAGACTTAAACCATTATTCCTCCAGTACTAGACTCGGTGTCAGTCGAGGACCAGAACAAAAACAACTGACATATCTCGAAGAGGTAGAAACCGACGTGTCTTATATTAGTTAGACTAAAGCCACAACCGGTAGACCACTACAGGTACACATCTCAGGAGAGCACAACAACTTTCTCCCACAAACGATACCGGTCACACAAGAGAACCGTTTTGAGATAATCAGAAACGGGACGAAGTAAGGAGCAAGGTTCCGGTTTAAACGGACAATGAGGCCCACAAAGAACTGAAGGATGAAAACGTAAGGTCAGGGGATACTACTTTTACTGTAGAAAAAAAACTTACAATCAAGATTTTCCAGAACATCTAGAAGTATCTTGGCAAGTTGAAGTCGAAGAAGTCGTAATGACCATCCCCGTATCTGAACCTAATGGTACTATAACTTACCAAACGGAACCTTTGCTTGTCTTTAGTAAGACAGCAAAAACTCTAACTTAGGTTCATGTCGTAAAACCTGAGAAAACAACTGGTACTACCGATGAGGTAAAGTAAACTCCCTAAGGACGGACGTCATCATCGATATTACCAGTAGACTCAATTTAAGTGGGTAAGGTCAGGTAAAATCAAGTGACTAAGGATCTTAGAGCTGCAAGTGAGAACGGTAGAGGACAAACTGGTGAAGGTTAAACGGAACTAAGTACCTGGACTGTAAAGTCCAAGGATACGTTATAACGAAAAATGTCGTAACCTAGAACGAAGATAGTGGTCAGTGTAGGTGTCGACCTATAACAAAAACGAAACCGAGGTAGGGAAGTGAGAAAGACCTTAATAAAGAGGTGACTAGAGGTCATCGTATAACCCGTGGATGACTGGGCCCCTCAAGGAGAAAGTCATAGGATGGTAAAACGGAAAAGTATGACAAGTACCCCAAGAGTTCCGTTCTTATGACTTCACCAAACGGTGAGGGAAGAGGTCACCTGGTGTAACACAGTCTGGAGAGGTGGCACTGGACGGGAAGAACCCAACGGGGCGCACGTACCAAAGTAACTCAATCTGTTCCGACACCAGGATCAGACTAATCTAACTGATCAAAAGACACTCATACCAAAGTCACACAGACGGGAGCCTACGGGAGAACGTTGTGGATGGTAGAATGAACCCAAAGAGAATGGAACCTACACCCCATAGAGAAGTGCCGACGAGGTCGTTTCGTGTCGACGACGAGGAATAGAACCTACTTCCTAAAGAGGAGTGGTGGTGGGAAGGACTGGAAGTTATACCCTATCGAGGAGATCCGGGAGGACGCGGACGCGTCGGTGACGAGGAACCTGCACCCCATCGAGGAGGACGATAGAAGATTTATTTTATCTCGACATTGTGACTCGACGTTGTGACTAAACAGATTCTCGATATTGTACCAGGTAAGTTCTGGACTCTCGACACTGTGCGGTTCCCCCGAAATTACAGACAGTGAGGTTTAGGAACAACACTGCTCTGTTTCTTGACTCCTTGTATGTGAGAACACTGTCAGGGTTAGTATCAGTTCTATTTTGGGATTTACCCTATATTACATTTCCTGAAGAAATAAATATAGGGGGTGATTAGAAAGACTAAGAGGAAAGACTAAAGCCGGAATACATTATCAGACTGTTTTAATGAAATTTTAGGAATTACTTACGAATACAAAAACAAGATAACAAAGAAACGGTTAATTCAAGGAGTGTCGGAGACAAAAGTAAGAGGGAGGTGGACTTTTCAAGATGAGTAAACAGTTTACAATCGAATTCTTATTGCCTCTTCCGTTACCGTGGGGTGAGGTCATGAGAACCTTTTAGGGTACCCGTTTCCTCGGACCATCCGACGTCAGGTACCCAAGCGCTTCTCAGCCTGTGCTGACTCGGTGAAGTCAAAGTGAAAAGTAAAAGTACGTAATCTCTTCCTTTACCGTTGGGTCAGGTCACAAGAACGGACCTCTTAGGACTCCTACCCCCTCGGACCACTCGACGTCAGATACCCCAGCGTGTCTCAGCCTGTGCTGACTTTGTCAAATCGTCGTCGAATTCTTATTAGGTAGATTTCAAAAAAACCTTAGGGTCATAAAGGTAATAAGAATCTAAGATAAAAATAGAACTACTCTAGTATTGAACATAGTATAATACAAAATGACGTCAAACGACAAAATTGTATTAAGAGGGAAGTGAAAGGATATTTGAAGATCCTCATCACTGATAAAATCCCTTTAGTCACTGTAAGTCAAAGACAACTTATTATACCTGACTATGATCATATCCACACAGATCAACTTATCAGCCGACTGACCTCATCTTTCAATCACTCGTACGAAACAGAAATCCGTTTCTGTACGTTACGTCAGTAGGTTGGTAAAATAAAAGGCAAAATGTCGAGGGAACGTAGATTTACAACGGAAATGAAGACAGGTCATGATACACCCGTGGTCGTTACCCCACATTTTAGAAGACGATCCAGACGTCAAATAAGAGAGAAACGGGTAAAGACCGATTTAAACCTGATAGTCTAGTTCTAAAGACTATTGGATCTTTATCATGACCCATGGGCGTCTTGACATTGCACTTTTTACTTTTGATAACATAGATCTTATCAGCAGTCACATATGTTTTACACAAAGAACTCCCGATAACTGAAAATCTCAAATTAGAAGGAAAAACAAAAGAGGTGAAGGACTCATCCTTAATTGTTTTATTTAGTTTAGGTCCACATAAGTAAGATTTAGGAAAGGAGATGGGGGGATTATTTAGTTCGTCTTCTGTCTTCCTCCGAACCTTCTCTTTTCCACACCCTACTACCAAATTTAGTACTCAATGTCTCTATAGACGGAGGGTACGACCCAAGAGAAAAGGTACGGTTAACACTCAATTTTATTAGTCCTACTTAAGGGTTTCCTTAAAGAGTTGAACAATCGCATTTAGGACCCAGAAACCAGCGGAAACGTTTTCTTCAGTTAACATTCGGGTTCACACGATCAGACTGAACACTATGTTCTGTTCTCAGAATAATTTTATTCGTCTTAATAAATTATACCTTTTAGACAAGACGTGAAAAAGAAACACTTAGACACCTTCACTATACGTCCTCCAATCCTTTTATGGTCAAGATTATCTCTATTTGTCTAAGGACCTATGACATAAACGAAGAATAAGACATAATTTTTTACACCAACTTTATTTATGACGACTACTGGAAATATATAAGGAGGAATAATCGTAGGTCTATAACCTATCTATAAATTAATTAGTTAATTCTGATCCATAGTTGTTGGTTCTTTATAAAAATTCGGAAAAACATTTACGTTTCTTTTTAAAAACTTTCATTTTGTGATAAATTTCTGGGGGTCCTATGTACGACGTACTACGTTAAAGGGATCGGAAGACACACTATCAGGCACGGTGTCCCTTTATAAGCAGATGTTACAACATAGTTATGGTTTTACAGTCATCTTTCTGGCGGTTTCAAGTGTTAAGGAGATATTATAGAGTTTACCTTTTATTACTCGACCTGTTACGGATATTTTCACCGTCTAATATATATATAGTTTTAAAAGTCCTCGGTTACCGGTGAACCTTTTATTTAATATTTTATATAATATTTATATATATAGTATACATTTTATATAATGAACATTTTATATAATGGATATGACGTAAAATTTTTTCCGTCTTATTATTAATGGTCATTTCTTGATGTTTCAAAATTAACGAACGGTCGTTTGAGGTAGGAAGTATCTTTCAATTTTATCCTAAATACGTTTCACGAGAAGTAAATTTATAAACTCATAATAAACTATAATTTTTGTCTATTTTCATTTTATATAATAACAAAAAATATCTATACTTTATAGTCTGGTCCAGGAATCTTCAGTATCCATCTTTTGTGAGAAACTTTTTATATCTGTCACTCTTCTCTTTTTTTATATATATATATTATATTTAAGAGTTTCAGTGTAACTTCTAATTAAATCTCATCCTCTCAAGATTTTATATATAACCACTCGTGTGTGTGTTTAGTAGTTTCAACAGAGTCAAGTTTCGTTTAAAAGTACTTTGACATTTAACAGAATGTATTTTCACTAAGAACTCTACTTACATTGGTTAAATAAGTACTAACTTTCCTTTATCCCCTCGTTTTTTCACCCTTTTTTGAATAATTTCACACGATTAAAATCTAAACGTTGTAACTTATCAATGGTCTAATAAATATTAGTATTTTATCGGTCAAATAACTTTAGTATATTGTGTTATTTTTAGTGAAACTCACTTATTACTCCGAGTACCTTATTCTTAGTGTTTCATATTGGTATTAAATGGTACATTCCTATTACCATTTCTGTCCCGGATGTTTTATTTTCATGTGTATACTAAGAAACCTAATAAAAAGTCTTTTTAAAGTTGTAAAAACCTTTATACTCACTTCTTATTAAGTAGGAACGTAATTACAATCAGAATCGGTACATTAAAACGGATTATCCCACATTACTGCGACGTCATTCATTTCCAAACCGAAATTAAAATACTATACTACCAGATAAGTACCCTTATTATACAAGGTCTATCGGTTCCGGAGTCCTACTCTGTTCATCTCGTCTGGTATTCGGGATATCGACGATCAAGTTCGTTCCACTCTATTTACACTTTGATTGAACTTGAATATAGACGTCGGACTCCGGGTCTTTGACTACAGATCTTAGATTCGAGTGGGTCTACTAAACGTCGGTCAGGAGTATGGGTATTCGTACTATTATTTACTAACGTAAATTTGAAGTTTATTAAACTTTTACTTCGAGGTTATGAAACCGGTGGACTACACTTCTTGATTGAGTAATCTTTTCTGGGACTACGAACCTTTCTAACTTCAGTCCTCCTCTTCCCCTACTGTCTCCTACTCTACCAACCTATCGTAGTGGCTCAACTAACCGTACTAAAACTCGTTCGGACCCTCGACGACTACCTGTCCCTTCGGACCGTACGAGTCAGGGACCCCAGTGACTCAACCTGTACTGACTCACTGACTTGACTTAAACAGAGAATTCTAAATATTTCTTTTTTTTTATTATTGACCCTAGAGTACGTGTTTTAGTAACAATGTTAAATAACATATACATAAAAACAAGTGTAACTCATAAGGCGTGAACCGTCCAATTTTTTTTTTAGTATAGACTCATACCAACAAGTAGGTACAAGATAACGTTCCTTAGAACTTAAATACACTTGTCTCTCTCTTATCGATATCCTACGTTTCCTAATACTTATTACTGGGTGATAAGAAGTGACTATCCGAAATTTCAAACATCTTCCATTAGGCAAGACTATAAAATTTTCACAAAACTAAACAATAACTTCAAATACTTATTGACTCAATTCTTTTATGTTGGAAAATCCTTACTTACTGTTTTTCATTTTATTTTTATACAGTCTTTACTTTCAGTCACTGACTAAATTTGTACTTGAACGTACGTATGAGTCAACGAGTCGGTACGGACTGAGAACACTGAGACACTTGATATGTCGGGTGGTCCGAGGAGACAGGTACCCTAAAAGGTCCGTTCTTACGACTTCACCCAACGGTAAAGGAAGAGGTCCCCTAGAAAGGCTTGGTGTCTGACTTGTCTAACACAACATAACCATTCACCTAAGAAATGGTGACTCGGTGGACCCTTTGGGATTCTGCACATGTCAACTGATATTTTTTTAGATGGTAAGTAAACACCAAAATAACTTTAAGATAAAAGAATCCGAAACGAGACAATGTACTTTGAGACTTACACTACCAGTCACCCCATGGTATATTTTAGGAGGAACAGTTTTTCTCACATGAAAGTAGGATTTAATTACTTTCTAAAGGTCCAATTTATACTTTTTCCCTTTACAAAGGACCGATAGAACATTAGTTTAGGTTTCTCTAAACGAACAGAAGGTGTGTACAACAAAATATAAAATTCAATGTTAGATATTAATTTAGGTCTCCCTTGCTTAACATTAAGAAAGACTATTAGGTAGAAGGGTATAAAGGTGTATTTAAACCCCCTACAGAAGTATATTATTTCGATTAACCAGAGACACTCTTTATGTTTTAACGTAAAACTTCGTCAAGCGAAAGTAGACTGATACTCGAGAGAAACCGTATAACAATTATACACTTTATTTTTCATTTATAGATTCGTATACATTTTAATACGGATATTAGGTATATTATCTAACACGATGTACTCTGGACAAATTCAGTCAAGAAATCCTGTGTCTAACTTAAAAAAAAAAGTCTTTTTATTACCAAAGATGTTTTTAATCCCAAAGTCTATTCTGACTTTTATTGATACATTTTTACTTAAAGTCAAGAGAGACCTCATTCCGTTCTCATGTAATTTATGTATTCTCTTTTACTTAAAATTACATTAATTACATATCCACCACCAACAACGAAAGCAACAACTCAGGGATTCAGGACAGACTAACAGAGGTTGAGGTACTTGAGACAGGTACCCTAAAGGGACCGTTGTTATGACCTCACCCAACGACAAAAAGAAGAGGTCCCCTAGAAGGACCGGGTCCCTGACTTAGTTACAGAGGACAAACCGTCCGTCTAACAAATGGTGACTCGGAGGACCCTTCGGAAGTCAGGGAGTACACAAACTGAGAAAACACTGTGTCACCCGGCATCGGACGGAGACAGACACCCTAAAGGGTCCGTTCTTATGACCTCTCCCAACGGTAAAGGAGGAGGTCCCCTAGAAGGACTGGGTCCCTAGTTTGGAGGTAGAGAACGTAACGTCCGCCTAAGAAATGGTGATCCCTTCGGGAACATGTCTATCGTATAATTGTTATAGTGGTACCTTTTATTAAGTCTTAAAGTGTAATCAAAGGTCATTTAATTAATGAATATACGATGAGGTCCGTATTTCTTTTACCTGAGATCAATATCATGTGTAAATTTTATACAATCTCTTTTAGATCCTAAGGTCTCTCATTTCAATACACACACATCCCTTTCCTACTCTAAGTATAAAACCCACCAAAACAAGATATCTTACAATATATAAATATATGTGTATATATTTTATAAATATTACATACATGTTACACAATATATTATGTATGTACAAATAACCGTCCTGTTCAACTAGTGGTCACAACTGTCGTTTTAACTATAGGTGTCACCAACGTTCTACCTCGAGTTTTCGTTAAACTTGTTCCTTCCATTGGTCACACCATCTAATATATGTGTCCATAAAATGGAAACTCAAAGTATAACGGAACCAAACCACTTACCCAGTGACTTAACATAACGTACAACTCTCTACACTCACAACAACGAATAAGAGGTTTAATAAACTGAATGATAATTATTGGGGCTAAGTATAAATGAATTCATACATTTCTTTCGTGGAGTGTCCTACTATCGGTGACAAAGAACATAAACCTCTGAAGATTTTTGATTCCAAATTCTTTTTTTTTACCAACGTGAGTAACCTCTCGATCTAGAAGGGAGAAGGGATGGATTCTATAACACTCGAGTCAAATTTTTTTTTACGACTACTTCTAGCTTTTTTAGTTGAAAATATCTAATAAAGGTTCAAAATCGAGTATTTCGATGTCATGTTGTGTTGATACTGATGATATGAAAACTTCTTAGCACAAATTATTAAAAGTATAACGATATTGTTCACTACGTAACTGGACCTATAGTATTATTTTTCTTTTCTATAAAAGAGTGACTTCTAATATACGTACTTCTACTTATATTCGAGTTTCAACAAAATCTTAGATTCAGTCACATGAAATAAGAAAGTATTAGAAATCCGGGAGAATAAAGTCTTTGGGATACGGTGTATACTGGTATCATAAGTTAATTCCACTTAGGTGTAAGGTATAGCTTCGTTAAAAAGGTGTTATAAAAAATTTCTCAAAGTCTTTAAAACGGGAAATAAATAGTCACACTTATTAGGTAAATGAACTATTAACCGGTACTAAACGGTCGTCGAGTATACATGGATCTTTAAGACCGTTTTTACTCTGTAGAGTGTTTATTAAAAGTTTACGTTAACGAGGATTACTTCAAGGATATTGTAATTAAATTGTCAACTATTATAAGTGTGTACAATACTAAAATATCTATAATAGAATAAAGGGTTATTAGTAAAACAAGGAAAATTCGGTTTTTGTTAAAAAAATCGAAGTTTTAAGGGCTCAGGAACTTTTTGAATTTCTGAAATTCGTAACAAATAAATTACTGACGACCCCTTTTTTTTAGGGATCTGTATCAATGCACGATGTCAAAACGAGAATAAGTCAATCTGACGATATAAATTGAGTCGTTTCCACACGTTAGGTCAGATGTACAATGGATCTCAAGATCGTGAGTTTATATAAAAAGTCCTTATAGTTCCACCTAAGGAAGTACAGAGAGTCAGTCAAGTCAGTGAGTCTGTACAGCTTGAGAAACGCTGGGGTACCTGACGTCGTGTGGTCCGGAGGGACAGGTAGTAGTTGAGGACCTTAAATGAGTTTGAGTACAAGTGACTCACCTACTACGGTAGGTTGGTAGAGTAGGAGACAGTAGGGGTAGAGAAGGACGGACGTTAGAAAAGGTCGTAGTCCTAGAAAAGGTTACTCAGTCAAGAAGCGTAGTCCACCGGTTTCATAACCTTGAAGTCGAAGTCGTAGTCAGGAAGGTTTCTTATAAGTCCTGACTAAAGGAAATCCTACCTAACCAACCTAGGGGAAAGTCAGGTTCCCTGAGAGTTCTCAGAAGAGGTTGTGGTGTCAAGTTTTCGTAGTCAAGAAGCCGTGAGTCGAAAGAAATACCAGGTTGAGAGTGTAGGTATGTACTGATCACCTTTTTGGTATCGAAATAAATCTACCTGGAAACAACCGTTTCATTACAGAAACGAAAAATTATATGACAGATCCAACCAGTATTGAAAAGAAGGTTCCTCTTTCACAGAAAATTAAAGTACAGACGTTAGTGGTAGACGTCACTAAAACCTCGGCGGGTTTTATTTCAGACAGTAATAAAGGTGACAAAAGGGTAGATAAACGGTACTTTACTACCCTGATCTACGGTACTAGAATCAAAAGTACAGAGATCCAAGATTATAAAAGAAATAGTGGTAGGTTCAATTTGGGTGTCTTGAGTCATTTTCAATTTATATATATGATTATATGTACGTATATGATTATATACATATACATTTCTATGTGTGTGTTTAGGTTAAACATCGAAATTTATAAAGAAACGTGTACTAAAAGTATAATAAAATTGAAATCATAAAAAGTAAAAAAATCATACTTTAAGAGAGTCTCGAGAGTCTTAACCTAAAGTGACAATTAAAAAGAGGGAAAGGAGACCATTTCCGATACGTACGTCACAGTTATTCTTTTGACTGTTATATTAGTTATAACATCGACTTTTTAGTAAATGATTTACTCTTCAAATATTTTATCCTTTTATTTTCGTAACGTACTCTAACTGCAACCGTTTCTGTGTTAGAAAGACTTTTACTGAGACCTTCGTTCCCTGCCCTAATCGTTAGTAGAATTGTGTCATTACCTGTCTGATTTAGGTCAATGACTTGACCTTATAGTCTTCGTTTAAGACTATAAGTATGAAAATATACACTGGAGGGTAATCTTAAAAGGTTTCTACAAGACCCACCCTTACACATTGTTTGGTGTGTCCCCTTCTTTAACATACACAAAACAATTAAATAGGTAGTGAATTAAAGTCACAAGATATTACACAGACAATTTGTAATGTACCATTTTTATTTATATTTATACAGTCTTTAACGTCACACACATTTACTTGAGTTACAGGACGTATTTTCTAATTGTATAATGATACCTAACGTTTTTTATGTGTCAGTATAGGTTAAATGGTCTCTGTCCCGAACTTGGATTCCTGTGTCTTCAGTTTCTTGACTTGATCCATGTGGATCATTATGATTACTTTTCTTTCGGACTTCATCATATAAGTTTGACCTCATTAAATCTACAATCCCTTTTTACAACTACTTCTATTTCTAGAGATATATGATAGTACATTCTTAGCTTAGCGGTCAGACACAGGCTACGTCCTATGTCGTACGAACCCTGACCACGTGCCCCTACTGGGTCTCTCTACAATACCCCTCCCTCCACCCTCGCCCCAAGTACAAACCCTTATGTACATGTGGGCACCACCTAAGTACAGTTACATACCGTTTTGGTTATGTCTTAACATTTCATTTTATTTCATTTTTATTTTTATATTTATTTTATTTTATTTATTTATTTTTGATATTTTGTTGTAACTTTGATTTATTTGGTTCATTTACCTCCATATTTAGTATAATTACCTAACTTACTAAGTCATTTGATAACACTTTATAAGAGGGGATCTAACAAGTCACATTAGGGTGACTTTGGAGTCTTAAAGACACATCTAACCACACACACACACTCACACACATAATTGTTCAATAAGATTACAAGTGTTATTAAAAAATCTTTATTTCAACAGAATCAGATTTTTTTTAGAGATATATTGTTATTTTTGTAATTAGGTGGAAATATGTGTGTGTGTGTATATATATATATATATATATATATATATGTGTGTGATTTATAAAAGTTCCTTTATAGATCACAAATGTATACATTTTGTTTGTGTTTCTTTGATTCTCGTTGTCTGTATGAGTAGTATTGTTACTCTCCAAATGGTGTGTAAATAATAAACGTCCGTGTAAAAAAATGACAGACTAGGTGGTCAATTAACAAAATTCAAATTCTTTAAGACAAATAGTTTTGTGTTCTCTTCAATTTTTTTTTCGGTAAATTGTCCTTTTGTGAAAGTCTGTATGTTCTATACATTGAGCATATAGATGTGTAGGATAAAGTATATAGTAGACACAACACGACACGAATCAACGAGTCCGCATAGACTGAGAAACACCGGGGTACCTGACCTCGGACAGTCCGAGGAGACAGGTACCTCTAAGAGGTGGTTGTTATGACCTCACCCAACGGTACGGGAGGAGGTCACTAAGAAGGGTTGGGTCCCTAGCTTAGGTCTAAAGTACGTAACTTCCGTCTAAGGAATGGTCGACTAGATGGTCCTTTTACGGTATTAAATGATATATAATATATATTTTTTTCTCGAAGATACTTAGTTGTTCTTTTTCTATTAGTTGAGACAAATTTTTTGTCCTTTTTGGAAGGTCTATGTAATATATCCCCCGACACACGACACGAATCAACGAATCAACACAGACTGAGAAACGTTTGGGTGCCTGACATCGGTCGGTCCCAGGAGACAGGTACCTCTAAGAGGTCCGTTCTCATGACTTCACCTAACGGTAGAGGAGGAGCTCCCCTAGGAGGGTTGGGTCCCTAGTTTGGATCCAGAAGACGTAACGTCCGTATAAGAAATGGTAGACTCGATGGTCCCTTAGTTCATTGTTTATATACTTCAAAACGGAATAGAACAAACTTTAGTCTCCTTAAGTTTCATTTTAGTACTCTAAATAAAGTGTGTATGTGACCTATCCATTCTTAAAATTGTAGACTTTTACAGTTCATGATCTTTTACCCATCTTGTCAATGTCCGATTATTGACTAACACTATTACATTGTACTGTATCGTTCGGATCTTTTGTTAACCGTAATAGATTATATAAAATTCTACACGTTTTGTAAATCTTTAAGATGAGGACCCTTATGTAGGATTTCTTCCAGAACGATAAATATTCGAGGTCCTCTGGAGAAGTTCTTATAGTTACCCGAATGTAATCGTCTGTGGACCCTTCTCGTAATAGTGGGTAATTTTCTTCTCACTTAATTTACAGGGAGAGTATAAGTATCCAATCTCATACCCAACTTTTCCTCATACAACGACGATTACATGAGTGTTGTTGTGCTCGAATAAAAATTTTTGAATTAATACTAACTCTTTATGTTCAGTACATCCGTCGTATTAACGTGGTATTTGTATATTTTAACTTGATGTATATCAAATCCTTATTTTTACATTTTAATACTGTTTTCGTCCTTTAATATTCGTGTTTAAGTCCTATTACCAAAAATTAAACTGGTTTTTGTTCCGTGTCTGTTACGTTCTTTGTTTCCCCGAAGTTTTAATACCATCCATTATAAAATGAAGAATGAAACCTACTACCATTGGTTCAGTGATGAGAAATGTGGTAAATTTAAACTGTCGGAAAATAAAGATATTATTATTATTAAAAATTTTTATCTTAAATTATGACAGTAGAGTGTGGAGTTTCCTGACAGACAGTATATCGGTGGACCTCCGGTGGATGATGGCTTCTTTCTCCTTAAGGAATACCGAGGGATTTCTGTATAAAAATTACAGGATAACCCAAATATCGTAATATCTGAAAGTATGAGATAAAGAAATCTATTAATTAAGTAAGACAAATTAGGAGGAAGTTTCCATGAAGAACTAAAGAAAAGGAAATAAAAGGAAGAGAAATCGAGAGGATTTCGTGTGTTCGACCGTACTTGTGTGTTTACACGAGAACCGGGACTAGGCAATAAAGAGAGTATATTAAGGAAACGTAAAATAAAAAGATTCAAAACAAGTGAAGGAATATTACTAGTGGGAGAAATTTACACCAAATATTTTTTATGTCTGAGTTTCGTTAAGTCACCTAAAAGTCATCTCTTATCGGAAAAGATATATAGCATGGTTCATCAATTGTAGATATCCGTTTTTTTTTTTTCACCCCCTAAATTTATATTTCGTTTTGTGATATCGTTAAAACTCCTTTTTTTTCTCCTCTACTAGAAGATCTAAACCTCGATCCGTTTTCCAAGAATCTGTACTGTGATTTTTGTACCTGGTATTTTCTTTTTTAAACTATTTTGAAGTAGTTTTAATTTTGAAAACGGAATACTCTCTAGGACAATTCTTTTATTTTTTCTATTTTATCTCACTCTCTTCTATAAATGGAGTGTAAAGAACCCGAGGTTTCAGTGACGACTACCACTGACGTCCGTGTTTTTATTCTATGAATGAGGAACCTTCTTTTCGATACTGGTTGGATCTCTCGCATAATTTTTTGTCTCTGGAAAGACAGAAAGAAAACAGAGACAGACTGTTTTCACAGATATCAGTTTCGAGACCAAAAAGGTCATCAGTACATACCTACACTTTCAACCTGGTATTTCTTCCGACTCGCGACTTCTTAAATACGAAACCTAACACCTCTTCTGAAAAGTCTCAGGGAACCTGTCGTTCCTCTAGTTTGGTCAGTTGGGTTGAGACTTATAAGCAACCTTCCTGACTAACGACTTCGACTTCGAAGTTATGAAACCGGTGGACCTTTTCTGGGACTACGACCCTTTCTGACTCCCGTCCTCCTCTTCCCCCGTTGTCTTCCACTCTACCGACCTACCGTAGTGACTGAGTTACCTGTACTCAAACTCGTTTGAAGTCCTCTACCCATTCCTGTCCTTTCGGACCGTACGACATCCAGTACCCCAGTGTTTCTCAGTTTGTATCACTGACTTGTTGTTATTGTCAGTTTTATATATGTACCCTATAATTTCGTGGAAGAATAACTCACTTATCAGAATAGAGAAATACGGAGACTTCATAATTTTATATTGAAGTACCATTTTAATTTAGTGAATTGAAGTGAATAAGTAGGAGTATAAAGTTAACGTACATACGTACGGACGATTCAGCTAAGTGAACGTAGGTTGAAAGACACTGGGATACCTGACATCGAGAGGTCCGAGGAGACAGCTACCTTAAGAGGTTCGTTCTTATGACCTTACCCAACGGTATGGGAGTAGGTCCCCTAGAAGGTTAGGTCTATACCTTGGGTGTACAGAATACAGAGGACGTAACTGTCTGTCCAAGAAATGGTGATCACGGTGCACCTTTCAGGAAGTAAATAGTCAATGAGTGAATATTAATTGTTCGGTAAATTGAATTGACAAACTTCATTGAAGTCGGTCATTACATGAGATTGGGGAATAAAGGTCACCCTTTAAATTCCGTCTCGAAGAGTTTAAAATCACCCACAATTTTAATAGGTCTGTCTTACAATCGAGTCTAACGATTCAGAGTAGGTGTCTTTCAGATTAATTTTTTCAAGACCCGAAACGGACTCCGAAATAAAGATTATTCAAAGGTTTCCAACGAACACAACACTAGGTCCGGAACCTGTTATCCGACATAAACTTATCATGAGAGGAATTACAGTTTGTTTAACAAGAGAATTTTTGGTAGGTTAAGGGGTCTCAGTTCACGGTAAAGGTCAATTTAATGTAAGACGTGGTGGTGTGATAAGAACTTAAAATAATAACAACAAAATAACAATAAAAATTTCATTTATACATTTTCTTCTAAAAAGTAGAGATGACTCACCATACGACGACGACGACGACGATTCAGCGAAGTCAGTACAGGTTGAGACACTCTGGGGTATCTACCGTCGGGTGATCCGAGGGGGTAGGAACCCTAAGAGGTCCGTTCTTGTGACCTCACCCAACGGTAAAGGAAGAGATTACGTACTTTCACTTTTCACTTGCACTTCAGTGAGTCAGTATAGGCTGAGGATCGCTGGGGTACCTGACGTCGGATGGTCTGAGGAGGCAGGTACCCTAAACGGTCCGTTCTCATGACCTCACCCAATGGTAACGGAAGAGGTTATTCTGTATTTTATCTTAAAGGTGAAGACAACGAATATAGAAAGGTACTCGAGTAGTCTAAAATACTTTTTTATAGTTTTAACTCAAGTCGTAAAATTAAATTTTACAAATTTTTCAAACTTAATAAACTCCACAACCCCCTCACACATCAAAGGAACCAAGACAGAGTAGTGTTGTTTTTAAACTTCGCTGTCTGGTCGTAATGTTGAAAGTCTACCTAGTCACAATGTCGAGACATAATGTCGAGTCAAAATAAATCTTTTATTTCCTTTTATGTAGGAGTTCCGCACTCCCGTACGGCTGGGTTTTCTGTCCTTCTTTTCTCTCTCTCTCTGGGGGTCGGGAAACCGAGGAGAATAAATATACAAAAGAGAGGAGGGGGACCCGGACGGGATACATTTAACCCGATCGGTCCTCATGACAAACAAGATCGACTCCAGAAATGAGACTAGGAGACTGGAAGGAAACAAGATAAAAGTGTCCGAAAAGGGAAGGAACAGAAAATCGGCACCGGTAAGACCTGAGGTAAAAGGATAAGATTGGTGGATTGTCTCTGTAACACATTCTTCACATTTGAACAGTGTTCTACTAAAAGTTTGTGACGTACGCACGTCATGGGTGTGTCCTCGTTTGAGAACTTATGTTACCGTGTCTTAGTAACGTACTATCTAGAATTAAAAACCTTGACACTTTTATTTTTTTCTTTGTACGAGACGTCGTAATAAATCTTCCTCTAAAATTTTGAGGTCTACTGTTGTAACGGTAAATTACACATTAGGTGTTTCTTTAAAATGTCAAGTATTAATTTCCGTGACAATGTTAGTTCCATGACGATACTTAGGTCTCTTTAAGAGTCCAGTGGTGTAGACTTTTAAAGATTTTTTATCCTGTGATAAAAAAAAGGGGGACTATGTCGTTTGTCACTGTATCATACAGTGTTTGATGACTCAAACAAGGTTGTAAAGGGAAGTAAAAAAAGACAGTCTCGATTTAAAAGGAAAAAGTGTCCTTTGTTTCCCTTCGTTGTAAGTATGAAAAAACATACAGATTTTTGATTTACTGGAAAGAGTCAGTTTTATAAATTCGTGTCTAGTGTAAAACATCACTTGTTTTCATCAGATAATTTTTTTTTATTTAACCCTGTTAGTAGTCTTTACCCCTTCTTCCAAATGTTTCTAACGACACCACATCTTCAACACAATTTTATCCTTTCCTTACCCTTAGGATCATTTCAACAGTCTCTGGACCACTTCTCGTGTTCGGTCGACTGTCACACGAGACTGAATTATTTTTACTAATGTCGAAGTACCAAGTGTTTTAATTTTTTAACTCTAGGTTATCAGAAAATCAATAGAAGAACTAAATTGTAAGAATTTACAGAAAGACTCCACGTTAAGGAAAGGAATGACTCCTATTTTTAACTAAAGTTAATCCTTTAAAGAAAAGTTCTTTTACGACTTGGGTATCAGTGTAGAAAGAGACCCTAAAGGATCTACGAAAGGTTCTGTGGGTCAAATTGACAAGAGGAAGTAAAAAGTGTTAGAGTTCAAAATGGTTTACGAAGTCCATAGTATTTTTGTGTAAAAGGGGTGTTATAAGACAGAATTCTTTCTAAGTGGAGTTGAAATCCCTTTGTTTTGCAGATGGTTCATAAGTAGAAAGAAAAATATATAAAAGTTGTTGTATATATTTCTATTTTCGTCTCATTATATGAAATTAGACTATTGGTAGACATCTCTACCTCTTGTGGTGGTAAGAACTTAGGAACACGGACCTGATTATGTATTCTATCTCATTACCCTTTTTTTAGTCAAATTAAGACACACGTGTTCTCTAGTATTATACTTCGAGTCTCACACCGGTTTTCGTTATTCGAAAATATAGAAAAATATGTTTCTTTGTTATTTATATACTTCTAAACTGTCCTGTTTCTTTGTCCAAACCTACATATTCCTTAAATTCGTTGTAAACTCGAACCCATCAATTTAATCATTCTTTATTGTAACAAATATAGTCGACGAAACGGGATTTAAGACAGAGACCACTACTCACAGAAAGAAGGAGGGTCCTGTTCCTTCCGTAGAAAGTGTATCCTCTAAATAAAAGATGAAAGTCTCTCTGTTCTCTCTTCTCAGTTTAGTAGAGAGAACGTAGTCGGTAAAGAATTCATTTAAATAAATAACAAAAAAAAATGAGAAATTAACTTAACAAATAAAAAATAACTTCATATCAACTATATATTATATATAAAGTCCATATTTTATATCACTGAATGTTAAAAATTTCAAACATAAGAGAAACAATAAAGTTTTATTAGCGATATAACAACCACAACGTGTTATATCGGAACATCGAATAAAATACGGTTTACTAAACATGGTGAATTATGGGATGGGACTATGACTGGGAACAGGGAAGGGGTGACCCATTAGTGATTGAACGAGAGATATAGACACCGAAGAAAAAGTAATATAAGTGACTTTCACTTTCAACGAGTCGACACAGATTGAGAAACGCTGGGGTATCTGATATGTTAGGTACTTATGAGGTCCGGTCTTATGACCTCACCCTTCGGAAAGGGAAGGAGTTCCCTAGAAGGGTTGGGTTCCTAACTTGGGTCCAGAGGACGTAACGTCCGTCTAAGAAATGGTTTACTCGGTAATATAAGTGATCAAATAACATAAAAACCTGAGGTGTATATCGAATATAGTATACATTGAAAATTCACGATTTTATTAAAAAATTCCATATATGGATTAAGGTCACGAGACGTTCCCTTTTTTCATACTCGTAAACACTACGAAGTACTTCGATTTTAAGGTTAAAATAAAGGTTTAAAGTTAAGGTTCGATTTTAATTGTTGTGCAATGAAGAACGGAAGTCTTACTCCTCACTAGGTTAAGATCTAAAGGTTGGTCTGACGAGTGATTCAAGAGGATCTCTGTAAGTTCAAGTAAGTTGTGAGGGTAGGTAATAACAACTAAGACTTGTGATTAATACAGAAGGGAGAGTTTGGGAGGTCGGTCGAGGACCGAGACCGACCCGTAAGAAAATGTTTGTCTCTTAGGAGAATACGTCCTTCTATATCCTTCGATAACCTCGTAAGTCCTTGACAGAGGACTATTGCAAGTCCACCCAACTCGACTAGGTACTTCCCTGACTATGCCAGACAATGTTTGAAATTCACTTAACTAAACCCCTTTTGATGACACACCTCCGTAGTAGACTCAACAGTGACTAGGTATCTTTGTATTTCTTTCTTGTTATTTTAGTGAAATTTTCTTTTAACTAGTAGTAAATTAAAAATTATCATGTTTTACGTATCGTTTAGTTAATTTTACAGTGACAAACCCCGTCCATCAATATCATAAATGACGAAAGTACATCCATAGAACCTTTAGATCCGTCCTGGTTACGGAAGGAAAGTCGTTGGCGTCCTTGTGTAGACATTTACTTGTTCAACCTGAATAATGAATTACGGTACTCCCTCTTCCATACCGTATCTTTTGATCAAGTGAGTTTTTTCCCTATAACCTTTCTTGAAAACTGTCCTAAACCGGTATACAAACTATCATTATTAAACCCCTTATAAATTTCTTCGTCCGAAAAGAAACCTACTTTACGACCACCCTTCGTCCCCATTATATATAATACTGACTCAAAGAATTATTTAGAATAGATCCTCCCATCTACTGACCTGGTTTCGACTTTGACGTCAACCGTCAAAATTACTTCATCGATAGTGAGTGTATCACCCCGTTCCCCAATAGATCATGAAACACCGATCCTGTTACAAGTACATAACAGAACATAAGTCTATACTGATACCTCAGTAGTTTATTTCCCAGTCAAAGAGAAATAACATAAATGACTTAGACAATTTATGTATCTTGTAAATTTAAACTTCACATAAATCCTTTTTTTAAACCTTTCGTCTATTTGTGTATCAAATTTGATTATTGTAATTGGTTAAGGAGTGACTAGATTCAGTGAACTCTAAACTGAGATGGTAAGTTCTCGGTTTAGGTTTCACATCTAATTATTTTACCTTCCACTCATTTTTAATAGATAGCTATAAGATCCGATCCAGTATGCTCATAGTGAGTCTCCTTTTGACGGATCTATAAATAATATGTGGTCAACTATAAGTATTCATAAAATACATTTATGAAAGGTAGGGGACATAATTAAAAGATCTGTCTACTCCTTACGCATGTAGGTACACAAAGAAAATCCTGGTGATAGATCACGAAAAGGAAACGTGATCGGCACTTTGGGTCGGTCGGAATCATTAATCGGTACGTTACGGAGAAGAGACAGTGACGGAGTTATTAGTCTAAATCACGTGTTACCTCTAAATAATACTTATTTTTTATTGATTATTCTCTACATCTAATATATCTTCATATCGAATGACAAAGCGAATTGTTACTAGTTATTCTTAGGTGTCAACTTTACTGGGACATTTAGTGAAAGAACTCACTGATCTACTTTTTAGAACGAGTCACGAAGAACCTATCGAGTTACCGATTTCTTAGACGGACGTCACGTCCTCTGTTCCAAAGCTAGGGACTCAACCCTTCTAGGGGACCTCCTCCCGTACCGTTGGGTGAAGTCATTAGAACAGACCTCTAAGGGTACCTATCTCCTCTGACTGTCCGATGTCAAGTATTCCAGTGTTTCTCGACCTGTGCTGACTTCGTTGACTCTTGTTACCCGTGTATATTTGGGTATGAGAGATGTTTAATGTCTTTTTTACTTTCTAGAAATAAAATGTACTTCTAGACCCTAATCTCCTAGGAATTTTAGACAAGATCCAGATAGTAAGGTATTAAGATTGTATCTTTTTTACATGAACTCCTTCCAAATATTCTTCTTCTTAAGTACTGAGTCTCTATGACGGAGGACTTTTAAAACATATGTGTCTAGTAGTGAATGTCGTGTACCCTGGTTGTACTCTCGTGTCTGAATTAGGATTTATAAGATCCTTCTTAAATCGTCCATCAAGAGGAGAATCGTTCATTAAGAGGAGGAAAGGGACTCCGTAACCTATTTGTAGACAGTGTTGTAAATTCGAGGAGAGTCATATCGCTTGTATGAAATCGTTAACATAAGATCTTTAAATGCATTAACATTAAAAGTCGGAAAAACAACACGTAAGACACATCCCGTCCGATTCTCATAGTAGTGGATCAACTTTCACTAATCACTCTAATGAATGTTATTTTGACATAAACAAGTAAAGTGATGGGTTGAACTGAGTAAAGAGATTAAATTCAAAGTGACATACCATATGTTCGAGGAAAGGAAACTCTTAAAAAGATATAATTATTTTAGATTTTTAACACATTTTAACCTCGCTTATTAGACACGGTCGTTATTATAATTATGTTTGAATTATAAAAAGAAATAGGGTTTGAAGAAGGCATTAAATTTGTGAAAGTTTATTTATAAAGACTACCATCGTTAATTTTCGTTTTATTAACTAGGGTACTATAGGAATAAAAGTAAAGATGTTTTGTTCAAAACAACCTCGGTTATGTACTGTAAGTCCTTCAGGTATAAATAAATTTCTTCTGAAATAGTTATATTTGTACCTTCTAGTAGTATAATATAAAATCGAATTATAATTAAACTATTACAAATTTCATTTTAACAAATTCATATGTATTAAGGCCAGTACTCATATACCAGTTATATACCATGTAAAAATAAAATCCGAATGTAGTAGGAAGTACTTCATTGTAATCTATTTGGGTTTCTTTCCCTATAAGTTGTTTTATTAACCGGACCTGAGAAATTCTTATAGTTCCAATATTTTTCGTTCTTTACACGGTCCAATCTTCTCTGGTTTCTCTTTTGATTTTCGTTATACTTGTGACTTTCGTTATACTCTAATACCTAACCTAGGACTTGTCTCCCTTTATTACCGTCGTTCACGTCATAACTCTTTTGACCGTTTTAAAATAGTATTCAATGTATCTAATCTCTTATCATAATATAGTTATAGTCAATGATTGTCTAAAGGACTAAAAATATTTATTTAAACATATTTTGTTACAGTAAAAATCCTATGTATACCTTTATACATTTTCTTGATTAAATGGTCCTATAGATTTTGGATGGGAGTTACCAATTTTGTAAAATATATTTTTATATTCCGTTTACAATTATTAACTATGTGAACTCATTTACCGTCTATCCTCAGTAAAAATAACAAAAAAAGTAAAAAGTTATTCAAATTAAATATCATTTAAAAGTTTTTTCCTTATAGTCATATAGGTATGTTATTTAATATAATTAAAATCTATTTATATCTCTAAATTAAATAAATGTATTGTAACACACAAAGTCCTAGGAATATTTATAAAAAGGAATTCCTGTCAAAAATATAGATACGGTATTTGTTTGTATCTGGACACAGGCGAAATCTTACGAGTTTGAAACCTTTTAAACAAAGTATTCTCGTTTTATTATTACTGTCAAGAGTATTTAGATTCCGTCTGGTTTAAGAAACCGGGATGTTTCCTACTTTGAGTTTTGATTACAAAATTTTAGGCAAGAACGATTACAGAAGTAGTTTAATTCTCCCTATACCTAGTCGAGATTGCTCGACGTAACAGAACTAATCTCGAGGAGAGTCACCGAAATAAATCTTAAAGTGTACTATTACTATGTACACGTGTGGGGGGGGGGGGGGGGGGGGGGGGNAACGGGGGGGGGGGGGGGGGGGGCGGTGTGTGTGTGTATACAAATGCCTCGGTGTTTATAAACTGAAATGTTTATTTCATCCTTATTCTGAATAAAGTTATGAGACTCTCTATTGTTTAACGTTAATAAATTCAAAGAAAGGGGCTTTACGAGTTTTTGTCCGATAAATCATACTGTATATGTCTACGAAGATAAATTAGGTTGTATTAGTGTCTGAAAGGTGTAGTCCTTATATTTTTGTTTTGAAAATAACAAAATTTCTATCTTGACAGTAACTTTTCTATTTCAATTCTGATATTTTCAATTGCTTGTTTATACTTTTCACTTCACAATCAGTGAGTCAACACAGACTGAAAAACACTAAGGTATCTGACATCGGGTGGTCTGAGGAGGCAAGTACCTTAACAGGTCCGTTTTTATGACCTTACCCATCGGTAACACAAAAGGTCCCCTTAGAAAGACTGGATCCCTAGCTTAGTTCCAGAGAGTGAAACGTCTGTCTAAGAAATGGTAGACTCGGTGGAAGAAAAGGTTTTTACGAATTTTTGTCCGACGACGACGACGATTCAACGAGGTAAACACAGGTTGAGACACGCTGGGGTATCCACCGTCGGGTGACCCGAAGGGGTAGGGACCCTAAGAGATCCGTTCTTGTGACCTCACCCAACGGTAAAGGAAGAGGTTACGTACTTTCACTTTTCAATTTCGTTTCAGCAAGTCAGCACAGGCTGAGAATCGTTGGGGTACCTGACGTCGGATGGTCCGAGGAGGTAGGTACCCTAAAACGTCCGTTCTCATGAGCTCACCCTACGGTAACGAAGATAAATTAGGTTGTACTAGTGTTTGAAAGGTGTAGTCTCTATATTTTAGTTTGAAAATTAAAAAGATTTCTATCTTGATAATAACTTTTCCATTACAACCTGATATTTTCAATTACTTGTTTATGTCATTGTATAATAATGAACATAAAAGACACAAAAGTTCCTTTATACATAAATTCCCCGACTTCATTTTCATATTAACTATTTTTGTATGCAAACAAAAGAGAATAAGGCCATTAACTACACTTTGATTTAAGGAATATATAATCGGTGAGTTACGGTAACGGTCATTCTTACATACCTTTCAACCTCAAAAATAAAACTTATATGTTTACTATACAAACTTAGTCTCAAAAATTGATAAACTAAACATTCAGTCTCCTTCCACTTCGACTTTTCGTTTACTTTACTACTGTCTTAATTTATCCTAAACTTTAGGAAAACAAACCACCACCTGAGACACACACACACACACACACACACACACATCCCCACAACCCCCACCTCCACACGACCGCCCTTATCCGGGTCGAGAGGAAAGAAAGGTACCCTTCTCAAAGTTTGGGTCGAAAGTTCACATAAAATTTACTTACTACTATGACAGGACGAAAGAACCTGTGTCGGTCACCACCGGTAGACTAAGTCACATTATCTGTTTGAGGTTGAGTAAAGAGAACTAAGAGTGGAGGACCAAAGGTATCGAGTTGTATACGGTCTCAACTAGACGTAATGGTTATCTTGTACGGTTTCACTAGTATACGACGAAGGTTGAAATCCAACATTTTCAGTAGTCCTCAAAGTAGAACCAGGAAGAGATATGAGAGATAAAGAGCGAAGGAAAGTAATAAACGAGTTCGTCACCAGTCGACGGTACAACACTCGACGGGATACTGTTCCAGTGTATCATTCTTTGTATTCTATGTAAAAACGTTACAGTAAGGACCCACGGTAGAGATGTCATAGTCACACTCCGTATGAATCTAAAAAAAAAACCGATTATTTTAGTGTAGACAGTTTTAGGATGAGTAAAAAAAAAGGTTCGAGTCTAGTATACAGTGGATGTATACATCCACTGTATACATCGGATGAACTTTGGATGAGACACCTATTTATACGGGATTCTGATGATCAAGATTAGAGAAACTATAAGAGTAACGATTTCACTTGATACACCTTCCAGACCCTTTATTAGACTAATAGAAGAATTGGAAGTGTAGTATAAGTCTATAGTTTGTCTCGGAATTTGTCTTTTCCTCCGTTATTATGTCCCCTCATAATAATTTAACAAAAGTGTAAGGGACAAAAATAAAGTGAAAAAGACAGGAAAGTATATTTACTTATATAACGCGACCGGTTTTCCAAACAAACCTAAAAAGGTATTGTATAACGTCTTTTTAGGTTTACCTGAAAATCCGGTATAAATTCAGATAAAGTTACGTAATAATTTGGATAATTATACCAATGAACTACTTTACGTTGATCAATAAACGATCAAATAATCGATATTTTACTTCAGAAGGAGTATTACGGTGAAGACCCGTGACAAGACCTACCTGTAAGAAAAGGTGAAGGTGGACGTCTTCATCGTATACAACTTTGGATGGAGAAAAAGAGAGGAGTCTAATTTACGATGGTTCAGACATTTCAAGGGACTTAGGTATTACTCTGTCTAGTGAACCAAGTTCAAACTTAGAAACAAAACACAATATTACTCAAGATATGGACATACGTAAGGGATAATTACACGAAGGATTTCAGTCTTTGTTAGTAACAGGAAAAGTATTTAATATAATTGTCCTCCGATTTATTTTCACTGAAAAACATTGGTAAATATTACAACCATTTCTTAACTATATTGATTTTATAGTGGTATAATATTAGGGTAGGTGTGTCTTAATTATTCGTTGTACCCCAGAAGGCACCACCGAGTTTGTCATTTCTTAGTCAGACGTTACCTCTTCTGGACCCAAGTTAGGGATCCAACCCCTCTAAGGGGGCCTCTTCCCTTACGGATTGATGAGGTCATAAGAACGGACCTCTTAAGGTACTTGTTTCCTCGGACCACCCGATGTCAGATGCCCCAGAGTTTCTCTAAACTGACTCACTGATTGTGTGTATGTATTCGTAATCGTCTCAACCTATACTAACTCGCTGACTTGACTTGACTAGTTGTCATGTTTACCTCTTTACCGGTAACATAAAGAGGACATTAGGACAGGTTGTCCTGAATTCAGTCTTGTTTTCCCCTGTTGGAGTCAGAGTAATTTGGAGACCTACGTCATCGATTAAAAGTTTTTACGTTTCCCACCTCTTAGTATAATTTAGTAAAATTTACATATCGGTCGTTTCAGGTCCAACACCTTTTATGAGATCCAGTTTATCAACTAAGACAGTTTTTATTTAACATTCTGTATCTTTTTCATCTATTCCACATGTAACTTACTCTTAAAAATTTATAATTAAAAATTTACCTGTGTTAAGATCCTTAATTGTAAACATACTATTTTTTGTTCTTTTATCAAGGATATTTTGACTATTATCAACAAATGTCTTTCTCCCTTTCTTCACGAAGAACTTATCAACTATTAGACAAAGTACTCGAGGGTCAATGAACACAATGTCATTAAGAAATTCGATATGTAAATAAAACATCTAAAAAGGTAGATTCTAAGTGAAATATTATTATACTTTAAATATTTTTTCCTCTTTCTTGTAGGTATATTTTCTCTAAGTACGTGAGTCTTTGGTAGAGAAAGTAGTTTTCAATTAAATTTTAACTTGACACTATAATTTTCAATTTAACAACTTGACAGATGTTCACTTCCTGATTCTACTTAAAACTTTAACGAAATGAACGAAGTAAAACCTCTTTTTACTTTTGTAAGACTTCAACTACCTTAATTTCGACGAAGAAGGTCAAGATTGTTGTCTAAAGACACCCCAAGAAAAGAGATAAGAAAACAGTTTTTTAATATTACAGTATAACTTATATAATCACTGGTCATGTGACTAAAAGTTCCTTTTTATCTACACCGACATGTCAACAGAACATAAACGAATACATTGTACAAAATTAATATAATATCTTTACTTTAAAATACAGACCATGTAGATTATTGTTTTTCAATCTGAACGTAAAATATAGTACACTAAACAAAGACTTAAAGTGAAAAGATCATCAGATAAAAATGATATAAAATTCCCTTCTAACGAGACGTTACTTAACCTTTGATCTTTCGGATCAGGAAGTAGTATCTATTAAATTCTTCATCATGGAAAGTTGTGACTAGTCTTGTGGAAATTGTATTAATTATGACTTATATAAAAAGTAAGTTAAGTAGTCTAGAACCACGAGTTGTAACGAAGATTTCAGAATTTCAGAGTTTAAGAGATACATAATATAAAATTAAAAATAATATTCACGAAGTGGCGGTTCACGTGAATAGAATTATATTAAGTTACCTTAAATTAAATCAATATGATTTAAAGACGGTGCACTTTGTATGACTTGATCCGTTGCTTCCCGTTTTACTTAATAACCATTCAACAGAGTTCGAAATTCGTCGAATTGTAAAGTTATACCTTTTATTCTTTATATGTTTAACGATAATGTATTTACGTTTATCCTACATACTTTTCGGAAAGTTGTACATTCCTCTTCAGTATCAAACAAGTTCTATAGTCCTTTTTGTAAAATTGACTTCTCTTTAAACCTTCTGCAACTACTTCTTTTTAACATCTTTTCTTGTACTTCTTTTATAAAATTATAAATTACCCACGAACACAATCATAGTTATCTTTATCATAAGTTTATTATACAATACCTTCTGAAATTTAGGAAACCAACTTATTGAATAAATAAGAAAGTTTTTAGTTAACACAACAATGTGTTAATTAAAAATAGATGCCCGTTGTCATATATTTGATCTTTTGATCCCTACTCCCTACCTCCTTCTCTTCCACTCTAATTTTAGTGTTTCTAATTAATTAGTTTTTTATCATAACTTGTTATTAACTCTAATGTGGTTTGACTTTTTGAAGACATATCTCTTCCTTGGGTAATTGTTTTGCGTTTCCATTGGATAACTTACCCTTCTATACATGTTTATTTTACAAATTATCTCAATTATAGGTTTTATATATTTCTTGAGTATGTTACGTTATCGTGATTTTTATTTGTTAAACTAAAGTTTTACTCGTCCCCAGGACTTACCCAAAAGGGACTTCCGCGATCAACATCTCTTGTGTGGACGATTACGTCCTCTGCGTTTTTCTGACTCACGTGAGGGACCCAGTACTTCTGGCGACTTCCTCCCGTACCGTTGGGTGAGGTCATAAGAACGGACCTCTTAGGTACCTGTCTCCTCGGATTTCCCAATATCCCAGAGTTTGTTAACCTGTGTTGACTTCACTGAATCGTACGTGTGCGCGTGTCCGATGGACTTATCCTTAAAAGGTTCTTCTGTATGCATGTCTACCGGTTATATACATACATTTCTACGAGTTGTAGCGATTAGTAGTCTACTTACATTTGGTTTTAGTGTTACTCTATAGTGGTTTTACCAATACTGATTTTTCTATTCTTTACAATTCACAACCTCTGATACATCACTTTTCCCCTTAAATACGTGACAACCACCCTTAAATTGAACTATGTTGATGACACTTTTTGTTATACCTTCAAGGAGTCCTTCGATTTTTATCTTGATAGTATACTAGGTCTTTAAGGTGAAACCCCATAAATTGAGTTCTTTTATCTTTGTGATTAAACTTTTATATATACATGGAGTAACAAGTAACGTCGTGATAAATGTTATCGGTTGTACACCTTCGTTGGAATTCAGGTAACTATCTACTTACCTATTTCTTTGACACTACGTATACATGTTTTCATAAATCAGTAATACAACAAGTGGACTTCGATTATATTTAAAACATTCTATTGATATAAAGTAAAAAATTTTTTTTCTTTTGTAACTATTTCAATTATACTTTATCACAGATAGAATCTCTCCTTTAACCACACCAGAGTCAATCGCGACTCTACAAAGATCACAAGAGGTCTTGGACACATTTATTTTTCAAGAGACAATGATATAGACAGTCTCCTTTGAATTAAAGAAGATCTAAAGAAAAAGACTTTAGAACATCAAGACTCAGAGAAAGTTAATGATATTTGATTAGGAAGGGTTCCGTCTCAGAGAAGTGTGTTGAAGAATAAAGACGGTCAACGATCTAGAGACAGTTGTTGAGATACTGAAGATTCAAGGGACCTCGTAGTCTCAAAATACTTCATAATTTATTGAAGGAGGTCACTTTATTAAGAAAAGTTGTGTCTGACACCTTAACAGGACGGAAGGTTAGTAAAAAAAAAGTATACATCAGTTTGAGAACATCAGAGAGTTCAAACTCGGTCATAGGACTTTTTCAGGAACCGTTTTTACTTGTTGTGATTTGTGAAAATTACTACATTGGAATTAGATAAGGGCTAAATAGAATCTTCTCGACTAATATCAGGTCTGTTGTAGAGTTCCCTTTTATGATTGAACCCTATGAGTTAAAAAATAATTTAAGACTCCTCATTAAATTTGAATAACGTTTGAAAACGTATAGAAACTTTAGTCAAGTCAAGTCAAGTGAGCGAGTCAGCACAGGTTGAGAAACGCTGGGGTACCTGGTGTCATGCAGTCTGGAGGGACAGGTAGTGGTTGAGGACTGGATTTGAGTACAGGTAACTCAGTCACTACGGTAGGTTGGTAGAGTAAGAGACAACAGGGGAAGAGAAGGACGGAAGTCAGAAAGGGTCGTAGTGGTAGCAAAGTTTACTCAGTCGACAAACGTAGTCCACCCGTTTCTTAACCTCAAAGTCGAAGTCTTAATTATCACCATCCCTAAAGAGAAAAGAGACAAATAAAGGAGGGGTATTTGTCACAATACCTCGTTTTAACTTAAATTTTTTTCTTCAGTCTACTTTTTATATATATTTTACATTCGAATACGTTTTTTTTCCATATATTTTGTAAAGTTAAATAACGTTCCCATCTCAATATTTACTTATAAATGAAACCACATAAATTTGAGGTACAATTATACGGTTTTTCACAGTTACCACATTATTTTTAGATACTGGACTAAATCTGGGTTTGATCTTAAATCGAAGTTATAAAATCTTAATCTTTACATTCTAATCTCAGTAAAAAAAAATTCACCCCCTGCAGTTCTACTTTTAAATGAACCCTTTTGATGGAAGTCAGTATAAATAGTTATCCTCAACTTTAAAATACAACTGTGTTTTTGGAAGTGCATCTACGTACACAGACGAAGAAATATCACCAGTTTTTATATGGTATGATATAAGTCTGTTACCTTATAATAAATCGTGGTCTTTACAAAACAGTCGACTACTTTACATACCTCCTTTGAACTTATGTATAATAATTCACTTTCTTCGATTAGACGTTTATGTAACATATTAAGATTGATACACTGTAAGACCCTTTCCGCTTTGATATCACCATCGGTTTTTTGATCGCCAACGGTGAAGTCTTACCCCTTCACTTTTACTTAGACGTCTCGTACCACCCAAAAAATCCCAGTTTTAAACAAGAAATGTTACTGACAGTATTACTACCTATGGACAGTAATATGTACACAGATTTGAGTATCTTACATGTTGGGGTTGTCATTTAGGATTACATTTGATACATGAAACCCACTATACGATATAGTCAGATCCAAGTAGTTAACATTGTTCACATAGTATTAACACCCCCTACGTCTATTCACTCCTTTCGATACGTACACATCCCCATTCCTCATATACTCTTTAGAGATATTAAAAGGAGTTAAATGGACACTTGGATTTTGAAGAGATTTTTATAGTTATTCTTTACTGCAAATAAAGGGAGTCCATAACTTTCCAATAAATACAACAAAGATCAATAAAATATGATATTCTTAGAGATGTCTTATTTCGTTTTATAAGTTTAATGATCAGAAAATAATTCTCATAAAAGAGGACGACAAGGTACTAATATACCAATTAAATAAGACGTGAAAATTCTTTGACAAGGTTTACAAAAACACACACACGAAAAGAAAAAAAAAAATTTCTTATCTCTTTTCTTTCATTCGATTCTGATGTTTTGTAATCTGTTTATGGAGAATTCCCTACTTTAGTGTGAAACAAAAAGTGTACCATGAATTACAAAATTATCGAGACAGTATTACCTAGGAATTAACCCACAGGGACTTACCGTTTGACTAAAGACGATTTTTTTTTTTTTTACTCATATAAAAAGTGTATAGGTGACTATCGAAAAGAGTCACTATAGTAGTTTCAAGTACGTATGTAAGAACCTTCACTTTTTAACTTTAAGAAGACACGTATATTTACTATAAAGTTGACCAACTGACATCTTATTACTCCTTTGAACATTTTGAGGTATACTGTTGTGTCACTCTCACTCACGACTGTAGACTCTTATTTTATTATTTGTCGAGTTGAAGTTTGGACTTTTTTATTAATTACTTTCATGTAATTTGGAATTTTAGGTATGGGTTTTGATGTTCTTTAACGTATGACACAATCTCACTTAATAAAAGTCATCAACTTCCTTTTGTGTAATAACCATTTAAATAATTCATATGTTACCAATTTGGGTTACAAATTCATCTTTAATAGGTTTATTGTAACATAAAATTCCATCTCTATTAGTTTAGTTTATAATAAGAAAGATATTTATCTTAGTGTTACGTTGGTTAATAAGATCGGGTTTGTGATCTGTAAAAAGAACTAAAGAGAGAAAGAGAAAGTCATATATCAGTTTATCTGATGAAATTAGATATAATGAAGGTTTTAAATTAAAATGATCCATAGTTGAAAAAGGTTTGACCATAGAAGAGAGTAGAGTTGATGGTGGGATCGTAGATGTTGTTTCTGACGACCTAGGTTACGAAGGTTATAGATAAGAGTAAAATCTCCACAACGGAATCGTGTTCGGGTGAAAAACACTGTGGATATTCTATTAGGAGTGATTTGACTCCTACTCTACTTACCCGGTACATGTCCCTAGTTCATTTATCTTTTCAGATTTGGAGTCTTATTTCTCGATAAAAACCTTATTCGGGAAAAGGACAACTACGATCGTGTACTTTTTCTCACCTGTATATATCTAGTTTCACGAAGGGACCACCAAATCACCATTTCTTAGACGGACGGTTCCGTCCTCTACACCCAAGCTAGGGACCGAACCCTTCTAGGGGACCTCCTCCTTTACCGTTGGACGAACTCATATTAAACGGGCACTTTAGGGTGTCTGTCTCAGACTACCCGACGTCGGGTACTCCAGGGTTTTCTCAGTCTGTACTGACTCGTCATGTTTGGAGTCTTAATTCTTGATATAACCACAGGAAAAGCACAACTAGGATACGTAGGTGTGTACTTTTCCTCACCTACGTATATCTAGTTTTCAGATAATTCTAAAACCTTTACGAGGTACCGATTTCTTTAGTCTATAGACTGAACAGTTTTAAGCACTTGAAATTTCGGTGAGGACCAAAAGGTTTAACAACGATCATCTTTTTCTTAGTCGTTTAACAAAAATCTGTGGTTGTCGACGAGGTACTACACGATGTCTACTCCAGTGTCTCTTATTACGCGTTCCTTAAAAGAAGGACGGCCGTTTGACCCCTGATACTTTGGTTTAAAGGTCTCAAGGAAATGATAGGTAAATTCCTCGAACGAGATGAGATTCCTGATTCCAAAGTCGGACTCAAAGACGTGTCGTCCAAAAATTATAACTATACATTGTCACTGTTGATACACATAAGCTAAAAAAATTGAAAATACAATACTTCTACTGAAGAAAGGACTGTGGGGTACTTGATTGGGGACGATTTGAAGTTCGTACAGATAAAATTTTAATAAAAAAGTAAATAAATTTTAGACTTTTTCCTATCTATATACATATAAATACTAACTTAGTCAAACGACATGTAGACTTTGATTACGTAACATTCAGTTAGTATGAGTTTATATTCGTAAAAAATTAATTTGATTTTTATGTGTACATATTTTAAGTTTTTCGTAATTCTCATGTCAGTTGTTTATTACCGTTTAAATAGTGTGGGTACATTGGGAAGGATCTACATTTCCTACTATATATATGGTGACTTTAAGAAAAGAACCCTCACTTTATAAATAGGGAAGTTAACGGTTCTCACAACCGAAGAGTGTTGCGTGTAGAGTCCCAGAGAACCGGTTTTTAAGGACGGACAAAAAAATCCAATGTGTCGAAGAAACCTTGTCTTGAATAGGTTTTTAGCCAACTGTTTAATCAAGTTTTCAGATTGTGTGAACGGAACTTTTCTGTTTAGAGTTTCCAATAGACTTGAGGTTTCTAGTGGTGACCCAGTCAACTTCGAAAACGTAGATAAAACGTTTTTGTCCTCCCCTTTTTTTTTGGATGGAAAGACAGGTTGGGATGAAGAAAACAAGGAAAGATATATAAAAGGGGTCCTCAGGTACTTACGCTCAAAGATGGAGTCTCAGATAAAGGTTCTATTGGACTAGATTCTCACAAGCATTGTTTTAACTAGGATCTTTCGTTTTAAATTTTGTTCTAAAATCTTTACCAAGTAAATGACCGGAGACCCATTACCCCTGAGATTAATGTTCAACATCTATCTTATGACTATCGAAACCGTATGACATCGTCAAGTTGAAAATTCTGTATGTGACTTCCCACTTAACCTGACCTTGTGATTAGTTTCGTTTACGGGACCATCTATATGGTTGAACTCGTAAACTATGTAATCCCCCTTTATTATTCATGTTTCAGACATCTTTACCTACCCCGACTGGTACGTAACTTCTTTTTGTTTCTTTCTGAATCCCACTAATTAGTGGTTAAATTCCACTTCACACTGTCGGTCTCCCAGAAAAACCGTAATATATTTTTCTAAGTAAATGACGTCGTTCTCCCGTTTTTGTCGACGAGTAGTCTAGGCCCCTGAATTAATATCACCATCGTCTCGATTTCTTTTCTTGTTACAAGTTATGGTCACTCAGGAAATACTATTCTTGTCATGGGATTAACTCTTCCTGAGTCGTATTTTGTGGACTTAGTTATATGAACTTTTTGAGTTAACAGTTTAAAGGGATTTAAGAGGCCCGGATTTTTTAACTGGGTGAAGAACAATTTCCGATCACTAGGAGGAATTCATATCATGTTTTCGAGACACAATCTACATTATTACATGTTTTTGGAGTCCTAGATAGTGAAAGAAGTCAAGACATGTGGCCTAGACATTGATGACAGTTTCAGTTGTATTGGCTCGACCTCTTTACGACATTAACAATTTCCCTTTCTACGTCTTTAAAGACGTCTTTGATCAATGTCTGATCTTACCCTCATATACCTAAAATTAAGACTACCATAACATATGCACAGTCACACCCTGTATTTAAACCTATTCCTTTTTAAATAGTTAAACCTTCCGAACAGAGTACTATTTTCTAACTAATCGAAAAATAACTTTATCTCAACATGTTATAACGTAATCAGTGTCCACACGATGAAGTACAAACTATAAACATATTTAACACTTTATTAGTGGTATTACAGATCATTAATAGACAGGGGTATGTTACAATAATGTTATAATAACTGGTATAAAGAATACGACATAAAATGTATGGGTACCGTATAAATAAAATACTGACTTCCAAACATGAAGGATTAAGGGAAGTAGATAAAACGGAGTTGGGGGTAGAGGATGAGGAGACTATCGATAGACAAGAGACATTAGGTACTCAGACAAAAGTAAGACAAAACAAACAAAACAGAAAATCTAAGATACACACACACAATCAACGAGCCAGTATAGACTGCGAAACCCACTTGGGTCCCCAACATCGGGTGGTCCAAGGAGACAGGTACCTTAAGAGGTCCGTTCTCATGATCTCACCCAACGGTAAAGGAAGAGGTCCCCTAGAAGGGTTGGGTCCCTAGTTTGGGTCCAGAGGACGTAACGTCAGTCTAAGAAATGGTAGACTCGGTGTTCACTTCAGGTAATCTAAGGTATATATTCACTACAGTATGTCATAAACAGAAAGAGACAGACTGAATGAAGTGTCTCGTATATTTTCCATAGACTGTTCCTAGTATCCTTATAATAATTGTTCAACGATTCTATGAACCAAGAACCTTCCAACCCTCTTTTTGTCCTGGGTATGATACTCTATTCCTTTAAGGTTTTAACAGCACTCTTTATCACCTATTTCTTCATTTTCCGTTACATACCGTTTTGGTTATGTTATAACATTTCATTTTATTTATTTCGACTTTTTTTCTTCGTTTTCCGAGTTTATACACCGGTCGATCTTTTAATTGGAAAAAGATAATTATTTCGTCTTTTTCTTTAATGTGGTAACTCTCCCCGTCGTCTTAATAATTTTTGGATATGGCTTTCGATATTTATATCGATTACAAACTTATAATATAAGGATTCCAGTTTTATCTACTCTTTGATCATTACCATGACGATTCAGATATGTTTGTATTATTTAATTCCTACTTATAATTTTACAAATTCCGGTAGATAGGGTAATTTCAGTCAAACCTTGACTCGAACGTACACGTACGACTTAGCAAAATCAGTACAAACTGAAAAATGTCGGGGTCCACGGGACCGGTGGTCAGAGGAGACAGGTACCCTAAAAGGTCCGTTCTTTTGACCTTTCCCCACGGTCCGGGAGGAGGTCCCCTAAAAAGGTTGGGTCCATACTTCGACACAGAGAATACAGAGGACATGACCTTTTACCTAAGGAGGACCTTGATTAGATCAAGAGTCTATATCTTCCACACTCAGAGATACTCCTTCCTAGAACGTCATAGTGTCGTTTATAAATGCCATTACTAAGACGACCAGAGGGGAGTTTCTCTGGATTCCGGTAAATCCAAGTCTAATAAAATATTACCCATTTTTTCTTATGAGTTTAAAAAGTTCCCCATAATGTGGTTCTAGACACTACTATGACTGAGACCCGTGATTCATAGTAGTATAAGGGGAGTCTTCTAACTAATATAAAGACCTGGAACGGAATCAGAACGAGTGTACTACCAGTAAAAGGACCGACTATTTATATATTTTGTATCTGTATGAGTTATCGACCGTCTTATGGGTGTAACCAGAAAAAGAAACACTCAATTCTCGATAACACCATCCTCCTCTAGTTCTACCACCTCATCCTTCTACGTTTCAAGTGAAGGGAGGGGGTTACTTGTGTGATTTTGCTGTAGATAGTTATGTGCACCTCGTTAAGAGTGACTTTTATTAGAGTTGGTCTGATTACTTCACTTCACTTCACTTCAGCGAGTCAGTACAGACTGAGAAATGTTGGGGTACCTGACATCGGATGGTCCGAGGACACAGGTACCCTAAAAGGTCCGTTGTCATGACCTCACCTAACGGTAAAAGAAGAGGTCTCTTAGAAGGGCTGGGTCCCTATCTTGGGTCCAGAGGACGTAACATCTGTCTGCGAAATGGTAGACTCGGTGGTCCCTTCAGGATTATGGATGTTCGTTCCAACACTCCTTCTAGGTATGTCAGTCCGTCCTTTCCTTCTCTCTCCAGCACAACTCTGGACACGATGATCTCCCTTCTTTCTTCTCCTTCCCCTAATGTGCCTGAACCCCTCGAAGGGACCCTACCCTCGTCGATCTTGTGTATAACCCTCGGGGTAGGGTCCCCGGACTTTGACCCTCCTGTTCAGGAGAATCGACCAAACTTTTGGTTACCATGATTGTCGTCCCGACATTCTTTGGATCGGAGAGGAGAACTTCTCAACGGTGTGTGAACGGATGGAACCCTTGTTGCGTCTCCTTCGTCTGACTTTGACGGGTCCTTGGACTGACGAAGGGACGCGTTCAGTGTCGGACTCGAAGTGTGCCGTGGTTCACGCCGAGGTTGGGGTTCACGTCGTTGCGTCGGAGTGTGGTCCTTCTCCCCACACGTCGACACCCCCTACCTCAGACGAATGTCGGTCGCGTCGTAGGTCTGACCCTCTCCCGTCGGGTTAGTTATACAAATACTTTCGTACTTCATGACGAAATTAATGACTCAAGAATATCGTAAATGTTAAAAATCCTCCTCAACGATGAGGAGTCACTGAAAAGAAATGTCCCAAAATAACGAATACAAACGAACAAAAACAAGATAAAACAAAAATTATATTTCAAACCATACTCAAACTAGTCAAGGTTTTTTATCCCGACGTCCATGATAAAAACAGAGTCTAATATAATATATGGTTAATTTACATATAAAATGTGTTTAATATGTGTAAATATAATATATGTTTACATATAATATATAATATATGTTTATATATAATATATTTTAATTTATATATATATGTTATATATATATTGTACATATATTATAATGTATGTCTTGATATTTTTCTTTACTTGTTTGGGTGAACTTATCTTCCTCCAAAGAATTTATACGGAAAGAGTTACTAACTGTTTATTACGTTTTGTTTTTATTTGGGTTCACATTTCTATATTTTTAAAGATATGTGTTAATCATGAACTGGTTTTCATATATATACGTTGTAACGAGGTTCGTTAATATTTGAACGTAAGGGAAGTTTAAGTAAATCTTATAAATCTATTTATTTGAATATCTACAAAAATTTTCGTTGTTTAATAAAATTTTCTGTAACGATAGGATACCTGGTGTCATAAACTGATTTAATTTTATTCGTTGTAAGACTTTCTTCAATATGAGTTTTCTAAACGTGACATATATAACTTTTATTTTTAACATAGTTCATGTATATATTTTTTAGGATTTTAATCATTCCTCTTTTTTTTTGGTCAAGGTTTTACCCTTTATTTGTCCTTGTTCGTAAAGTTTCTTCTTTTTTGTGTATTAAAGGTTTTATCTGTTTTTATAATTTAAAATAATAGTCAATAACTTTACTTTTGTTTTGTTGTTACTATATACTAAAATGAGAGTATTTTTTTTTCTTGTTGTCAAACTGACATTACTCATACAATCGGTATACTTTATTTATAAGGAGCATCACTAAGGTGTTTATTGAGCATCATGTCGGTAAAACCTTTTGTTAATAATTTCAATTTCTATGTGTGTAGTATACTGACCTATAAATTGAGTCTCTAGTGTGTCTTTGAGAATGTGTACACACTATCCCTACCTATCTTCTTACATTTATTGTCAAAACAAGTATTGTCTTTTATATATATAATTGGTTTTAGGGATTGTCTCATCCTTATTTATGAACGGATACGTATGTTGTCTTATAAGTTGAACTTATTCCTCCGGAATGTTTATCGACTCTTTTCTCTTCGCGTTTCGTTTCCTCTTTTCCTTTCTATGTGGGTAGGCTTACGTCTCAAGGTTTCTTCTCGTTCTTCTCTATTCTTTCGTAAGGAGTGACTAGTCACGTTTCTTTATCTCCTTTTGTTATCTTACCCTTTCTGATCTCTAGAGAAGTTCTTTTACTGTCTATGGTTCCCTTTTAAAGTACGTTTCTACCTGTGTTATTTCCTGTCTTTACCGTACCTGTATTGTTTTTATAATTCTTCTCCACCGTTTTTATGTGTCTTCTTGATATGTTTTTTCTGGAAGTACTGGGTCTATTGGTATTACCACACTAGTGAATGGCTCTCGGTCTGTAGGACCTTACACTTCAGTTCACCCGGAATCCTTTGTAGTGATGCTTGTTTCGATCACCTCCACTATCTTAAGGTCAACTCGATAACGTTTAGGATTTTCTACTACTACACTTTTACGACGTGAGTTATACGGTCGTTTAAACCTTTTGAGTCGACACCGGTGTCCTGACCTTTGTCAGTCAATATTAAGGTTAGGGTTTCTTCCCGTTACGGTTTCTTACAAGTTTGATGACGTGTTAACGTGAGTAGAGTGTACGGTCGTTTCATTACGAGTTTAGAAAGGTTCGGTCCGAAGTCGTTATGTACTTAGCACTTGAAGGTCTACAAGTTCGACTTAAGTCTTTTCCGTCTCCTTGGTCTCTACTTTAACGGTTGTAGACAACCCAGTATCTTTTTCGTTCTGTCAAGGTAATTTTTTTTTTTTGTTTTTTGTTTTTTGTTTTTTGTTTTTTTGGAGGAAGACGCCATGACTAATGCGGTTTCGGAAACCGACACATCTAGCGTTATTTGACCTATTAAGATTTCACTACCCTTACGGTCTGGTGGATTGGACGGAGGACTCTTTATACATACGTCCAATTCTTCGTTGTTAGTCTTGATCTGTACCTCTTTGTCTGACCAAGGTATAACCCTTTTCTCATGTAGTTCCGACATGGAACAGTGGGACGAAGAAATTAATATACGTCTCATGTAGTACACTTTACGGTCCGACCTACTTCGTGTTCGACCTTAGTTCTAACGGTCCTCTTTATAGTTATTGGAGTCTATACGTCTACTGTGGTGGGAACACCGTCTTTTGTTTCTCCTTGATTTCTCGGAGAACTACTTTCACTTTCTCTTCACTTTTTGACCGAATATTAAGTTGTAAGCTTTTTGATTCTAGTACCGTAGACCAGGGTAGTGAAGTACCGTTTATCTACCCCTTTGTTACCTTTGACACTGTCTGAAATAAAAGAACCCGAGGTTTTAGTGACGTCTACCACTGACGTCGGTACTTTCATTTACTGTGAACGAGGAACCATCTTTTTGATACTGGTTGGATCTATCGTACAATTTTTTGTCTCTGTAATGAAACGGCTGTTTCCAGGCAGATCAATTTCGATACCAAAAAGGACATCAGTACATACCTACACTCTTTTACTTCAGCGAATCAGTACAGACTAAGAAACACTGGGGCACCTGACATCGGGTGGTCCGAGGAGGTGGGTACCTTAAAGGGTCCGTTCTCATGACCTCACTCAACGGTGAAGAAAGAGACTCCCTAGAAGGGCTTGGTCCCTAGTTTGGGTCCAGAGGGTGTAACGTCCGTCTGTGAAGTGACAGACTCGGTGGTCTCTTCGGGCTACCTTCACTGTCAACCTGGTATTTCTTTCGACTCACGACTTCTTAACTAAGAAAACTTGACACCACACCCTCTTCTGAGAACTCTCAGGGAACCTGACGTTCCTCGAGGTTGGTCAGGTAGGATTTCCTTTAGTCAGGACTTATAAGTAACCTTCCTGACTACGACTTCGCCTTTGAGAGTATGAAACCGGTGGAGTACGCTTCTCAACTGAGTAACCTTTTCTGGGACTACGACCCTCCCTAACCCCCGTCCTCCTCTTCCCCTGCTGTCTCCTACTCTACCGACATACCGTAGTGGCTGAATTATCTGTACTCAAACTCACTTGAGGCCCTCAACCACTACCTGTCCCTCCGAACCGCACGACGCTAAGTACCCCAGCGTTTCTCAGCCTGTGTTGACTCGTTGACTTTACTTGACTTATATACACATATATATATATATATATCAAATTTTATTCTGTTTTAGTTTATTGTACACACATACACACAAAATTTTGATATTTCTGTCGATCCGTTACTTATTACGTTTTAAGTCAAGTCAAGTCAAGTCAGCGAGTCAGCACAGGCTGAGAAACGCTGGGGCACTTAGCGTCGTGCGGTTCGGAGGGACAGGTAGTGGTAGAGGGCCTCAAGTGAGTCTCAGCACAGGTAACTCAGTCACTACGGTAGGTCGGTAGAGTAGGAGCCAGCAGGGGAAGAAGAGGACGGGGGTTAGGGAGGGTCGTAGTTTCAGAAAAGGTCACTCAGTTGAGAAGTGTACTCCACCGGTTTTATGACCTCAAAGTCGAAATCGTAGTAAGGAAGGTTTCTTTAGGGTCCCGACTAGAGGAAGTCTTACCTGACCAACCTAGAGGAACGTCAGGTTCCCTGAGAGTTCTCAGAAGACGTTGTGGTGTCAAGTTTTCGTAGTTAAGAAACCACGAGTCGGAAGAAGTGTCAGGTTGAGAGTGTAGGTATATACTACGTTTTAAGTCTTGAAACCAATGGAGTAACTTTTACTCACCCGTACACCACTCAATTAAGTGTGTCGTTTAAAAAATTTAAATTAATTAACTAAAATTAACCTCCGGTTCATGAAATGTTATATCACCACCAAAAACGGTAAGCAACTGTATTAATCGGTGTCTACAGGTACACAGGGAGGTAGGACTTAGGGGGATGGAAGAGGGAGGGATGGTGTAGGGAGACACAACAGGGTCTCGTGGTCGAAACTCACGGGACAAAGTACGTAGTTTGAACTTGACCAGTCGAGAAAATGTATACCATTATATGTACAAAGTTACGAAAAGAATGTTTAGTAGGGTGGGAGAGGAAGAGGGTGTATCAAGTTTTCAGACAAGAAATGTAGACACAGAGAAAACGAAAGAACGTGTATCCTAGCAGTAATGTCAGAAAAATTTAAGGCGTATATACGCAATTATATGACATCACGATAAATAGAAAGACTGTATAAAGTGAGACATATTACCGAGGTCAAAGTAGGTGGAGTAATCTTGACTGAGTTTATACATGGTGTTGAAAGAATAGGTATGTAGACGACTACCTATAGATCCAACTAAGGCACAGGATCGATAATACTTGTCACGACATTACTTGTGACCCCATGTACAAAGAGAAAGTCAAGACCAAAGGAACCACACATACGAGTCGTCACCCTAACGACCTAACATACCGTCAAGATAAAGGTCGAAAAATTCCTTAGAGATGTGACAAAAGGTATCACCGATATGATCAAACGTAAGGGTGGTTATGCGTACCCTTAAGTTGACATGAAACATGTTTGATTCGAAATCAAACATTCGAATTGTTACGATAAAAATAAAACAGAACAGAATAATATATTGTACATGTCTGTATATTTGATGTAATAAAACGTACATACTATCGTAATTTTGTTCTTTCAACCATTGTATTTTTTCTTTGTTTTCGAGGGACTTTAAAAATGTGGCAAGGTAATTAAAACTGTAAGAAGAAAATGTATTTTAAGATCAATATTTATACGTTAAAATGTAGAACTTTTACAATTTTTCGGTGAACTTTTATGTATGAACAAGGAAACAACTTTTATTTTACGGACAGTCTAGTTTATTTGAACTAAAAGTCGATATAACCATAATTTGTAAAGGGAAAGCATGGTCATACATTTCAATAAGATTTTCACGAAAGTACTTGTGCGGTAAACTCGATTAATGACATGTCATTTACGTCGAAAATTTATTAACGATTTGGAACCCTTTACGAAAGTTATTAACTGATCCAAAAGTATTCGTTTTGAACGTAGTAATTTAAATTCAATTTACGTGTAAACTCTGTGAATTTCACAATTGTAGAGTAGTAAAATTATCGTATTACTTTACTGAACATCTTAATTATGGTATGGTTTTTATTAAGTTTGTAGAAGTCTTAAAAAATGTATACAAGAAAGTATACTTTTAAAACATACTTGAAAGACACACATAATACAGTCGAATATTACTTACACGAAGGATGAATAATTGTATGGATTAAAATTTTATAACAACGGTTGAGGATTCCATGTTTAAAGGTTAAAGACACTCTATATCTTTTACTCTATCTTTCCCAATAAAATACTACTATATTCATATTTAGTCTCTTCTTCATTGTTTTATAACGTCCGTCTAACTATATAGATTTACAATTTAATAAGTATTAATCTTAAGTAACCATTAAAAAGTGTTGATAAAATAAGTCTAAAAATATTTAAAATGTATCAACCCTGTTTCTTACGTGTCTAGATCAGAGGAAAATTTTTAAGAGATAACGAAATGGAGAACAAACACGTATATATACTTAAAAATCGTAAATACAAAATCAGTCTAAGGTTTTTCATAAACCTTATATCTACCTTCCTATTTATTTCTATTAAAGAATTCGTATTATGAAAGGGAAACCAATTAAAAACAAGAATGATTTCTACCTTTGGTAAGATTTAGAGTACGAGTTTTACCTAATTTGACAGATTCAAATAGTCTTTTATATATAAAGTGTTTCTTTACTCCTTTTTTACCAATATAATGTATAACGTATACGTATTTACGTATTTGTATATAAAATTTGTAAAGAAAAGAAGGTGACCTTAGGGAAAAGGGACGGGTTGACTGAATGGACAGAAGAAATGAATATAGGTTATCCGGAACTTCTTTAGTAAAGACGAGAAGAGTTTTTAATTAGAATTTCAATGTTAATTTATTAATCAATGTACTTTTTTTTTTAAAGAGAGGTTTTTAAAGGGACCTCATGGACCGGTTGTGTTCTTACACACCCTTTATAAAATTCCGAATTTTTTATTCTAAAAAGAGATGAAAACTCTAAACATACACATCTGTGAGTGTGGGATCAGTGATCTAGAAACATCAGACAACGACACTTCAACTTAGACCGGACACATCGAGGTGTGAGATAATTTAGAGTCTCCGTCTCAAATCCCACTTTATCTTTTCTTGTCGAGATGATGAAACGGTCCGTTTCTCCCGGTGTCGTTCACTTACGGGAGTTTTGACACACAGGGTTGGGTTCCCAGAAAAATTTCTCTAAATATAAGTTCCACACTCCAACGACTATCCCTAGTCCCATGAGGGTCCCAGGTCCCAGGTGTAAAGAAATTAGGTCTATAGAGAACCACAGTCCACCACTTCCCACTTGACACTGGAAGAGACATTCCTTCTCACTAAGTTGTTCAGAAATAGTAGAAGGTAAACAACCCTCAAAATCCAGACGTCTTATCGAGTTTCTATAGCGATACATATATCGAACTTCCTCTTGGTCCTGGAACGGGGGTCACGTCATGATAACAAAGAACTGATGAAGAGGGAATGAAGACGTAAGGGAAGGAAGGGACTAAGTAACCTTGGACGGTAGAACGAAGGGAACATCGAGTCTGTTATTTCTTAGACGGACGTTACGTCCTCTGTACCCAAGTTAGGGACCCAGTCCTTCTAGGGGACCTCTTCCCGTACCGTTGGGTGAGGTCACGAGAACGGACCTCTTAGGGTACCTGTCTCCTCGGACCGTCCGATTTCAGGTACCTCATCGTTCCTCAGTCTATGCTACCTTTGTTGATTGTCAAAGTGTGTGAAGATGTGGACCTTAAGTCCCTTTCCCTCTGTCTTTCCGAAAACACAGGTCCTCGGAGTGTCCCAGAATAAACCAAAGTTGACACGAGAAATGTGTACCTTTATAGGTGGAGTATTGATATAACAGTTGAGGTTATGTAACCCAAACCGTTATACATCTACACACTTTATTTATACTCTTTCTGTTTTTACTCGGAGGTCGATACTAAGGAAGAGTCACGACACTGTTTTACTCTCCACTTACTACAAACTGGGTGTATATACTAATTAATGTGAACTTATCTTGGTCGAGGGAACGTGTAAACCTTGACCCGTCTGAATTTCTCTACCGGAGAATATAAACTGAGACGTTGAGATACTGTAAAAATATGGGAGAGGATGAGCTAATAAAGAGGAAGGAGAGACACCACTCAGTTAAAGTGCGACAAAGAGGGAGTACTCGGATACGGAAGAGGTCGTCTAGAAGGCCTGGACCCTTAGTTTGGAGTACGCAACGTCCACATTAGAGATGGTCGACTTCCTGATCCCTTCGAAAATCCTCCATGTTAGGTAGAGATAAGAGAGTAGTTTTCAAGGAAACGGACAAAGATATTGAAATTGAGAAAAGAAAAATTAATTAATAAAATTAACCTCCGATTTGACTTTCTTCTCAGACAGTTGATAAATAACCGTACACGGTTCTCATAAACATTATTCCTCAAGTACTAGACTCGGTGTCAGTCGAGGGGTAGAACAAAAACAACTGACATATCTCGAAGAGGTAGAAACCGACGTTTCTTATATTAGTTAGACTAAAGCCACAACTAGTAGACCACTACAGGTACACATCTCAGAAGAGAACACAACAACCTTCTCCCACAAACGATACTGGTCACGTAAAAGAACCGTTTTGAGATAATCAGAAACGGGACGAAGTAAGACGTAAGGTTCCGGTTTAAACGGACAATGAGGTCCACAAAGAACTGAAGGATGAAGACGTAAGGTCAGGGGATATTACTTTTCCTGTAGAAAAAGTCCACAATCAAGATTTTCCAGAACATCCAGAAGTATCATAACAAGTTGAAGTCGAAGTAGTCACAATGACCAACCCCGTATCTAAACCTAATGGCACTATAACTTACCAAACGGAACCTCTCCTTGTCTCTAGTAAGACAGTAAAAACTCTAACGTAGGTTCATGACGTAAAGTCTGAGAAAACAACTGGTACTACCGATGAGGTAAAGAAGACTCCCTAAGGACGGGTGTCATCATCGATATTACCAGTAGACTCAATTTAAGTGGGAAAGGTCAGGTAAAATCAAGTGACTAAGGATCTTACAGCTACAAGTGAGAACGGTAGAGAACGAACTGGTGAAGGTTAGCCGGAACTAGGTACCTGGACTGTAAGGTCCAAGGATACGTTATAACGAGAAATATCGTAGCCTGGAACGAAGATAGTGGTCAGTGTAGGTGAAGTACCCTTTATCTACCCCTTTTTCACCTTTGTCACAGTCTGAAATAAAACCCCCCGAGGTTTTAGTGACGTCTATCACTGACCTCGGTACTTTAATTTTTTGCGAATGAGACACCTTCTTTTCAATACTGGTTGGATCTGTCGTATAAGTTTTCGTCTCTGTAATGAAACGGTTGATTCCAGACAGATCANCTGTAATGAAACGGCTGATTCCAGACAGATCAGTTCCGATACCAAAAAGGACACCAGTACATACCTACACTCTCAACCTGACACTACTGCCGACTCGCGGCTTCCTAACTACGAACACTTGACACCACAACCTCTTCTGAGAACTCTAAGGGAACCTGACGTTCCTCTAGGTTGGTCAGGTAAGACTTCTTCTAGTCAGGACCCTAAAGAAACCTTCCTTACTACGATTTCGGCTTTGAGATCATGAAACCGGTGAAGTACACTTCTCAACTGGGTAACCTTTTCTGAGACTACGACCTTCCCTAACCCCCGTCCTCCTCTTCCCCTGTTGTCTCCTACTCTACCGACCTACCGTAGTGACTGAGCTACCTGTACTCAGACTCACTTGAGGCCCTCAACCACTACCTGTTCCTCCGGACCGCACGACGCTAAGTACCCCAACGTTTCTCAGCCTGTGCTGACTCGCTGACTTGACTTGACTTTATTGACTTGACTTGACTTCTCATAAACTTGTTGTTCCCGTAAACGGTAGACAGAGACGTTTCTTACTTGGGACACGACAACGTAGACGACTGGAAGTTGTAGGGGACTCTCCTCAAGTCGTACTTCTCACTCCGTGAGACGAGGTCCCTTTGACCACCTTGTCCAGAAATCTACCAATCTATAAAAGTCCTTGACTAAAGTACTAGGGTTAGGAACGTAGACGAGTATACGTAGTCAAGTCAAGTCAAGTAAAGTCAGCGAATCAGCACAGGCTGAGAAAAGCTGGGGTACTTAGCGTCGTGCGGTCCGGAGGGACAGGTAGTGGTAGAGGGCCTCAAGTGGGTCTGAGTGCAGGTAACTCAGCCCCTACGGTAGGTCGGTAGAGTAGGAGACAGTAGGGGAAGAGGAAGACAGGAGTTAGGGAGGGTCGTAGTTTCAGAAAAGGTTACCCAGTTGAGAAACGTACTCCACCGGTTTCATGACCTTGAAGTCGAAATCGTAGTAAGGAAGGTTTCTTGAGGGTCCCGACTAGAGGAAGTCTTACCTGACAACCTAGAGGAACGTCAGGTTCCCTGAGAGTTCTCAGAAAAGGTTGTGGTGTCAAGTTTTCGTAGTTAAGAAACCACGAGTCGGAAGAAGTGTCAGGTTGAGAGTGTAGGTATGTACTGGTGACCCTTTTGGTATCGGAACTGATCT